>JAJJMB010005364.1:2924734-3435240 GCA_023531105.1 Papaver atlanticum | reverse complement strand
ATGAGATAGTTGAAGCATCATATTCGTTCTGAGGGGGTGTATAGTCATGGAACAATGAACGGTGTGACGTCTTGAAGGCGTTAAGCTCTCTAACAAACAATTATGTCTGAAGAACTGCCTGATTCTATACATGGTCTCTCTACGTAGTCAGGGAACAACGTGCAGCGTGACGTCCTGAAGGTGTTAAGCTCTCTTACAAACCATTATGTCTAGAGAACCGCCCAATCATTAAGATTCTATGTAGAGGTGGGTCTCTCTATGTAGTCAGGGAACAACAAGTAACGTGACGTCCTGAAGGCGTTAAGCTCTCTAACAAACAATTATGTCTAGAGAACCGCCAAATCATTCGATTCTACGTAGAGGTGATGATGAAATGTGTGAATCATCGAACGCTCAGCTGGGAGGCCTTTCGAGAAACATATTTATCATAGCTCTGAGAGGAATGCTTACTCAGTCAGAGATCGTGAAATAATTCAGGGATCATAAAATATGAATCGTTACATGCGTTCCTGAAGTCGAGTCAGAAACATGCAGTATCATGATTTTACGATTTTATCCCTTGCCAAAAATCCACCATCAACATCTGTCTATAGGGTTGAAATTACACTTTTGCCCCTTATCCAAATTTCACCATGTACATTAAGTCCCCTACTCAGAGTAGAACCTTGATTGTTCTATGATGAGTATATAGATAGTAACAAATCATTCGTACGCAATTACAATTCGTTCGTCCTTTTAGACTTGCAGAATCCCCAAATTGATGTTTTGCCTTCGATTGTTATGACTCTGATCTTGGAATCGATTCTGAACCTTGGAATTTCCTGGGACTTTGTGTTGGATGTTAATGACATGATAATGAATTCTTGATGATACAAAATTTCCGTTGAATGTAATTTGTTAATTAGGGTTTACTTGGCCAAAACCCTAATTTTCTCTCTTTGTGCATCCTTGAGCTTCTAAGTTTGTATAGGCGAGTATATGGGGAAGAGAGAATTTTTGAACGGTCTCCTGGATGGCCTTGATGTTGGTGAAGGGCCGTGAGAAAATATAGGTACTTACTTTTGAAGTTACGGAGTCCATATCCCATGTAAATTCTGAATTCAGGCTTGTACTGTACCTAAACCCTAATTTCTCTTTTCTCCGTGTCTGACTCCTTCAGACACTCCGGAGAGGCTTTACGAGGCTTGGAAAGTGTACATCTATCTGGTGGGGTCGGTACATTGTGTGATGAGAGCTTGTTTAATTCCTTGAGCTTGTTTAATTCCTTTAGCTTGTTTAATTCCAATCATGCTCCTTTTTATTAGAGAAAATACATACTTTTGAAACTAAGGGTATTTTCGTCAAAAACCATTGTGAGCTTGATTTTCTTTAGCATGAGAGAGGCATGGAACTTATTTAGGCATAGTCACGTCTTGAAAGAGATATTGGCGCTTCTGGTTTTGCTTTTGGAAATCATGAACCCGAATTCCCTTTTTTGAACCAAATTATTGTCCTGACGAATCATCCTAAGGGTCCACAGCAGACCGCTTCCTCCCTCAACACCAGCAGGCGTGCTAATTCGTCCTAAGGATAAGACGAGGACACGAGTGCAGAAACGGATGCCAGAGTTAGGGTGTAACCATGAAGCCGCAGTGTTCCTTGATCAGAGACATGAAGGCGACAGTCGACTATCGCACGATCTATAGTGGTCATCATTTCCATAGATTCCATGAATAATGAATTTGCCGCGCAACGAGCTTTGACCGTGTTATCTAACGCACGTTGAACCTTGAGCGATACATGTCCGGATGGATCGACTTTCTGAGCGGTTTGGTATGCTGCATACTGTTCATCAAATTTGGCACGCATAGAATCCATGTTCGTTACTCTTTGATCCCGAAGTGCCTCGACCTCGGCCTTTACTAATGACAACCGAGCTATTTCATGATGTTTAAAAAACGTTGTGGCTAACGCGGGGACGGGTGCTAAAGTTAACACATAACCATGAAGGGATTGATCCATCTAAGCGAGGTGTCAACGACGGGAGGAGAATCTGAGATAAAGGTTAAAAATGGAAGCGATGGCTGAACAATGAACTGCAAATCATCTATATATAGGAAAAACGGCATCATAAATGACACCGTAACCGCCCGTACCATCCGGTGCATGACGCGATATGTGGTAGCCTGTAATAGGGGTTTCAAGGAGGCGTCAAGAAAAGGCAACTGACCATTGTCAAAGAGAAAGGGTTTATGGTAGAGAATAACTTGACTACCGAGTCATTTGACAATTGACCCAATAGTCAGGGACTAATATTGATACATGAAAATTATTGCCCCCCACAGGGATAGGGAGCCCCTAAAGGGGTGCTAAATCCAACATGAACAAAGGGGACTTGGGGACTAAGGCCCAAGTCCACTAAGGAGTGTCCATGAGGAGAAAAGGATAAAGAGGGGATTAAGGGAAAAGAACAAGGTTTTTAAATCATGAATCGTTTTTTGAAATTTGAGAATCGAATCGTATATTAAATCGTGAATCGAAAATTTATGATTGATTATTTAATCGTAACATGCATGTCTAAAAGTATTATTGAACCAAAGAAGATATTGTAGTTTTATTTATTGATTTTTGATGTAAAACTAGTATAAATTTAAAATTTGTTGAATGTTAACAGCAACAGCTGAGTTGGTACAATGGCAAAGGGTTTACTTAACAACTTGCAGCACCCAGGTTCGAGTCTCACAGCCTTCACAATTTTTCATTTTCTATTCTCAAAAAGTTATTGTGAATTTGACTTGGTCAAAAAAGTAGTCAAACTACCGACTTTATGGGAGATTCGATTCACTTCAACGATTTGAAGCGATTCTAGAATTTTCTGAGCGAATCGTACGATTAGTGGTAATTAAGGAGGTTTAGGACATGTGGCATGATGTCATAAAAGGAAAGGCTTTTGGGAAAGTCTATAAAAGGAGGTACATAGTACAATGGAAATCAAGTTCTCTCTCATACCATTCCTAGAAAGTGTACTAGGGCGGGTAGGACCAAGATCATATTCACCCCTCAACATGGTTAAAGGAGGTTTATAAGAGAATCAGAGAGAAAGAGGAGAGAAAATTATGAAGTCTATTTTCTATTATTAGAATGAACTTGTTTACATCATCAGCCTTTTTGGCAATTTACACATAATATGAACACCACAATTACATATAGGTGACTAAGCACGTGACAGTCTGGATTTTAATAGTTTCTCGCCTCGTGCTTGTACCGTCCTGGATAGGTTTCCAGGTCTCCCCTCAGCTGACAACATCGAGAATCTTCTTAGATTCGCATATGGACATAGGTCTTTTGCGCCTAACTCTGTGTCTCTGTCTTGTTTGGTCGCCTATGACTCGATCCTTGGACATCTGGTTCAAGTCTTCTACGTCTGACCTTGAGTCTTATTTCATATCTCAACGGTATTACTCTTTAGTGATGCGTGTCGCAGGTGCACAAATCAATTCACTTATATTCTACTTTACTAATGAATAATATAGTAGTAAATAAGATTCGTTCACAGGAAGAGCAGAAAGTTTTAGTTATCAAAAATGTCACAAAAGGAGATTGTTTTGGATTTTAGAACGAAATAAATAACAAAGTAATTAAAAGTATTATGTTGCAAGCAATAGAGAGAAATATGATCAGGGAATCCTTCTTCGTTACTAAACAGTCATCAAATGAGTATATTCATCCATTCTTAATTACAGATTATCGCAAACCGTAAGATAGAAAGTACGCTTAGTTATCTCCAAAATTCCTTTTATCAATGGAAAACAGGTGTGACCTTGAGTCTTATTTCATATCTCAGTGGTATTACTCTTTAGTGATGCGTGTCGCAGGTGCACAAATCAATTCACTTATATTCTACTTTACTAATGAATAATATAATAGTAAATAAGATTCGTTCACAGGAAGAGCAGAAAGTTTTAGTTATCAAAAGTGTCACAAAAGGAGATTGTTTTGGATTTTAGAACGAAATAAATAACAAAGTAATTAAAAGTATTATGTTGCAAGCAATAGAGAGAAATATGATCAGGGAATCCTTCTTCATTACTAAATAGTCATCAAATGAGTATATTCATCCATTCTTAATTACAGATTATCACAAACCGTAGGATAGAAAGTACACTTAGTTATCCCCAAAATTCCTTTTATCAATGGAAAACAGGTGTGCTTAGTATCCAAATTCTATCCGTCTGAACCACCTTGAGGTTCGCTTACAAGATGTAATTCAGTCGAATGCCTTAAGGTTTGTGAACTTAGGTTTGATCCTAGCAGTTAAACTCAATACGCTCGGTCCACTTACTAGGTTGTTTTCACTTGCAATTGCTCCACATAATCCCTTTGCAAGGTTTCACAATTTCTACTTGTGTAAGAGTTTTTCAACAATACGGATATCCTAACTCATTACTAGCATTAGATTCACTAATAAACTGACTTAGTTGGCCAAATGAACAATTTATCAATCAATCATATATTTATTTTAGTAAAAACACACGATGATCATATGAATAATTTCGAATAGATTTATATGCTAAATTGAATCATGAGTTAGAACTAAGAATTCATCTCCAATCACTATGGGATTAGTGAAACCCATGAGATACATATGATAAAATGAAAAAGCAATAGTTATGGTGATAATCATTCCAAAACCCTAACTTTTCTTCTCTTGTGTTCTTCTCTCCAAAGGCTTAATAAAAAATTAAAAGATATCTCCAAAAATATTTAATAGTCTCTTATATAGGTCTCCAAGTATAGGTGCACCTGTGCTCAGAATCTCGGTCAAAAATAGTTGCCAAAAGTCGCAACTTCCCAAAACGAGTATGGAAGCTTATTTTTCACTTCACCTTCTCACGGAGAATGGTAAACCTTACCGTAAACTGAATATTAATACGATTTGATTTTAACACCGTAAGTCCACCTGGGTTCCAATACGGTTGGAAGTCCCATTCGACATCTTCCCTGAGTTGTAATATGGCTGAGTTTTACCACCGTAAGTTCTCCTGAAGTTTCCTACGGTTAGAAAACTATACCGTAGATAACCCTGTTATTTTCCTAAACTTCTCCGGATTTTATAACTTCTTATCTTCCCCTGACTTCTTTTCCCTGTCAAACTCGAGCAGCACAACTATCTCTTCGTCAACCATTATTATCACTGCCAAGCTCAGCAGCACCATCACAATCTCGTTATCAACTGCATGCTTCAATTCCATACTCGTCTTCAGCCAACATACCGAGTCTTGACTGTTTCATCATCAACAACTTCGATAATCAGCAACCTCCACAAACTCCATCAATCGCTGGCAGATTCGAGCTCTGTGTTATCTCTCGAGTTTACGACTCTGCCATCAACGGACAGTTCCATTCTATCGACCATCAACTATCAAAGTACAGCATAACAGTCGAGCTTCACTTCTCCGTCTCTTCTAATATGCCGGCATTCACCATCAACGCTATAACAACCAAACTCGAGTTCCATTCTTCCATCATCAGTGGCAGCGACCATAGTTCTTCTTCATCCCTGTTTTGCTTCCCGAGCTCATGTTATCCATCTTCAACTGTTATACCCCTCCGGCCATCCACCAGCATGACTCCGTTCTTCACAGCAGCTTTCTCCGTCAACTGCCATTCGAGTCCCATTCAACTGCATGTTCTCGAGCTCTCATTACAGCAACATCATCTAGTCGGTCCTCTGTAGGTCCTCCGTCACTGATAACGGGAGCTCTATTCTTCCCTTCCATCACCAGAGACCACCCGTGTCACCATCGTGATCATCATGATCAATCCAAACTCCATTTCTTCTTCACTTATTTATCGTTCCATACTTTCACTCAAAACCGGTTTAAATATTAAACTTCATCTCCTTACAGCTCCAGCAATTTCTGTCACTGGCAAAACCCAACTCTCCATACCAAACTCCATTAACCAGTACTTCCTGCAACAGCGTCACAGTCCCATCAGCGATCATCTGCATAACCATCACAGCTCCATGTTTTATCTACCTCATCATCGACTGCCGATAATGGCAGTAGACAACATCACCGGCCGGGTCTTGTCGGTTGGAGAAGAAGATGATGGCCAGCCCGTAGTAATCCTCCTAGTGCCTTTAACAATTGCCTTTTGCAAGACTGACCGTTCAATTTTCTGCTTCGTTCTTCTTGAACTGTCAGTTCTGGGGAACCGACAACCTTAACTTCTCGTCTTGACCATAATTCATGCGATGTCGTAATGACTTCGTTCTTTCGCCGTTGGCTTCGTCTTGTCGTCCTCTTAAAGTAAATAATGAGAGCTCCTAGATTAGAACGAGTTTCACTTGGTATTTGGTCCTTCTCCACTTCTTTTATTGCACAATTAAGTGCAAATTCACTTATTTTGGATGATTCACCCGATGAAAGAAAAATACAAGAAAACAAGCATAATATACAAGAATTCGCAAGAATATAAGCAATTACTAGCATGAATTTGACACTAAATATATGTGACACTTATCAAATTCCCTCACACTTGGATTTTGCTTGTCCTCGAGAAAACTATCTAACGTAAAATACACAATTCCCTTTAGTTGAGGACACCGTTGAACTTAGCATATGAAACAAGCCTTTAAACCCCTAGGTGTGCCTAGTAGACAGGTTATAGTCTCGTGAGGGTTTACAAGAGGTATACCCACAAAATCTGCTCCAACTTCAAAGTGTTCCAGCGTCCTAAGCATCCAAAGAGCTAGGAGGACAAAAGGGTTCTTAACCTATTGTCAAGAACTCAGAAGTACAAGAGGAAATTAACATGTAAAATGCGATTAATCGAAGAAAGTGTGACCGGTCAACCTATACCATATTGAAAAAATGTATGTGTTAAAGTATTGCTCGATCGAACTCACAAGTGTTGCTATCTCAAGCTTGTTGTCAAATTTAGTTGTCAAAACTATATCTTGATTTCTAGTCTACTATTAGTTAAGTCTCGGATTAGGATAGAAGTGTAGTTGAGAAATGGACATCACGGCAGTCATCATTGTGTTCTACCGTTTGAAGGCGAAGATCAACCGAAGATTTTGGAGAACTTCTTAAACAAAAGGTAAGTGAAGACTAAACCACCTATTTCTCAAGTTATATTCACCTTTCTATCTTTAAGACGTTGTCGCATAACTAATTAGACTATCATAAGCATATCAAGAATTTTGAGAACTAAACCTCTTGAAATATATATGACTAAGCTTAATGAACATTTGTTCATACTTGATGAATTTCGGTTAAGAACAATTTATTGTTCGCAATCAAAATCATGATTCAAGGATTATCATTCGAAAATATCCTGGAACAGTGATATGTGTCATTGATATTATTCGGGAATGTTTCTAATCGATTTAGAGATAAAACTATTGTAAATTCGGATATAAGATAGTGTACATACCATTCTCATAATCTGGGAAAATTGTTAAGGTCTTGAAAAAGTTGGGGTCTAACAACCACACCCAATATTTCGTTCGGCAATATGTATGGACTAACTCCAATGCAATTCCAAGAGAATCAACTAGACAGTCAGACTCAATCAAGGAAAGATATCCAAGAGTTATATCTGTTTCTCAAATCAATCAGCAAATCAACAAGATATAATCCGTGAATTGATTGGTATGAGAATAACTTGAATGGTACCAAAGACCAATGTTCAAATGTCAATCAATTTATATCAACAACCAAAGGTTGGATTTACCAATTGATTGAACTACGCACAACCTGTGATATTTGAATACCATATTGTATTAAGCCACTACAGACACTAGCCTACTACAAGTTAACTTCGGACTGGAATGTAGTTGAGCCCTAACCAAGTATCACACCGATTAAGGTACAGTCGCGTTCCTTACGCCTTTGAATTCCAGCAGGACTTTAAGCACTTGATTCCCTTAGCTGATCTCACCCACAACTAAGAGTTGCTACGACCCAAAGTCGAAGACTTATAAACAAATTTGTATCCCACAAATAAGTCTATTCTGATAGATAAATCTGTCTCCCACAGAAGTACCTATGAAGTTTTGTTCCGTCTTTTGATAAATCAAGGTGAACATGAACCAATTGATAATCCGGTCTTATATTCCCGAAGAACAGCCTAGAAATATCAATCACCTCACAATAACTTAACTACATGGTAGTAGAAGAAATTATTGTGGAATCACAAAGAATGAGACGAAGAGCTTTGTGATTACTTTTTACATCTTACCTATTGGAGATAAATCTCGAGCAAATCTTACAGAATATAGTACCCAATACGATAAAACAAGTAAGATCAGAACACGCAACTACAAAGAAAATAGTTGGGTCTGGCTTCAGAATCCCAATGAAGTCTTTAAGTCGTTAACCTATAATGGTTTTAGGAAAAACCTAGGTTAAAGGAAAATCGAATCTAGCCGCAACTAGTATCACACAGAAGTGTGGGGATTAGGTTTTCCAGTTGCTAGAGTTCTCCTTTACATAGTCTTTCAAATCAGGGTTGCTTACAATCAAAGCTAGGTTACAAAGCATTCAATATTCACCGTTAGATGAAAACCTGATTTAAGATTCAAGCTAAGTTTTCTTAAAACCAAAGCAATATCTATCCACCGTTAGATGGTCTTAGCTTGTTACACATAAATGAAATATACCTTCATTTAGATATGGGTAACCGTACCTAAACGTGTATATTGAGTTGGCTCAACAATAGTTAACTGAATTTAGCCATATGAACACTTTTGTCTTAACCACATTCATCTAACACTTCTTGATCAAATATGATAATCAATCAGCCATGAAAGAAATCAAATGAATCTAATTGTGTTACTCATAAAGTTGTTCAATTGTATATATCTCATAGAAGTATACAAGAAACAATTGAAGCAAAATTGGTTTGATTCATGAGAATCAATTCATGAACATTAAGCCACGGTTTGCAAAGATTGCATTCCTTAATTTATAAATGTATTTGTTCATGAGTATGAAAACATACTTAACCGATTTTAGAACTTTAACCACTAAGTTTGCAAATGGGTACGCAAACTTAAGTTCCGGACTTTGGTCTTGTCCAGCAGTTTGCAAACCGGTATGCATACTGCCGTCTCGGCCAAAACTCGGGTAGAACCGTTCGCATACTGGTATACGACTTAGTCTCAATATGAGATAGAATAGAATAGAATTTTGAGTGATAGATAAGTTTTAGTCTCCACACATCTTTTGTTGATGAAGTTCCTCCAAGCTCTCCTCATTAGATCTTCGTCTTCAATCGATGAACGCCGTGAAGTCTAAAGCTCAACTACACATTCTATCCTAATCCGAGACATAGCTATAAGTAGACTAGAAATCAAGACTTATTGTTTTGATCACCTAAACTTGACAAACAAGCTTGAGATAGCAACGCTTGCGAGTTCGACCGAGCAGTGCTCTAACAATCTCCCCCTTTGACAATTTTAGTGACAAAACTATCAATACATATGGATTAGAAAATAAATAAACTTTGTAGCTTCTCATCCAACATGCTTGATTTCCTTGGTTCTTCAACATTCCTTGAATTCTTCAGCACTCCAAGTACTTCAGTGATTCTGAACGTATTCAACTCAGCATCATTGTTGTTGAAGATCCGTAGCCATAACAATAAGAAAACAATTGTTCTCAATTATTGTTATACAGTGTCATAGTATTATTACACATCATCAAGGTTCAATTGTATCACAACTTTGACAATAATACTACGGTGATATGTATCACTCCCCCTTAGTCAATACTTCATCACACAATGAAAACCACTCCCCCTTGTATAATGATCCGCAAACCAAATGTATGTAGTGTGAACTACAAAATAATTCTCCCCCTTTTTGTAAATATAAATTGGCAAAGGTACGAAAACTAGCGGGATCATAATGAAATTCTCAAAGGGATAATTTATGACTAAAAGAGAACATATCAACTTGGTTTCGATGATTTCACATAGTCGAAACTTAGTGTATTCATCAAGGAGTTTATAAAGATACAAGATAACTCCTACAATATTCCACAGCCGCACTCCCCACAAAGATTTGGCAATTAAGCACAAGTTCAATTAAAAACTCTCCCCCCTAAAATGTCATTCACGAAAGAACAACAAGAGCAACCTTACTTTTACGAGAAAATAATGATTTCTTTGGACATTAACAAATCACATGAAACATGAATTTGTATCCAGAATACTCGAATAAATTAATCACAAGAACACCTTAATGATTAATTTAATCAGAAATACTCAACATAAGAAAACTTACGAAGCCATATAGTACTTTCACATAGAAGTATATCATGGAAAGATCAATCCTGCGGAATATTCAAAAGTTCATTCTATCTTTTATCAATATTTGCATAATAACACAATAGACTTAACTTTTGACATGTATGAGATAATCATAGTTCACAGACGTAAACACACATATCCCATAAAATATTTTTGCAATATATAAAACCAATAAAGATTAATACTACAAAATCATCTTCCAAATAACTTAGAATTTAAATAAATAAATCTAAAACATTGCAAGATGAAAATCTTTGGAAATAGCTATGTGTAATCGCAATATTTGCTATTCCAAACCCTAGTTACCCTTCGTAAAACACAAGAATAAATTCTTATAAGAAGTTTTCTAGACATTAACTCCTAACTCCAAACTGAAGAATTTTAGACATAATCAGCAACCAGTGATCGAACACAAGCAAGTTCATCAGTTGCTTTCTTCAGTTCGTTTTTCAGAAACATCAGATTCTTTGTTGCAATTTCAAGTTGATCATGAACAACAGTAAAATCTCTGAGAATATTTCCAACCAGTTGAGATGGCATCTGGACTGGTTGATTGTCTTCATGATCCACTGCATGGTAGCAGGTTATGAAGAGAGGGTTCTCGTGAAACTCAATAACTTTGCCATCTTCAACTTTGTCTTCCTTTTTGCATCCATCCATCTTGCAGTTCATGAAATATAAAGAGAATTCTTGAGGTTACCGAACTTACAAATATATATGTCTTTCATAGGGAGAAACCCTAGGGTCACATATCATATTTTCCAAACATGCAGGTATTAGAACCATATGTTCAAATATGGAACCGGTGCACGAACCGTTCGTGGTTATGAACCAAAATTCAGAACCAAGGAACCAATGAAGCCTATTTTAGAAGCATGTTTTATTAAAAAAAAAACAAGTTCATAACTTATGACAAAATATCTTAGCTCAAATAATTAGAGCATATGATATTTGTTGATAAATCAACTGTCTTAGAGGAAGAACAAAAGAAGTTTTTTAGAGCAAGCAACAAAGTTGATTTTCTTAGGAGTTATTGATCATTTATACTACCAAGTGTAATAATTAACCGGAGCAAGGCTCGACAGTAAGATTGTCATAATTTTATTTTAAAAGAGAACAAAAAAACAATAAAGACCACTTTGTGAAGAAGAGGATATCTTTTTGATAATCATGTGCATCCTCACACGGTCTCAAAGAGGACGCACAACTGTAATATGATGAGCGTTTTTGTCATCAAGAATCTTGACATTCTCTCATTCTCTTCCTTGAACAACATCAGAGAAGTTAAAATTGTTAGTCTCAAGAGAATCAATAAAAGAAGGACAAGAGATACCTGAAGCTGCTTCCTTCCTTGCCTTCTTAATGCTACGCTTGAGTCTATTTATAATGGTCTTGAGTTCCGAACATGATTATTGATAAGAACATATTCAGGAAAGGTTGACACTTTTGATCCAACACACTTTCTTCAGCCATGGAAGAAGAGTTTGAAGTTTTTTTCTTACTTATTGGACCAACAAAGCAGTCATTTGTCCTTATAACATTATTCTTTCTACAATTGTAAAAAGGTTTTGTGTTATTCTTACAGGAAAGAATTGGCTCATCACAACACTTTCCTTGTCTGAAGTTTGGACATTTAAAACCAAAAATATGAGAAACAGGTATGATTACTTCCTTAGACATCCAGATAAGAATGTTATGAAGTTTTTCATTACGTAAATGAAAACGACATCTCCTTTCAAGATGACCCTTGTTTCCGCAATAATAACAACTGAAAGGAATGATATAAACCGTTCTCATATGAGCTGTCTTTGGAGGTTGACTACCATTGTTCTTTGAAACTTCTACTGCTGAAGGTAAAACTTCACTTTTACCATCAGTGAAATTATTCTGCTGAAAATTGTTATTAGTACAAACAAAATCAATTTAACTACTACTTGGAGCGTCTATTCCTTCATAGCCCAAACCTCGTGTATCACGATGTTTCTTACAAGCTCCCAACATAGTGGATAATTATGTTGAGCTAAGATTAAAAATTTTCAAGTTTTCTTCCAGCAACTTGACCTTGTTCTGAGCAGCAGTTAGGTCATCCTCCAATTGTTTTTCTCGTGAAAGAAAAATATTTTCTCTGTCATTAAAACAACTTTGTTAAGAGCTACATCTTGCTTCAGAATTTGCAAGTTCTTCTTTCAACACAAAGAGATTTCGACGAAGATTTTTACATTCAGAGTTCTTTGAACGTACATCTCTTTCACGATCTTTAAGAAGGGATTGTAAAAGATTATATCCACAATCGTAACCCTTAAAGATTTTTCTCATTTTCTTGTTTTCTAGACAAAGAGGAGTCAGAAACTCAGTCAAACAAGATGTTGAATTCTTTTTCTTCATGAGATGGTCAAAAAGCTTGATATATTGCAAGACTTCCTCATCAACATTGTTTCCATCATCTGAATCACTTTCATCTGAAAGATCATCCAACTGTTCATCTAGGCGTGGTTCCCAGTTATACACAGTTTCAGACAATGGAGAAGACGTGAGAGATTTCTCAGGAGAAACAAAGCTTTGAACTAAATTAGAACGTTTCTGAACTGATGATGCGTTGTTTCATATAACACTTCTGTCCATAGAGTCAGATTGCTACAAACACAGATTTATGAGGTCTTAGCGTGTTTGCCTGCTTTGATACCAATTGAAAAAGCGGGGGTCTAACAACCACACCCAATATTTCGTTCATAAATCTTTATGGACTAACTCCAATATAATTCTAAGAGAATCAACTAGACAGTCAGACTCAATCAAGGAAATATATCCAAGAGTTATATCTCTTTCTCAAATTAATCAGCAAATCAACAGGATAGAATCTGTGAATTGATTGGTATGAGAATAACTTGAACGGTACCAAAGACCAATGTTCAAATGTCAATCAATTTATATCAACAACCAAAGGTTGGATTTACCAATTGATTGAACTACGCACAACCTGTGATATTTCAATTATATAAACAAATATATTGCGGAAAAGAAATAACACAGACACTTGAAGTTTTGTTAACGAGGAAACTGCAAATGTAGAAAAACCCGGGACCTAGTCTAGATTTGAAAACCACACTGTATTAAGCCGCTACAGACACTAGCCTACTACAAGTTAACTTCGGACTGGAATGTAGTTGAGCCCTAACCAAGTCTCACACCGATTAAGGTACAATCGCGTTCCTTACGCCTTTGAATTCCAGCAGGACTCTACGCACTTGATTCCATTAACTGATCTCACCCAAAACTAAGAGTTGCTACGACCAAAAGTCGAAGACTTATAAACAAAACTGTCTCCCACAGATAAGTCTATTCTGATAGATAAATTGTTATACGTTCCTTTTTACAATCCCTTGACTTTGAGACATGGAAACTTGTAGTTAGTGGATATGATGCACCAACAGTTGTTAGAGACGGAACCACTGCTGAAAAGGCATTAGGAGAATATAGTGATACCGAGATAAGTGATGTAAAGCATAATTCTGACGGGTTAACCGCTATTATCCACGCCATAAGCCCAGATTTTAAGCACCATGTGGCTTCGTGCACTAGGTCTAAAGATGTTTGGGATATCTTAGAAACCGTATTCGAATGAGATACCTTAGAGAAAGAAGCTAGGCTTTAAAACCTAAATTCTGACTGGGAAAATCTTAGTATATGTATGATGAAGAATCGTTTGATGATTTTAATCAAAAAGTGTATGGAATTTTTAATGTTTGTTTTGCTTTAGGGAAGACCATTCCCAAAAAGGACATTGTGATAAAAATTCTCCGATCTTTACCAACAAGATATGAGTCTAAGAAACATGCCATCATGGAAGGAAGTAACCTTCAAACTCTTTCCAGAAATACTCTAGTTGGAAAGTTAAAGATCTTTGATCATGAACTGCAATCCAAAGCCGGAAAGGAAATTACGTTCAAGGCACTGAAGAACACAGAAACTCTTAAAAGTGAAAGTGTTGATAACTCTGTGAACAATCTTGTTGATCCTGATTTCTCAGATGAAGATCTTGATAATTCAGTTTCATTGATCACAAGACAGTTTAGAGAACTTCTTA
Source organism: Papaver atlanticum (assembly GCA_023531105.1). Classification (NCBI taxonomy): domain Eukaryota; kingdom Viridiplantae; phylum Streptophyta; class Magnoliopsida; order Ranunculales; family Papaveraceae; genus Papaver; species Papaver atlanticum. The sequence continues at coordinate 3,420,854 of JAJJMB010005364.1, read as the reverse complement.
GGAATAAAAATAAACGGTTCAGTAGAGAAAAGCCTCATACGTCACCTAGGCCACATAATCGTATTTCTGTCAAAAACAGAGAATCTAACGATGAGGATATGCCACAGTGCTTCAAGTGTAAAAGATTCGGTCACTTTGCTAATGAGTGTCCAAATCGTAAGAGATACACTGGCAACAAGAGTCTTGCTGCAACACTTGATGAAACATCTGATTCTTAGGACTCCGAAGAGGATGATGGATCAAGTGTAGCACTCTTGGGTGAAGTTATCAATTTTGAGGATTGTAGTAATACACATATCAATCTAGATAATTTAATTGATGACTTGTCATCAAAATCTTTGGAGGATTTTATGGATTCTTCATAAACTAATAAAATTTTTGTTGATATTTCAGGTACCCTGTATTTAGCTGCTAACGTTGTTCCTGAATCATTCTCCAAACCGACATGTCCTTATTGTTCCAGTGAGGGTCATGGACTCACATAATGTTTCAAGTATAAACACAAACTAAGGTATGTCAACAAACTTCAATGGGGGGCTAGTCGTTTGGCAAATGTGCTTAAACTTGTTCAAAATTCCAACCTTGAGGTACGCAAAGTTGACTCTTCTTCTTCTAAAAGATTGATTGATTCTAAGGATAAGGCAAAATCTCAAACGAAGAGAAGAGTCCGGGCTAAACGTTCCGTGTTGAAGGATATTACAAATTCCTTGTAAGAATCTAGTGGTGAACAACCTAAGGCTCAACTTATCACAATTTCATTGTGTTAAAAAGTGCTTCTTGTCTCATGTGCCCTTAAAAGAATCAAGAACTATGCACATCAGGGCTTTGGATCAAATTTGAATATTATTACTTGGATGTCCATCTTTTATCTGTTTATCTTAATCTATGTCTCAAGTAATAGTATTGAAATTTTTTGATCTATGAAGAAACTTCAGGAAGGATAAATGCGACATTTCATTCTTCTTAGGTTTTATATATCTTATCTAGTACGTGAACTTTCTAGTTCTGAAACCCTGCATGGTAAATATCTTCAACTTCAAGACTCATATCTCTTTCACAAGAAACCTTGCTTGTTGAGCAATTTATTTGTGCTTTCACAAATCCATTTTATTTTTATGAATTATGGAGGCTCCAAGCACAACATCTTCTCGTGAAAACTATGCTCCAATGGTTGTTGATACCCATCATACTAGAAAGGAACAAGATATGTCTTATCCTTTCGACTCATATCTTAAGAGGAAAAGGAATAATAAGAAGAAACCTAGAATGGATCGCTCCAATCTAAAAAGATTTGAAACTCTACCTGAAGAACATAATAAAACCAAGAAGGAGGTGCAGGGACTGATGGATATTCTACAAAAATCTCTTAAACTATAAGAAGCACTTTTCAATCAAAAATCTACTAGGTTTGCAGGAACTAACTCTTTCATTCATGAACCGTATGTTCATATGCCCGTCATTGATAAGGAGTTTGGAGATGATAAAGATTTTTTCAAAGATTTTAAATACTAGGAAACTTCTTGTGAGAATTTATTCTTGCTTTTGAGAAGGATAACTAGGGTTTGGTATAGCATAAATTGTGATTACACAAGCTATTTCCAACTATTTTCATCTAGCATGTTTTTGGATTTATTTATTTAAATTCTAGAGTTTTTGGAAGATGAACTTGCAGTATGTAATCATTATTGGTTTAATTATTGCAAAAGTCTTATGAAATATATGTGCCTTTACGTTTTTCGTGAATCGAGCTGACATTTCATACATGGTCAGAAGTTAAATCTATTATGTTTTTATAAACGGAAAATAGAACAAACTCTTTAAGAATTTTTTCGCAGTATCGATCTCTTATGAACACAGTTTTGTGTTATTACTGCATAATACACTCCATAAGATTTTATTATATTGAGTCATATCGATTAAAATTATCTCTCTGTTCGTAACTGGCGTTGAGATTAATTTAAGTCGATATTCAAGATACAAATCCATGTGATTTGTTAATGTCCGACAAAATCCTTCTTTTTCATAAAGTAAGGTCACTCATGTTGTTGTCTTGAGAATGACATCAAATGGGGGAGAGTTCTTAAATGAATTGGTGCTTAATTGCTATTTCTTTGTGGGGTGTGTGGTTGTGGAATTTACAGGGGATACTTGTATCTTAAATCTCCTAGATGAGCGCAAAGTATTTTCTTACTATGTGATAGCATCTAAATAAAATTGATATGAGGAGTTACATTTTAACTATGTTATTATGTAGTATCTCTAACTTCCTTAAAACTTGAAATATCTTTTGGTTGTATTCATTACGATCCCATGATTTTCGTACCCTTGCCAATTTTTATTGACAAAAAGGGAGAGAATTAGATATTAGTTTCGCACTACATACATATGGTTTACAGATCATTATGTAAGGGGGAGTGAACCAATAATCTATAGGTTTCAACTATTATGAAAAAGATGTATGTGTCGATTAAGGGGTAGAAACATATCACCGTAGTATTACTTCAAAGTTGGGATACAATTGAGTTTTGGAGAAGATAATAATACTATGCTTCTGTATAACGACGATTGAAAATATTTGTTTTCAAAAGTTGTTATAGCTATGGATACGGATCTTCAACAGCAATGAAGCTGACTTGAACACGTTCAGAATCATTGCAACTTGAAGTAACGAAGAATTCAAGGAGTTGAAGAAACCAAGGAAATCAAGACATGATGGATTCAAGGAGTTTTTGAAGCTTTATTTTTTATCCATATGTATTGATAGTTTTGTCACTAATATTGACAAAGGGGGAGATTGTTAGATCATTGCTCGGTCGAACTCACAAGTGTTGCTATCTCAAGTTTGTTGTCAAATTTAGATGTCAAAACTATATCTTGATTTCTATTTTAATATTAGTTAAGTCTCGGATTAGGATAGAAGTGTAGTTGAGAAACGGACATCACAGCAGTCATCATTGCGTTCTGCCGTTTGAAGGCGAATATCAACCGAAGCTTTTGGGGAACTTCTTCAACAAAAGGTAAGTGAAGACTGAACCACCTATTTCTCAAGTTATATTCACCTTTCTATCTTTGAGATGTTGTCGTGTAACTAATTAGACTATCGTAAGCATGTCAAGAATTTCGAGAACTAAACCCCTTGAAATATATATGACTAGGCTTAATGAAAATTTGTTCATACTTGATGAATTTCGGTTAAGAACAATTTATTGTCCTCAATCAAAATCATGATTCAGGGATTATCATTCGAAAATAGCATGGAACAGTGATATGTGTCATTGATATTATTCGGGAATGTTTTTAATCGATTTAGAGATAAATATAGAACTACTGTAAAATTCGGATATAATATAGTGTACATACCATTCTAATAAACTTGGAAAACTATTAAGGTCTGAAGACGTAATACATGTACTTTGTACACGTAACGATTAGCTATATGTCGACAATAGACTTTTGGTATGCTAACTCGTATGCACACTTTAAAAAATCTGTGAACTCGTGAGCCCGGATCGGTATGCAAACCAGTGCGCGTACTAGAAAAAACTGTTGGTCCCGTACACATACCAGAAAAGTTATGTGAACTCCGGAACTTGTTATTGTCTTAAGGTATCCATACCGGTACATGTACTGAAAAAGTTCTGTGAACTCCAGAACTCGGTCATGTTATAAAGTATAAATACCGGTACATGTACTTTTATTTAACTGTTCACGATCCGGCTAATTGTTTGTACCTTGTACATCTACTTACCATGTCGATTAAATTCATATGCACATGAATTATTTCTCTGAGATAATTTGCATTTGAATAATCTCAAGAAACATCATAGACATATATGATCACTTAATTGTGACTCGAGTTAAGTCTTAAGTGTTTTTATGAAAATGTTTAAGCTTATAGTTCAGTTGGCTAGTTTCGACTAACCGTTCATGAGCGTGGTCTTTTGTACATGGTTCGGTTACGGTTCATCCTAACTAGAGTGTATATCTAGTTATGTTAATCAGATTCAAAGATTCATCTAACGGTGGATAATGTTTGCTTGGTTCCAATGCTATTTTAGCTTAAACCTAAAACAACATATGCTTTGAATATCTATAAAAGGGGAACCTAAAACAACTGGGATATTTGAATCCCGACACTATTTTTTTTGGTGTGTCCTAGTTGTAAAACTAGAGTCGACCTCTTCCTAAAACCCTTTTAGGGTTTAGCGACTACAAAGACTTCATAGGAATCGTGAAGCCAGGTCCAGCTATTGTTTAGCTGATAGCTCGATTATCCTGATCCTTTTGATTGTTGAGATGCTCACTTGAACAAGATACATATTAATCTTCAAAGTTTTCTTCATCTCAGACTTAGTTGATTCCACAAGTTTAATACTTGTGAGGTGAATAATAATCTAGGTTTTTCACTTTGGGTTGCATAAGTCTGGATTTAGAGGTTATCTAGACTTTGTCTATTTCTATCGATTTCCAATACCTTGATCAACGATCAAAAAGGAAATCACATATATAGGCTTATCTGTGGGAGGCAGATTAGTTTAAAGTCTTCAATTGAGTTGAAGCAACTCTTAGGCTGTAAAGGACGTCAGCTAAGGGAATCAATTATGCATAGTCCTACTAGGATTCAAGAGGCGTAAGGTGCGCGAATGTACCTTAATCGGTGTGATACTTGGTTAGGGCTCAACTATGTTCCGATCCGAAGTTAATTGGTAGTAGGCTAGTTCTATAGCGGCTTAATACAGTTTGGTGTTCAATCTAAACTAGGTCCCTGGGTCTTTCTGCATTCACGGTTTCCTCGTTAACAAAATTTATGGTGTCTGTGTTATTTATTTTCCGCATTATATTGTTTATATTTGTAATTGAAATATCACAGTTTGTGCGTTAATCAATCATATTAGATACATCCATCCTTGTTTTTTGGATATGACTTGATTTATTACTTGGGAAATTGATCTTTGGAATCACCCAAGTACTCTCATACGTAAATCAGGTTCACGGACTAGTCTATGTAAACTTTCTGATTGTGAGAGAAAGAGATATAACTTTAGATATTATTCCTTGATTGAGATTCATTAAGTTGAAATCTTGGAATTGTGTTGAGTTTGTCCATACAGATTGCCTAAGAAAAAGTTGGTGGTGTATTTTGGTACCCCCGCGTTTTTAGCATGTTCGAGTTTGATCGAATGTTTCGACTTCTGCCTCACTGATGTGTTTTGTAGTTGTAGTGGTAAAAAGATTCATTTCTCGAACTTGTGAAGGATTTTCTAGACTCAAATTAAACTCAACAATTCAAATAAAGTTGTATCAAAAATATAAAGAAAACACCGAGACTCTGGATTCCACCATTAACCAATTAAGTGATAAACTCTAATCAATATTCATGCAATTCTTTCTTTTAAAGCGATTCTAATATTTTGCCTCTAATAGATTTTTGAAGTAATAATTGTAAACATAAAGCATGAAACATCAAAAGTTTTAAAACCTAGCATGTTCCATCAAAACAATTCACAACTACTCAATAAAAATCAATTTTCCTATATTAGTTCTATGCAAATAATCATATAAAAGATTGCAAAAATAATTAAAATAGAATTATACTACTTTTCATGGAACAATGGCTTCCTACGTCGCCTCGGCTAAGGGGTTTAGCTCCTCATATTAATCATGTTCTCAAAATACATCTTTGGTGCTCAAAAGTTGATTAAAAGAGTGAAAAGTGTAAAAGCAGCGGATTCTGTAACTAATATAATTGTTACAGAACCTACTGTTACAGAGGAATAGCACTGTTGCGAACTGAAACTATTTGTTGGAAAAATTGTTACAAAGGGTATTGAATATGAAAGCTACGGCAACAGTTTCTGCGACTGTCCTATGTGCGTCGTATGTTCTTCTTCTTCTTCTCCGGCAGCAGCAGCAGAACTCGTCCTCTTCAAGTTGATTTTTCTGGCTTTTCTAAGGCTCTAAACTTCCCCCAAAGTATTCATTCCCTCTCTAGGACTCATACCAACCTTTTTATACCTGGCAGGGCAAAGAAAACTCGAGAATATCTTTGATTTTTCCTCCTCAACAAGTTACGGCACTTTCCTTTTCTCATCAGTTACGCGTCTTCCAAGTTTTCTACACTTCCCATACTCTCCTGCGTAATAGATAGAAGCAAATCTATAAGAAAATATTCCCATGAATTACACATAACTTCCAGAATAAAACCAAGAGACACCAAGAATAACCCGGTCTCTGTTTTCTTCCAATTGACGAATACTTCCTTGTTTAACGAATCCAAGGCTCTTAACACTCCTGTTTGGGTGTAATCAACTAATCCCAATCCAACCCAATGATCGAATCCGACCAAATATCTTCTCAAACTCTATCCAAACCCGTAATACTCTTCTTTCCCTGTTTAATCGAGAACTAGTTATCAAGCCCAATTTGCTGTAGGAAATCACCCATAGCAAGCCTGTTTTGGCCTAACAGATCAATCCCAACAAGAATCAACAATTGAATCTCCTCCAAACACTTCTAAAATCTGAACCCTAATTCTGCACCGTGAAAATATTATTTCCCGCCAATTTTCATTTTCAAAACGTAAAGAAATGGAGTCCCCCTATCCAGTCCCAGTATGTGTTTAGTAGCTGATTGGAAATGGGTTACCCCTTATCCAAAATGAGAGTCCGAATAGCAAATGTCCTTCCAGGTGTCTTTAACAACTTTTCGAGCCAATTTCGCCGCAAAAGCCTATTTCTCCAAAAACACCTACAAAGAGATAAAATACCAAAATTAGTACAAAAATGGGTCCTAACAATATACACAATAGAGATGAAAATAGACACATAAATGCGTCTATCACTCACCAATATGGTTTTATGATAATTGCATCCAAAAGACCGCTTTTCTAGTCTTACACATGTGCACAGGCGGGAATGAAGAGAGAAATCCTGCACAGGTTGAATAGTAGGAAGGAAACCTTCCGAATTATTTCTGGAGACCCCACAAGATCGTGGGAAATAAAAATATTTTCTGATGATCTCTAAAAAAGGAAATCAACCACTATTGCAAGGATGAGAGTACTCACTCACCTTCATATCCGATCGGCAGCAGTGATAGCACCACTCTCACAACATCCAATAGAAACGTCTTCAGCTTGGTCTTTGTCTTCGGCTTCAACTGTTGATGATAAACTCTTGATCTTCGTAAAACATTGACAATTTGTATTCTTTCTCTTCAATTTCCTTGTTGCTTGAAACTTCTTTATAGATTTTTCTTCCTCGTGGCTTTATTGAACAAATAACAATCTAACAACAAAATTTAAATGTAAATCTTTTTGTATTTTTTTTTCTTCGTTTTTTTTTGTTTTTTTGACAAAAAGATTGCAACTACAATAATTAAAATGAAATTAAAATTGACAGGGCCATGAGAGAAGGACTTTACCCCTTGGATCTTCACAATTTGTATTGTCTGCGTAACTTCAATATCTCATCTTTTGATTTTCTTTGCTATTGTAAATAAGTCTTCACACTTGGATATAGGATTATGCTCATTGTATTGTAATTCTTCAACATATATGTAAAAATCTGCTCATTGTATGTTGCTTTACTTGAATACGGAATTTTTCTCTTCCGTGTATATATTAATCCTAGCATTTTTATGGGTCACTCAAAAGGAATTAGGGCCCACCAATAAGACAAAAAAGGGTCACCCAAACCTAAAATGAGTTCACTCCTTATCTCATGTAATTTGTAATGGAAAAATTGCCCTTCAAGAATCGGTAATTAGTGTATAATTAGTTATTGTTAGGAGAAATATTTGTTTTTTTTTAAAAAAAATTATCTATTGGTATACAATTTTCGAATTATTGTACTACCATAATTGTAATATATACTGGCCCCAAAATGAGATTTTGGGAAAAAAAACTTACTTTTTCGAATTTCGGAATTATAACAATCGGAGGTAAGATAAGTGAACCGAACTTCCGATTATATAATGGCATTTCGAAATGAGAATTACCATAATCGGTAGTAAATTGTGTTAATTTTAACTTCCAAATATATACTGGCCCCAAAATGAGATTTTGGAAAAGAACCTTACTTTTTCGAATTTTGGAATTATAACAATCGGAGGTAAGATAAGTGAACCGAACTTCCGATTATATAGTGGCATTTCGAAATGAGAATTACCATATTCGGTAGTAATTTCAGTTAAACAAACTTTCGATTATATACTGGCCCCAAAATGAGTTTTTGAAAAAAACCTTAATTTTTCAAAATTTGGAATTATAATAATCAGACGTAAGATAAGTTAACTAAACTTCCGAATTGTTGAACTATACCAGAAAATTCTTAAGTTGTTGAGCCTATATAATCGGAAGTAAATAATAATATGTATCTACCGAATCAAATGTGGCCCCAGAATTCTTTCAATTTCAAAGTCACACAATCGAGAGTATATCAAATCAAAATTTGTCACGAATATATAGTGGTCCCAAAATGGGATTTTGCTAAATCACAATCTGTGAGAATTTTTCAACAAATATATTCGGTAGTAAGTTGAATTTAACTAACTTCCGATTACCGTGTCTCTACATCTTCTAAGCCTCTAGTATATTTTCATAAGTCAAAAAAAAATTTAACTCCCGATTTTGGGCAATTTAGGTTTCAGTGAAAAACATCGTTCTATATTCGGAAGAAAACCTATAAAAATATCTCCCGAATATTGTCGATGTTCTTGAGGATTGAAGAACACGATCATATTCGGGAGTAAATGATGATGTTTATCTCCCGATTCTGGGGAAAACCGAAAACCTTCGAATTTATTTCTATCGATTCGTCGAATTAAAACAATATAAACCCAAAAATTGGTAGAATCTTACCTAATTGGGGCCATTTGAAGTTGCCTGAGAGTTTGACTATCAGAATCACCGCCAGAATCTACATCAGCGGCTTGATCTTCGATGTGTTCTTCGTCATTTCTAGTTACAATCAGTTTGTTCCTTGAATGATGTCCAATCTTTGGATCAATGGTAGTGTGGCAATCGGGAGATAAGAAGGAAAGGAGAAGAAGAGTTGAAATGAAGTTAGATTAGGATTTTATTGGTTTTATTAGTGGAAGGGCATATAGGTAACTTCAATTCCTATAGGGTGTCCCTTGGTTACTGCCCTTGGATGGGTATAAATTGTTGACCCCTAGTTCCTTTTGAGTGGCCCCTAAAAATGTTAGGATATTAATTGTTGCTTGTAAACCTTAAACGTCTTCAAATTTCTTATTAGATTTTGATGCCGCTCCACTTGTTGATGATGATGGTGTGTTTTTATTGACTTGTTATTGGTGAGAGAGAGAATGACGCTAGCTGCAAATCAAACTGCAAGAAGGTGGTTTTAATCTATAGATGTCACCCTTATGATAGACAAAATTAGCACCTAAGAGATCGAAAATAGTGCTGAAAATGGTGCGAAGTTGGGTAGATCACCATTCTACCTGGAATTAACGTACGGTGACACACACTCAAAAAATCTATTTTAGTCAGCTACAAAAAATGAAGGTCCGGTACCTCTGTTGATGTAAAAATAAGTAGTCTCCACTAAGGTTGATCAACTCTCTAATAATGCATTTCCTTTTGCACCTAATTCACCACCGGCATGGTTAAGTTGAGCCACGAACAGTAAATGACTTCTCTTAAAGATTAATAACACCTAATGTGTAGTATTCTCTAGCAATTCTAAGTTCTATTATTTCGGTGATAATATGTAAACATAGCTATAAGTATACTGGTGACTCTAAAATCTCCACAAGTTTGAAGTTTTATGCAAATGTGTACAAATTTTTTGAAAAATTCTAATCAAAAAGACTAAAACCTCTATATGCAAAATACTCCCCAACACTTAAACTTCATATTGTCCTCAATGTGTAAAATAAAAAATTCTGAATTCTGACGTAACAGCAGATAAAACGCAAAAACTGTACAAATTGGTAAGGAATTCGGAAAAACACCATTTCACAAAGGTTGTTCTCCTACGTCTTTTCTACAAAGTTTCAAAAGGGCACAGTGTTTCGATAAACGGTCTGACATTATGGTCTATGGACTAAACTACGTGTAGTCTGAATTATTCTGATGAAAAGGTATTCGTCAAGATTTTCTTCAAAATAGATTCCGGACTCTATGAAATTAAACATGGGGATGCAAATATGATATGAAAACTAAAAATAAAAGGTATTAAGATACAAAACATATGGGTTGCCTCCCATTTAGCGCTTGGTTTAAAGTCGTCAGCTCGACTCTGAAGTATTACTCCTCCAGAGGGAGTAAATCTTGAAGTCTAATTGCGTCCACCTTCTCAGTAGAGAAGTTTTCGTAATATGGCTTCAATCTATGGCCGTTGACCTTAGATGTTATCCCTATTTTACTACTAGTAATCTCAACTACACCATGATAAAAAACATTAGTAACAACAAATGGTCCAATCCATCCGGACCTTAGCTTACTAGAAAATAATTGAAGACGAGTATTAAATAAAAAAACTTTTTGTCCCACAACAAAACTCTTTCGAGAAATCATCTTGTCGTGGAAAAGCTTAGTTTTTTACTTGTATATACGAGCACTCTCGTAAGCATCGTTACGTATCTCCTCTAACTCATTAATTTGTAGCTGTCTTTGTTTCCATGCTTTGTCATACTCCATGTTGCACATCTTTACCTCCCATAATGCCTTATGCTCAATTTCAACTTAGAGATGACAAGCTTTCCCATAAACCAATCGATATGGAGACATACCAATCACTGTCTTATATGTTGTTCTATACGCCCAAAGTGCATCATTTAGTCTATAACTCCAATCCTTCCATGTAGTGTTAACGGTTTTCTCAAGGATGAACTTAATCTCACGATTTGAAATTTCAGCTTGCCCACTAGTTTGTGGGTGGTACAACATACCAATCTTGTGTGTAATGTTGTAATTATTGAGGAGAGCATGGAAGGATTTCTTGAAGCATGAGCCTCCATCACTGATAACCACTCGTGGTGTACCATGTCTAGAGAAAATATATTCCTTCACAAACTCACAAACAACTTGAGAATCATTAGTAGGGGTGGCTTTAGCTTCCACCCATTTTGAAACATAATCCACAACAAGAAGTAGGGGTGAGCAAAAACACCCAAACTCGTGGATTTTATCCAATCTGATCCACATTTTGGCGGGTGGACACCCAATTCGTTTCTTCGCGGATTGGACGTGGGTGAATTTTTGAAACCGATCATTTTCACGGGTTGGACGTGGGTGGAACATCACCCATCTGTTGGACACCCGACCCTAAGGATAATGTTAGTATTGTACATATATGAAGGTTATTATACAAAATTGGTAGATAATACATATTGAAGTTCCTCAAAGATATTCCAAAAGTATCAATTTTGGATTGATTGGAGGTCCTCGTGTCAATAAAAATTATAATTTTGGTTGTTGGAAAGGCATTATGTTACTCTTGTTATGTTAATTACTTATATTTCAGTAATCTAAGTTTTAAAACTAAGTTATATTACTCATCTTCGACATTTACTTGTTTTCGTTTATATCTTTTTTGAATCCGCAAATCCATCCGCATCCAATCCGCTCACCCGCGGATGTCAAATCCGACGGGTAATGGTTTGGACGTGGGTGAAAATTTTAAATCCGCCATTTAGACGGATTGGACGTCGGTGATACCAAATCCGCATCCACCCATCAGTTGCTCACCCCTAATAAGAAGTATATAAAATTTGCCATTAGAATTAACAAAAGGGTCCATAAAATCAATACCCGACACATAAAAAATCTCCACAGTGAGAATAAGATTGAGTGGCATTTGATTTCGAGCACCTAGATTGCTCGTTCATTGACATCTATCACAAGATTTGCAAAAAGCATATGCATCCTCAAATAGGACAGGCCAGTAAAAGCCACTCTCAAGGACTTTGAGAGCGGTACGTTTAGCACCAAAGTGACCATCACAAGCATAAGAATGACAAAAAGATAGAATAGATTGAAATTCATAGTTAGGTACGCACCTACGAATAATCTGATCAGCACCATATTTCCACAAGTAGAGCTCATCCCACACATACTGCTTGGCCATTTTCTTAGGCTTTGAATTTTGAAAAGTAGACATTGTATTAGGTACTTGCCTTGTAACCAAGTAGTTCAATATATCAGCATACCAAGGTGTTGAATCTTTAATTGAGAAAAGTTGTTCCTATGACCTAAAGGTCTAAGGATGCTTACTCATTTTTTATGAGTGAATGAAATGCAAATATGGGTAGGCATAGGACACTTGCCATGCCTAGTGCTTGTATGTACATGTGAAAGTCAACCAAGATTAAAATTAAAATAAGTTTTTAATTTCTAAACTGATAAATTAAAACAAATTTTTTTTTTTTTTTTTGGTAGATGGAACAGAAGGAAACACAAGACAAAAGAGAGAAACAGGAACAAACAACAAAGAGGCGAACACCCTAGTTAGGATGCCGAGAATCAGACAAACAAAATGAAATAGAGGTGGGGATTTGGGAAGAAGTCCAACTGCCTTGGACATCAAAACAAGTTTTTAATTCCTAAACGGAATAACTAAAACAAGATTTTAAGTCATATTGTTTTTATTAAAATTAAAACAAGGTTTTAATTACTTAAATATTTTTATATTTAATGAGGGAAGTTACCAAATACAATTTATGTCAAATTCATTTTCACTGCCTATAAAAGCAAAGGGATTTCGTCATTCCAAAACGTGTCCAGAAGAAGCTACTATCCTTCTTCATTTCCTCTTTATCCCTCTGTGTGGTTTTTACATTCTCGAGCTTTGCAGTTGAGTTCGTAAGTGGGTAAGTGTTGTAGTGCTTGCAATGGGCAGTTTTATCCTGGATACGACTTCACCACAGGGTATTAGCATCACTCATTTTTGAGGCGTACAGATGAACTATCGTGTTAAAGATAACTTGATGATCAAGTGAATTTGTCCTCAGTGCGCTGTTATTTGAGTGTTTTATTTCATTTTCAGAAATTTAATTTTAACATTATTTTTCAGTATTTCATTGTTGCAGTTCCAACATTAAATCGGGGATCCTCTTGATCTCAATTTGTGGAAATAAAAATCCATCTTTTTACATAATCATGTGATATATTTATACATCGATAATGATGATATTATTGCTGGGCAAAACATAAATAATGAAACTCAAGATACTTGAGAATCAGATCAGGACTTTTAACGGTGAAAATCAGAGTTGGATGAAAAACGTGAATAGTGATAAAGGAAGTTTTTTTTCTTTCTAAATTTGGTACACAAACACTTAGAAGGTTGTATTTAGTTTAAACATGAGTTGTATTTAGTCACTGCCTTTGAAATTACTAACCCCATTGTATGTATTTTACATAAGTTGTATTTGTTTTCAGCAGCCCCTATGCGAGGTTTCTTTCCTTTAGAAACTGAAACCGACTCGTATAACCAGTTCCGATTCAGTGGTACCTGTCCGGAACCGGATCAGTTACACCCTATTACCATTTCTTCCCTTTTAGAGCGTCCACAATCATACGATCATACTAAAAACCAAAACCAAACCAAAAACTATTTTTTTTTGGGGTTTGCGGGTGTTTAAACACACCGATGGTGGAGCAAATTATAGTCAGGCGTAGTTTTAATGTCCGCGAGAAACTGAGTGAATGATGGGGAGCATCTTTAAGTTACGCCCGATGATGGGGAGCGTCATTAAGTTACTCATGATGGGGCGCATCTTTAAGTTACGCCTGATGGGATTATGGAGCGGACATTAAACATATGTTCCGTATGGAGCGGATTTTTAATGAACGCCTGACCATGGAACAGACATTAAACTTACGCCCCGCTTCAAACGTAGATAATATTTACGCCTGTCATCATACACATTTTCAATATCCGCCCCACTATATTTGGTTTTACTCTATTTTCCAGACCAAATATACTCCAAAACCCAGAAAAATCCGACCAAATTTAGTTTTACTTTCGACCAAATATGGTTTTAGTCCACTTTTTACTCGTCCATTGTGGACTTATTAACAACTCCAAACCAAGCCGTCTTGGTCTCTCACTGCATTTTGAAAATTGGCGGGTGTTCTACCCAATTTCTGGAATTTTCTCTCGTCTTTCCCAATTTTCATCTCCTAACTCACTATTTTTCTCACTACGCCGCACTCAAATCCCTAATTTCTCAGTAAAGTTCAAGTTCTTATCATAATGGTTTTTCTGCATCAAATCAATTCCTCCCGAAAAAAAACCCTCTCCTCCGTAATCCCTGAAACGCCACTGAAAACCTCAAAATCCACCGCCGTAAATGTTGAGAAGGCAGAGAAAGAAAAAGATAAATCGAAATATAAAGAGAACGAGAAAGATGAAAGTGTTTGTGAAGAGAAAATGATATCGATACTAGCAGATGCTGGATGTACTCTCTTTAATAACCCTAGCTCTACTCCTTCTCTTCCTACTGATACACACAAGTTTCGTTGTCATCTCAATCATCTATTCACATCCACCTCCTCCTCTTCAAATCCTTCAATCCTATCTGATTTTCTTACTGGCTTCAATTCTCACATCAGAAACCCTAACAATCTGAGAAGAATCCTTGTTTCTGCTCCCCGTGAAAGTCTTCTTCGTAATCTCTTACTAGTTCCTTCTCTTCAATTACAACTCCAACTTACGCTTCTTGAGAAACTTCCTGAATACTATTTTGATATTGAAATTTCTAACCCTAATGGATCACTTGAAGATGATTTTGCTAGGTTAATTCTTAATCACTTCCGTTGGCTTGATTTCCTTGTTGATCCAAAGGCATTTTGTGATAAACTCATGGAAGTTCTTTCAATTTGTCCAATACATTTAAAGAAAGAGATTATTGGATCTTTGCCCGAGATTATTGGTGATCAGAACAATGATTCCATAATTTCTTCTCTACAACATATGTTAGAGGAGGATTCTGAGCTTATTGTTCCCGTTCTTGATTCATTTTCGAATCTGAACTTAGAAGGCCAGTTACAGGAGCAGGCGATTACTATAGCATTGTCTTGTATTAGGACTGTTGATGGTGAAAACATGCCTTATCTTATTAGGTTTCTAATGTTGTCGGCCACATCAGTGAATGCTGGACGAATTATTTCACAGATTCGTAAGCATTTGAAGTTCATAGGTGTCACTGATTCTCGTAGTGCTCGAGGAAAGAAACTTAAAGGGAAATCGCAGGTGGATAATTACGAGGCTTTGGTACTTGAAGCTTTAAGATCAAGTCTCCGGTTTAAAAATGTAAGGGACTGTATAAGTCTGTTGTTGCTTGTTATGTCAGTTTGTTAGCTCTCTATCTATTTACTTTATTTATGTGTATCTGTTTGTATGGAATTCTATGCAGATATTGTGTCAGGAGATTTTGAAAGAACTTAAATTCGTTGTCAAAGCTCAGGATCACAAGGTTATTGATGTTTGGCTACTAATGCTTATATACTCAAACGGTGGACTGTTACAAAAGAGTGTTGAAAAAATTATGAAAAGGAAAATTATTGAAGGCTGTTTTCGTGAAAGTCTATTTGATCAGTGCATTCACGGGCAAGGGGATTTAGTAAAGGTACGATTCCTGTTTTATTGTACAAGGTTCAAAACTTGAAATAAGGTGTAATTGCATGATATGTTGGTCCACGCTGGTTTCTTATACACTATGTTGTACTAAACATCAAGTACTATTTGATTGTTATCTTATAATCCATCGATTCCTGAAAAGATTTAGTGAAACTAACAATCACTACTTACATAACATATTGGTTAATATCATTCATTTTGGAAACAAAAGGGTGAATCCCACATTTAAAATTTGAGCATCCTTTAAAACTACTTATTTTCTACTTTCTATAGATTTATACATTCCAATCTTGTTTGTTCAGGAATATTTCTCTTCATTTCTATCTGTATGTGAGTTCTTATTGGCATGCAAAGAACAAAGAGCAAGGGAGTTTGGCATGCAATTGTACGCGTCTATCTTCGATGAGTTCAAAGATACTTATTCAAGACAGGAAGTAAGAGCAATTGTTGTTAATTTATATATATTATATTTTTCTAGATCAATTTGATTATTTTCTTTTAGTTTAAAACTATTGCTCTTAACCATCTACTCTTCATGGTGCTTTTCTGCAGGTCCTAGGTGTGTTAGTCGCCCATATAGGTTCTGGCAGTAGTTATGAAGTGACTGCTGCACTAGAGACGATGGTACTTTTAGCTTCTAAATATTCACAGGAGCTGATCCCACTTTCATCTTACATTAATGGTAGTTTTTCTCTGCTTTTGATCCTTTTCACATGTTAATTTAGCTATTGTAGATCTTACATTTGTTTTGCTATTTCCAGGCATCTTGGACTACTTGGAAGGGTTTAATATCGATAATCTACACAAGGTTTCTGTTTATTACTTTTGATTTGACAACAGTATCTGTTGGTTACATCTCTTGCTTGATTATCACTTTCAACTAGCAGGTCTATGAAGTGTTCAGCCATTTGGCATTGTCCGCACGCTGTAGTGCAGATTCTGCTGGATCTTCTATTGCGAATGAGCTTTTGATGATCATAAGGAAGCAGGTATGAAGAAGTTTAAATCCTCTCTGACATTGAATCTCATTTACATAGGTTAATGTTGACTCTCTACTCTATCTGTTGTGTTTCTGCTTTTGCTTGGGTTGGGTTGACCACTGGTACCCTTCCGGCCAGGTTCTCGGCCTGACTTATGATTAAGCCTTAGATTATGAAAATTTTCAGTTTATGATTAGGATCGAAGTTCTTCTGAGAAATAAAATGGATAAAACAAAGGAGGAAGTGGTTTCTGAACCTAACCAACTAACTTTTGGTCATGTTTTATTTTGGAATCCTGACTGTTATATATTCGACCAACCCGAGTTCTAGTTGAGCTTGCCCAAATCGCTCCTTAAGATTGATGCACTGTATCTTCGCAGTGATTGGAAGATTTGAACCTCCTTTTCTCTTATTTGGCAGGTCAGTAATCCAGATTTGAAATATAAGAAGATGGGTATAATTGGGACTCTGAAGATAGTTTCTTGTCTTGGTGACAGAAAAAATGCCGCCTGTCCATCATCTTCTCAGGTAAGAACACAAGATCATTTCATAAGATTAACATACTATTATCAACTTGGATGCTTTTGTTGGTTTCCTAGCAATCATGAACAGTATGTTAATAACATGTTGTGGATGATTAACTTCGTTTCTTTAGTGCCATCCTGTACCTAGAAAACCTAATTAATGCTGTTCGTATTAACTGCAGTTTCATTGTACAATCTGTTGAGTAAAATTCAGTGTGAAGTCTGTTCTCTACATTCCGAGATTTGAGGAAAAACGTAACTGCTCGATAAATACATCAAATAATGACCACAACAAGAGAAAATAAAAATAGACAAGAGAGGATTACAACAGGTTATATGTTACGTGCGCATGGCCAGAGAAAATGCATCTAAGAACATTGCATGTCGAGTAAACTACAGTAGCATATAGCTTTAAGAGTCACATGTGCATCTTTTTTACCTTTGCATCAAAAAATGGTAGACTGAGTCACATCATCATAAACTAATTGTTTTCTTTTAATTCTTCAAGTATGTTCCAAGTCCTATTTAGTATGCTTGTGTTTTTATGTAGCATTTGATTATGGAGTACTTGAATTCACTATATGAAGTTTTGCATTTTTATGTAATTTCCTAGAGGATTTTTAAGAATCTTTATGTTCTTATCAATACCTTATTGCAGTTGGAGACATGATCTGAAAAAAAGCAATATATATATATTTATTTTTTTGAAGCATAATATTTTTCTTTGTTATTATGTAACACGTCCTTGTTATCTTTCTCACTCATTTTCGCAGAGAACAAATTGTCAGGAGTGTTTAGAACTTCTGAAAATGTCATTGGATTCGTGCAAGTTGTTGCCTCGACCCTTGACCCTGTTTTATGATGAACTGATTGCCTTACTGGAGTCTACAAGTCTACAACCAGAAATTACAGAATGGTGATTATGATAATTTATGTGAACCAATTTTGGGAGTAGTTATTAAGATAAAATAGCTCTGTATATGGAATTTTAGGATATGTGCTCTTACTGTCTTACATATTGTGGGCAATATTTTAAAGCTATGTGGTGTTGTAGGATCGGGAAACATGTAAGTGAATTTGAAGCAATATATTTGTCTGATCTTGAAGGAGGGAAATTGCTATCAGAAAACTTGTTTTTTGAGTTAGAAGGTACCGTTAGAAACTCTGGGAAAATATTGTTTTTACCTTTGGCTTTAACCGGCTTCGATATTCTATGTGTCCGTTTCAAATGACAGAAAACCAATACTCCTGCTCTTGTTCTTATGCAGGGAACTTGTGGATGAACTTAGACGGGGATTTGTCTCCCATTTGTTTGGATGTCTTGCCACTTGTCGCCTCTTCTTCCGGGTATGATTTTATCCTAGATCTCCTTTATTTCAAATCATTTGTCTTTTCTTATCGTTAATCTGTTCAGTAATTGATATTATCTCAAAAATACCCTGTAATTTTATTGCCCACAGTTCATCAGTGCCTTTGCAAATTCTTCCTGCATACTTCCGTCTTCTCTCTGTTGTAAGTCTATATTTCCTTGATTAGTTTGAATTCACTATTGAAGGAACATCGGGGAAAATACTGAGAGAGTGAGAGTAGTATTTTTTTAACAATCTAATTGTATTTAATTCGTAATGAAAAAGGTTGAGAGGGTGACAAGTGACGGCTCTCTTGGTGGCATTGATGCTCTACTTGGTTGCCCTTTGCACCTTCCTTGCCCTAAGGTTTGCTTTGCTGATCTTACTCTAAAATCATTGTTATAAGTTTATGGTTCCGACTACATACAACCATGCTTCAGAGTATGTACAACCACGCTTGCCTGTTTTCATTTATGTTGTGTTTGAACGTTTTATGTTTTACCTCTGTTTGACATTTGTAGATGATCAATAACCTTTTTCTCCTTTTGTACTTAGAAAGTATGTAGTGCATCGATATAAGTTTCAAGGAGAAATTCCAATACCGTTTTACACTCTTAATTTGTTTCGGGATTTGTATTGGTGTTTCTAATTTGTAGAAATAAATTATCTTCTCTGTCTTATGCATAGAGTTCTGACTAACCGAACAATATCGAAAATAAATTATTGAACCAGGGATACAAAAATGTTTGTGTTGGTTAATATTTTACACATGTATCTGTAGTACTCAAAATTTGAGGTGGAACTGAAGCAAGTTGAGGTATGATGTCCAAGGAACAATCTGTGCTTGTTATGGACCCTCAAGGTTGAACTGTTGTATTGTTTTTTAAAGATGCACCCTTATATATTCCGGCCGATCTGATGGTTAACTTCACAGATCAAACAGTAAACTTAACCTTAATAAGTACATCGCCCAACCAGGAGCTATACTGATAATAAGTCTGACAAGTATTTCATAGCATAGCGTGGAATCCTAGTAGGCAAAATGTCTGTAAAAGTTCACCTGATAGATATCTTCAAATATGGTTTGCAATATGATCCAAGTTAAAAACGCAGCGTCTGGGGTGCAGGAAAATATGGTTTACAATATAATAAATTGTCTAATGTAGTATCAATCATGTAACGACATTCATGGAAGATGTGAAAGAAAAGTTCAACCCCTCCCTGAAATCTGCAATGCACACTATTAACTTTACCTTAGATTTTTCATGTCCAGTAAAGAGTAAGTAAGACATGAGAGCATTTATGAGCTATTATAGATGCCGTATAACATGTAATTGTCGATTTACTTTTGGGCTTTATACTTCTGTTCTTCTTGCATTCAACAAGTAGAATAGTTGTCTTGATGCGTCAACTGTCTGACACATGCTTATTTATCACACCAGTATTTTGCTCGGGGTTGGTTGTCTCTGACAGGGAAACAAAAGCAAGCAATATGCCTTTCTCTCTATTATGGATGTAATTGGATAAGGGAATTGGTAAGCTTTCATCAAAAATGAATTGCGCTATTTTTCTATAATCATTTTTATGTTAATCAATCATATAGAATCTTACACTGCTAATATTTAATGTTTAAGCTCAATGCCTTTTGTACACAAGTTGCTGGAGATTTGGATTGTTTAAGTCAGGCAGCAAGGGAGGAAATAAGTGCAAAGTTGCGTAAGCGCTTGAGGAACCTAATGTGAGTTACTCTGGTACTCTGTCTGAATAAGTTATTTTTGTGATGGTTTTTAGCAATGTAATTTTCACTTATCAGCTCAAATATTTACCAGAATTCTAGCTCTTTTCTATAAGGTGTAACCTGTGCTATAAGGCACGGCCTCACTGTCGAAATGTCATCTGTTGGAAGATTATTAGCCTTAATTTTAACCAGTGATGCACCCTCAAGGGTTCATCCATGGGGTTGTTTGAAAGGAAGTTAAAAATTAACGTCAACTGTCAACGGTGAGCACACTCAGACAGTGTTATTACACTGTATAGGTATCTTTTTCAAGATCTAGCATATCGGCTTTAATCTTTCCTGTTTTCAATTTATTAGTCCTACTCTTCAAATGCAAATTTGAATAAAAAGCGTTGGGCACTTCCTTCATTGAAGATAAGAATTGTCAATGCCTATGTTTTTTGAGCTTTTATGCTGTAGAGGTTAAAGGCCAAGGCATGTGAGTGTTGTCTGGTAATGGATTGGCGTGTCTCCTTTCTTTTTCTTATTTTTGAGCTCTGTGTTCAATGGTGATTTAAAATTATTAAGTAACACCCGAAGACTAGTGGGACGAGAGACTTCACTGAGGAGCGCAAATTCGCGTATCTCAGGGAAATTCTGTGATGACCTTTCACGAACCTGGTGACTAAGAGTTGGACTTAGGTCGGCAAAAGAAGGATGTTCCGCACCTAGGATGCTCCTGCATAATACTAGTCCGCTAAGAAGCCTTGAACTTGGCACCTCTAGCAAAGATACTACTCATTGAAGGAAGAGCAGACCATGTCTCTGAAAAAATTGCGGCTGATGGGAAATGCCAAATGAATAGCTTTATTCCTTAGACTAGGGGTCCAGTGTACACTTGGGAGACTGGTGATCCCCCTTTCATAAATAAAGCTATTTATGGGCTTCAGTCTCATTGTACTTGGCTCGGTAAGTTATCTCTCTTGTTATAGGCTTATAGCCAAATGGACTATGGCCAGACTACGGTTTGATTTTTGTTCCAAAAGAAAAAATAAATCTTTTTCTTGATGGTATCTTAGTATCATATGACTCTATATATTACACAATGCCATGGAGGATTTAAAACAATATTTTTAATGGTAGTTCGTGGGTGCGAAAGAGTGACATTTATGTCTCACTAGGCTTCTGATTTTTTCTTCGAAAGGGACTCTTACAAGTTACATCCTATAGATTTAACTTTAAGTCAAACACGGAAGATAACCTAGTAAATGTCGCCTTGCTTGGTTTAGGTGGGGAAGTGGATGTACCCAGTTGTTTCTGACCTGTATCATGTTCACTGTGGGTGTAGTGGGTCAGATCATGCAAAAACGAGGCAAGTTCATTAGGATATAGTTCGTCATGATCTACAGTATCTTGATATAGTTCATTAGGATGTTGTTCGCCGTTGTCTCCAAGAAAAGGTTGGCAGTATAAGTCTTGATATTGGCTATCTTGATGTTCCTTTCTTTCTTTCTTTCTTTCTTTCTTTCTTTCCCTCTTTATTTTCTCCCTCTCTTTTTACCCATTTTTCCGGGATTATTTATCTCTGTTGTGTTGCCTACCTTGATGCTGCCTGGGCCAGCTGGTACAATATGGGAACTAATCTGTCTCTGGATACTTTGTGTTAGTGGGAGGTTATCCTCAATTAGGTGATTGTAGGAACTCAAATCATTGCAATGATTCTGTTTTCTTACTATCAAACTGTAATATACACTGCTGGTAACCCATCATTACATGAGAGAATACACCGATTACCATTTTATCTAGGGCCATAGAGCAAAACAATGATAACACCATTAATTCATTCTGAAGATCAAGTGGTTGACATCTTTACCAAATCCTAGAGTAGGACCTTTATGCTTTGATTATGCTATGGTTTACATAATGCTGTCAAAAAGACCCAAAACCAAGTTACTTTTTTTTCTTTTACTTACGTTTGAAAAGGCTAGTGTAGGAACCAAAAAGCTACTAGTATATGATATTTGAGAATGTTTTTTTTCCTTGTCAATGTCGTGTTCTTAGTTATCTGCTTTTTCCACACTTTTTTTCCTTCTTTTTGAAAATGAGATATATTAAAAACAAACCAAGTGATTGAGGCTAGCTCATTTGAGGTTGCTGTGGACTGGGATGTGCCTCTTATGTGTGCTCCAACCACTAGCCCCTGCCTGATACAAAAGAAGTAGAGTTTTCCAATGAAACCTCAGTCCCATTAGATCACTTCAGCTGCACTATTGCCAGCCGTATGAATGAAATTATAGCCCATAAAAGTATTACATTGAGATAGAACTTGAGATGCAGCCTGTATAATTGCTAAGTGTACTTTAAGCCTGTAGAACTTGAGCTGCAGCCTGTAGAGAAACATACACTAAGGTTTAAGATAATATTTTCTATTTTAAAGGACTCTTTTGCTTCTTGCTGAATGGTTATATCTAATTTGATGGAGCAGTGGTCCTGTGATTTGTCCGTGTACTGATGGAAAATCCAATTTGTGCAGTTTTCTGGAAAGCTTATTAAATACCTCCCTCAAACTGTACCCTGTATCTCTACCTGAGCTCCACCTTTTGCCGGAGCACCATGGATCTTCTTACTTTAGCAAGCCAAGTTTTTTAGGAAACAAGGATTCAAAGAGTGACAACAAAAGAATATCTGAGAGCACTCAGACCACTTCATCGGGAAAAAGAAAAAAGTTGAAAAACATAGTGACTTCAGATAATAGTCAAACGCTGAGACAACCTACGATCATTGATGTGCTGAGAAAAGCAGGCGTTACTATAAGCCAGGAAGGGTCAAAAAGCAGATCGTCTGACCCTTCGTACAAGGGGACAGAATCTCAGTCTGAAGAACTTTTCAACAATGATCCTAACAGCCCTGTAGATATCTGTGCAGTTACCATGGTTTTGGACACACAAAGATCTAAATGCAGGCCTTTACGAGTTGACTGCTTGTCCATATTGAGCTTTTCTGAGGTATGCATATATGCTTAATAATGTTGGTTGTAAATATATTTCTTTAGATTGTATCTGCATTTAGTTTCATTCATTGAAATGGTCCAGTGTGAGTACGAGTACCTATAAACAGTTGTCACAGTTACTTCACCCTGATGTTTGAATTCACAAAATGTGGTTTATATACCATTATGTGTAACTTTATCCCCTTATTGCAAAACAAGTTAGCTTCTTTTGTTTATGACGCTGTTGTCACTTACGTAACTGTAGTTCTTGATGCCTAGATTTATGAACCATAAGAGTTGTAGACACGTGTTCATTTGGTATATGGTTTTTGTTGCGAATAACATACGTAAAAAAATGTCACTGTTGGCTGGATATGCCAATTTACACCAGCAGAAGTAGATGTCAACATTCCGATGTCAACATTCCATTTCTACCTATAAACTTCCATCCCGTTGTACTTCTGTCATTACCTAGGCTGGATATAACTTGCATATGAACACAACAGAAAGAATCTGGTTGGGAGTACCAGGTTTTGGTGGATTTTAGGCCTAACTGGAGTATCTTGTCTTGGCACCTTACTCATTTTAAGAGAATAGTTGAAAAGTTTTGGTGATCTCTTCTTTGAGTGGAGTTTGGACTGGTCCATCTGGGTAATCTTTGCTTGAGCAATCCATGAGAACCTCACATGCAGTTTCAATGCAGAAATCTCAAGCATCCATTCTTCTCCTTACAAACCTTGAACTAGTAGAAGGGGAAAGAGGGGGCAAGTTGCATTCTGGAGACATGGTGATGCATACAACTAAGATTTGGTAGTATAGTAAGGAACTAGAAACGCACTCAACCACTTCTTGTAACACGCTGGGTACCCGAAGCCTCAACTTTTAGTGACTTTTACATCAAACCGGTTATGTTGTTTATTAGATCCCTGTTGTAAGAACAAGAGAAAAAAAGAAAGTGCTTGCTACAGCCTCAAAGTATGTGTTTATCATTGGTACTTCATCTTGCAAAATGTTCATTAAAGTACTTCTACAGTGGGTTTCTTTACAATGTATCTCTATTCTCATCTTAAGGAATTGGAGAGTTACTTGCTATGTATGTAGTTGGTTTATTCAGCATGGCTAATTTTGTATACATTCACCCCGTTGCAGATTCAAGATTCTTGTTCTGATCCTGCGGTTGAGGTAAGCTTATAGTCATAGACAATATATGGAGGATGGACTTATTTTTATGATTTTATTGCTCATTTCTTTTTGTACTTTTCTGTACTAGTTACCCTTGCATTTGTACCTTCTACGCGATCTTCACAACAAGCTGGATGATGTTAGTCCTCCGAGCAAACAATTTCCACCTGGAAGCTTAAGGGCACCACCTGCTCTCAACAGGATGACAACCAGTGAGCTCTTGAACAAGATGAGGCCACAATTTCCAAGCCTAAGAAAACATTTTGATTGCGCAGTTTTTGTTCTTAAAGAAGGAGGTATGCTCATGCTTTCTTATATTTCACGCTCACTGCATCAGAAATCGACCTGTTGACAAAAATGATGATGCAGGGGATGAAACTTATCAAGAAAGTTGGAAAACTCAATCTGCTTCTGCTGGAAACCCAGATATACCCGATTTGGTGATCTCAAAGCCAGTAGTTGCTGGTTCTGTCTTCAGTGAAATTCTTTTTTGTTTTAGCAAGGTAAGCTCGAAACTTCAACATTCTTTTATTTTCTTGATTACTGATGGTCAATGTGTTATCAAGGTACGCTCGAAACCTCAACCTTTTTTTGTATTCTCGATGTTATATGTCTATTCTACATATTCTTAATGCAGATGCTAAAGCTTCCTGATACTCAGATGGATATGCAGCTACTCTTAGACCTCCTCGAGGCCTTCCAGCCAATTGGGGTACCTGAGCTTGTTCTCTCCATAAACCCATTGCCTTCTGCTGGCAGCATAGATTACATGTATTGTGGTGCTTATTCCTTCTTGGAAGGTGTAATGGATATAGGTATATCTCTAAAAATGTTAAGCACATCGCTGGTGGAACTAAATCCTCTCACCCATCTGATAAATTATAATATATTTGAGAAACCCGCATATTTACATAAAAGAATTTGAGATACTGAATACTTGACTTTAGAGACAACTTTCAGAAAATTCCTACACATGAATGTTTGTTGATAAATTCAAACCTACCCATGCACATGATAATTCTGAGATTTTCCAAGGAAGTAAGTGTTTTGTGAACAACTTATTGAGCCAACATTGAAATTTACTGCAAACAATTCTGAAATTGTATTAGATCTGGCTCTCAAAATACTAAATATTGCATATGACGTATACTGATCCTGAGATTTTGAAGCGTAGAATTAACCTGAAAGCTATAACAGTTTCATGTAACATTTCTGACTATGTGTCTGCTTTACTGCAGCCTGCTCTTTCACACTTCCTCGGGCATCAGAAGTTATAGCTACTCTAGAATCAGTGGTGGGTTCTGCAAAGTCATTCGTTGGTCAATTGCTAGAAAGTGACAACAAAAGTACAAATTTAGTGCACGTCCAGAGAGTCCTTCCTACTTTGTGCAGCAGACTTGGAAGTTGTGCACAGAAGCTGTTAATGCAAAATTGGGATGATGAAAATCTTCCGAATGGTTCAAAGAGCAAGGTAAAAGATTATCACAAATCATGTATTGTAGTTCTTATCTCCTCATTAATGCCGATACTAAGTTGCGATATGATCTTAATTCCCCAAGTATTGTCTGTCTGATATTTTTCAGGGAGACATGATCCAGAAGATCCTGCACATATATTTGGAGTATAGTGATTCCACTGCTGATTTGCTGGAGGAACATGCTTGCTCTATCTTACCACAGGTTCTTATATTCTTACCAACCACTTATGGTTAACTTCGGTCTCGGCTGCAAAAAAATAAAAACCATTTTATTTATTACCATGAAGTATATAATTTGATTCTCTCTTATATGTAAATATGATGTATGCTCTAGCAACTTCAACATTCTCATGCATTTGTAGGTCCATTCTGGAAAAAGTAAATCTGAAGAAGCTGGTTATAGTTTCCCAACATTGTGCTCAACAACATTTATTGTTTGGTATCGGGTATTGGTAACTGGAATTTACTATGTTGCGATGGTGCACAATTTATCACATAATTATTTTTAACAGAATGGTAACGTAAGTGGTTTTCTTGTGCAGTATGAGCAGAATCTCACAGTTCTTAACAAGTTGGTGAGCTCGAAAAGCTATGGTTTCGTGATTCAGCACTTAACCACAAATTCTATATTGTTTATAGTCTTCAGTTTTTTTTTTCTCCTATTTAGGTAAAAGAAGCTGCTGCCGTAGCAAAATGTGCCCCAGATGTTCGAGTTGAAGCTGTAAGCCGGTTTTTGATAAAACTACGCCAGTCTGTTAATGTGCTTGTTTCTTTAGTCAACATGTGCAAGATTCATGAAAAGGTGGGTTAGGCTCCAGTTGTTTGTTCTCCATGGGCAACAACTTTTAGTTTGGAAGACTTCCTCTCTAGGATGTGTTGGTAATGAAGGTCATCCATTTCGTCGTTTCTTGATTAATAATCCCTTCCTGCCATGAAAATGTTCAGCTTATCTTGAGCTGAACAGGTATTATTTCATATCAACCTGACAACCTGTGATACAGGTAAATGTGCACGCAATGGCAGTCAAGTATGGAGGGAAGTTCGTCGATTTATTCCTCAAAGGTAAACATCTGCATTTGTTGTGAGAATATTAGCTCCGAGATGTGATTTTTTTATATTTTTTTTATTAGCTCCGAGATGTTTATTATGCTCAAAACTGTGTAACTTTTATATCCCAGTTTTCCACTTCCTAGAAGCCAATTTTCAAGCGCAAGGTGACATCATTATCCAACTGGTAAGATATATTGTGCTTTAGATTGTGCTTTTGTGGTGATTAGTATCAGTTCCATTAATTATGAACCAACAATCTAATTTGACCCAGGTGAAAGAGCTCCAAAAGGCAACAAGAACCATACAAACCCTGTGTTCTGAGGCCAAGGTTAGTTAGTCTTGATATGAAGTAACACCACTAGAGATTAAATTATTCACATCCTTTTTGATTTGATTATGTTGGTAGGGCTCAAGACGAACAATGATAACAACTAAGATTCCTGCTACAAAACGGTCCATGGAACGATTTTTGTTCCGTGTCAAGGCACTCTTTCACAATACGTCAAGTGGATGCACATTTTGGATGGGTAAGTCCAGCCCTTCAAGATTAGCCCAGCAATTTCTTTCCAAATTGGAAATAAAACAAGGATATACATCTAAATTGCAAGTTCAAAAATATGTGTTTTTATGATTATCAAGAAAAAAGTGAAACTGCGAAAAATAATCGCACTCTTAAATTGGTGATGAGTGACAAGAATTTAGCACCTCAGTTTCTTATGGTTCTATGTGAATACTGACACAGGGAGTGTTCATGAAAGTGCCATGGTTTAAACAGAGAAAGATGTGGCTGTACTTTTGCTCTTGTTGTTATGCTTACTCTCTTGTTCTGACAGCCATTTGCATTTGCTATTTGATTTGTAAGATACATCAGCAATAATGAGAGGATTTTGAATGCCGTTTTGTTAAAGTTAGATGAACTGTTTTAAAAGCAGAAGGTTAAATGAAGTTGCTGAATAGTTCCTTTAATCGTTGGCAGGGAACCTAAAACACAAGGACTTGTTCGGCCAGGTGGTAAGTTCTCAAGCTTATGCAGATACAGATGATGCTAACATTCACAAAGAAGCAGAAGACACCATGGAGGCAACCGTTGACGACGATCAAGCAACCAAAAGTGATAGCCAAGAAGAAAACGAGTCTGAATGAAACTCTTTGGTCAGCTCGTCTCCTCCAAATGAAGGTAAATAAATGTGAGTTCTTTTCCTTGATAGAATGCATCCTGACCAAGAGGGTGCATGGGAAGACATCTAAAAATAGCTTTTCAACTAACAAATATTTGTATTCTTAGTTCTAAAAGCCCCTTGAGATCACAGGTTTATAGGTCACAATTTTGTTATTTTCTTCACATGTTAGCAAGCACCAAAACGAAAAACTGAGTAATGGCTTACCTATTTATATTCAAATACATTATATATTAAAGCCATAAACATACCAAATTGCATTTCCATTTCACAAGAGCATTCCAAGAGACATAAACAAGAAAAAGTTGAAATTTGTTGGGCACATACAACACTCCTTCAAAATCAAAACAGGAACATCGTTATATTCAGCGTTACAGAAGAAACAAAAAAGAGAAGGAAAGTAGGAAATTGTTGGATGATGCGAAGTATATTTGTGCCCTAATCATAGTAATGCAGTTCTGCAGGTAGATCAGACAACCTTAGTGGTGGAAGGTGGTGCAGCAGCAACAGCGTCCGAATTTTGATCAGGAATTAAAGGGGTACGAATGGAGGAGGTTGTGGAGTTACCATTATCAGGAGCAGTATTAACAGCATCATCAGGATCGTAATCGGGATCTAGAGAACGGTCAATGGCCTCTCTTCCTTTATCGAGGCAGGGCTTGCAAGCAACCTCGATCGTGATCCATCCCAGAACGAGGCCTACAATGGCTATTACTGAGGTGGTCAGCGCTCCCATTTTTCTCTCTCTCGATCTCGAAAATAGAAGAAACAGTAACGGTATCAATGGCTGGTTCTTGTGGTAAGTGATATGACAACGCATTCAAGAAAATGGGTATATTCAAGGCCCATAAAAAATGGGTTACACCCGTGAACTAGTCAAATTCAACTGTTTTTCCTTCGTTATATATTCATTTAGAAAGCCCGATTGGGGGTTATTGAAACTAATTGAGGGATATAAGAATATGACAAAAACTGAATCCAAATATCAAATCAGGGTCACCCCTTATCTAAGTATTTTATATAATTCCTAATCTACCCCTCACTAATCAGGTTTAGTGGTTAATAATAATTAATAAAAATCTTAAGTATTTGTGAAATGATTAGTGTGTATTTTTATTTGAATTTGGGTGAGTGAGGTGAGAGTAGGAGGAGGGAAAAAATATTTGGGAGGGAACTTTTTTTGGTGAAAATGGAGGATGATTGTGAAGAGAGAATTGCTGCTGCTGAATCTTTAGCTCAACTACAACAAGGAGTATATCTTGAATCTTTAGCTAATGACAACAACTCACAATTGCAACTCTTTGTTGAGCCAACACCATTGAATGATGATTTTTACTAGCAAGGAGAGTTTTTTGAAGAACCTACACAAGAAAGTAAACTTGTACAACATACAAGCATCCCCAACACACAGGTAAAGCTGCAAAGAGGTTGAAAATTTGATTTTTTTTCTTTGAACCCACCATTTTTTCAGCTGAAAAAACTCGGCGCCGACATAGTAGTGGTATGAATACAATGCCGGAAGCCTTTATACCGGCATAATATTCATACTACGACCATGTCGGCAGCCCGATATCCCCCATTTTGAAATTCAATCCGGCATAGTATTCAACCAAAAAACTATGTCGGTACAAAAGTTACTTTTTACCTACCAAGGAATATTCTACGGAATATGCTACCGGCATGCTTAAATTCAAAGGTTACCATGCCGGTAATGTATGAAAAACATACAGGAAGCAGTGCCTTCCAAAGCTAAATACCGGCATGGACAAATTAATTAACTACCACGCCGAAACTGCCTACCGGCGTGGAACCATAGATAAAAATCATGCCGGCACCTCCAACGGCATTGTTCGATTATAACTTTACCATGCCGGTACCTACAAAAAAAACATACAGGAAGGAGTGTTTTCCAAAGCTAAATACCGGCATGGTATATTAATTATGGATTACGCAGGAAACAGGTACCGGCGTGGAACCATAGATAACAAGCATGCCGGCACCTCTGTTTCCGGCGTTGATTTCAAATGAAATATGTATGCCGGAAAAGCTTTCAAATTTGGTCTTCAGTTTCGGTTCAGTTCGACCATGTCGGAACTATCTTCCGGCATAGTGTTTTAATTTCTTTTGGAACTAATTTATTTTCTTTTCATTCGATCCTTAGGTGGTGACATATATTGATCCAACAAATGCAAAGCCGCTTGGTCGGGATACGTCGGAATACTATAAAATGCCTCCGGTATGTTACCAGAGAATACTTTTCACCTAGTATCTTGAACTTTACTAATGGATTGCTTGTAATGAACCTTCTAATCTCCCATTGTTGTCCTTATGTAGAGAATAAAAGATCCAAAGGAAGCAATCGTTTGGGCTAAAGAGACGTCTCTTAAGAACATGTGTGTGTTGGTGAGGAATACCCAAGGTTCAAAGACTCGTTTTGAGATGGTTTGCGAGAGAAGTGGGGTATACAAGGAGAAGAATAGCCACAAGAGAAAGGGTTATGTTTATCCAAAGAAGACCAATAGGGTTTACAAGACTCGTACGAGGAAGGATAATTGCCCCTTTAAGCTTGTATTCCATCTAAATGACAAGAACAAGGAATGGGATTGTGCGGTTTGGTTCGGCTGTCATAACCACCGGGATCCGAAAGATTTTGTTGGTCACTCCCTAGTTGCGAAGCTAAAACCTCATGACTTGGAGGATGTAAAGAGAATGACCAAAGCACTTATCAAACCGAGACAAATTCTTAGAGGCTTCAAGGAAAAGGATAAGACCAACGTGTCTTCTCTAAGCACAATTTATAGCGCACAAGCAACTATTAGAAGGGTGGAATGGGAAGGGAGGACCGTTATGAAAGAATTTGAGAAGATAGTTTGGGATCACAACTACACGCGTATCATTAAAAGAGGGCCGGACAACAAGCCCCTTCAAATATTCATTTCGCATCCTTTGCTTTCACAATTGGCTAATACATGTTGTGGTGTTCTTTTGATGGATTGCACCTACAAGACAAACAAATACAATATGCCGTTGTTCAACATCGTGGGGCTAACATCGGACAAGGTATCATTCACATTGGCTTGGTGTTTAATGGAAAACGAGAGGGACTATAATTATCATTGGGCATTACAACAATTGAAATTATTCTTCCGGGAAAATCAACTTCCGAGGGTCATCATAACCGATCAAGATGACGCATTAATGAAAGCAATATCCGACGTCTTTCCGGACGCACAAAATTTCCTATGTATATATCATATACGTCAAAATATCATAAAAACTTGCCATGCCTTGTTTGAACCCACTAAGGCGGATATTAAGAAGAGAATGATTGTTCAACTAGAGGAAGATGTTCGCAAGAACAAACTATCACCCGAAGAAGAAGAAGATGAGAGAGGCAAGATAAAAGAGCGAGTGGACAAAGAACATGTGGAAAATCATAAAAAGTGGTTGGAATTTCTAAGAGATTGGGAGAAAGTTTATTGGTCTCTTACCGAGGATATGTACGAAAAGGGTTGGACAAGTTTATTGCCGATTGGAACGAGGTTTATCCGACTGCCGTCTGGTATTGTCGGACTCAATGGTTGGATAAGTTCAAGGAAAAATTTGTGCGTGCATGGACAAACCGGTATAGACACTACAAGAATGAAGCAACTAGTGTAGTGGAGTCCGCTCATGGGAGATTTAAAGATCTCATCCAGTCCGGCCAAGGAAACGTGGTTACGGTCACCGAGGCAACGAAGCAATACTTTAAGAGTGATATCGATAGGATCAAAAAGGCCTTTGAGAAAAGCTCAATGAAAAGGATGACTTCATATTTACAACATGGTAAGTTGCTCAAAGGAATAGAGTTCAACATCTCTCATTGGGCAATAAAACATATGATGAGAGAAATGCAAAAGGAGATAAACTACGGCAAACCGGGTGATGTGTGTATTTGTCCCGACATGTCTTCATTGGGGCTTCCGTGTCGTCATATGCTTGTGAAGTATGAAGAAGTGATACCTATTGAGGTTATTGATCCGTTTTGGAAGCAACTATCTTTCCTGAACTTGTTCGGGATTCAATTCCTTGTCCTTCGTATTCCCAAACAATAGAACGAAATTGACGAATGTGATGGTCTTTGTCCGGGAACGCCTTGTCTTGTATATATTTTCCATAGTGGTTTCCTTGTCCCACCCAAATAACTTTTTAGTCATCTCATAGATCTTGTCCCATCCTAGTTCCTTACAGTCATCTCAATGCTTAACGGCTTTCCCAAGAACCTCTAGACCTAGTATTCTTTGTACATCTTCAGGGATAATGGTCATCTCGCCAAAAGGAAAATGCATGGTATCAGTTTCACCAAAAAACCTCTCCATAAAGCAGTTCGCCATGACGGTATCAGTGGCCACATAATTTTCTATCGCGAGATACAACCCAGATGCTTTGACTATTGCTTTAACTTTGGGACACTCTAAATCCAAAGGCCATATATCACTTGATTGATGGCGGCTAACACGGAAGGCTTTCTTGTGGTCCTATAAAAACACAGCAAACTAAATTAAATTCTCTTGATCACAAATAAATAATATAATAACAACATGCAAACGTCTTACATAAGTTTGATAGATCCAACGAGCCCAAGAGTGCTTGTAGTCAAATAAGAGTTGCGGGTTTATCGGTTCACCCCACTGTTTTTCATCATCGCTGTCTGGAATCATGTCATATCTTGTAGGAAGATGGGCTGGGGGTTCCTTTTTCTTTTTCTTAGGGGCTTTAACTCCGACATCAGGTTGTCCTAAGCCACCTGCTTGTGAGGAT
The DNA here is from genome assembly GCA_023531105.1 of Papaver atlanticum. Classification (NCBI taxonomy): domain Eukaryota; kingdom Viridiplantae; phylum Streptophyta; class Magnoliopsida; order Ranunculales; family Papaveraceae; genus Papaver; species Papaver atlanticum. The sequence goes on along the minus strand of JAJJMB010005364.1, from coordinate 3,387,997 downwards.
GATCCACCTGATCGGGTAGGTTCAGGATATTTTTCCCACTCATCATCATCATCACTGCTGGTTGTTTCCCCCGTACGCTCCCGAATGACGACCTTAGCACGATCCGGATCAAAACGACTAGGTCAAGCCCGAGAAGACTTAGTTTTTACTTCTTCAACAACTTTGCCATTTTCTTTCTTCATTTGTGTTGCTCTAAACCTACGTCCAAATATGTAAACTGAGTTATAAACAGGAGGCCGGCATGGTTATTAAACATACAATCAGTGCCGGCGTACTAACTGATTAAAATTCAATGCCGGTTTTCTTGAATTTTATACAGAGACTTTACAAGTTAAGGGAAAAAAAACCAGCGTTGTTAGTAAACATACCGACAATGCCGGCATGGAAGACCCGGCATGGTATAATAGAGATATACGATGACGGGAGTGGGGGAATTTTGTAAAGAGATTTTAACAGAAGAAGCAAATAAAGACGGCATGGCATTGATCAAATATACAAAGCCGGCACACAAAACCGGCGTATTCAATTAATTTATATGTCGGCAGGTTCATGCAATAAAATAGGGATACAAGACATATAATCCGGCATGGTTTTCAAATTGAATTCTACCGCGAATCAAACATGTAACTGAATTTCAATTGACTAAATTGCAATTTCAAAATTTTCTTTTAGTGTAGTAGAAAGACTAAACAAGCAAGTTTCAATTTGTGTTTTCTAGTATGGGATAAACCCTAAAAATACTTCAATTCAACATACACATCACTTACCGCATCAAATTTGTTATTTCCGCCTCACCAACAGACTCTTCAGGCACTTGTTGCGCTTTTGATTTCGATTTATCACCATCATCAACAGATCCTTCAGGATTGGGTTTGGGTTTTTTAGGAGGTTTGCAACGACCCATTGTCTTTGGTATAGAAGATGAAACAAAAAGAGAGTTTAGTGGTTTTGGAAATTCTTTTGGAAGAGCCGAGAAGTAAAAACAAAGAGAGATGGAATACTCTCCTTTCTATAACCGTCACTTAAATAGCATTAAGGAATTTGTAACCGCCACATAAATGGTATTAAGGAATTTGTAACCGTCCCAATAAGTGGGATAAAGGAGTTTGTAACCGTCACATAAGTGGGTTTAAGAAATTTGTAACCGCCACGTAACTTGAGTTTGTAACCGTCAGAATGCTGGCATGGAAATATGGTTATTTTTAATTGCCGGCATTCTGACTCTAAGATTAATTTTATTCCAGTATACCAGCATTGTATGTTGAACACTTTCAACGCCGGCACCTGTACAGGTATAGTATATGGTTATTTGTCAATGCCGGCTAACGCACCACCAAACAAAGTATCCACCAAAGGTTTAAGTAAGCAAACTAACCCAAACTGGCCTAAATATTAATCTTAAGGAAATAAACTTAAAAATATTAACCACATAAACAACGTTACACATAAAACGAAAGATCTCAAGCTAATTGCAACTAACATCATTTCTTGGAACGAGATTCAACAAACAAAGCAGCTTCGAAATGCCTAAAAGGCTCCTTTCTCCACTTGGTATATGCATCCTGAGCTTGATACCTATTCCCTCTGTATCTTGCGAGAAACTCGTTGTATTTGCGACATAATTTTATGAGGGCAGTTGTCCGATTCGCTACATACTCATCCCCATAATCCATTTTGCGTTTCTTGCACTTACCGTCCTCAAACTTCGGCATATAAGGACCACAACTAACAAGACCCCAAAAAAGAGACAATGGGCGGTGCTCTTCCGGGAAATCCGATACTATGTAGAAATTTTTAATCCATTCGGTTTCTTCCTCAACATCCGCTTCTATCTTCGCTTGTTTTACACGTTCATATATTTCCTTTGTTTCTTTGCGATATTTTGCTTCTTTTGCTGCCTCTTCTTTTTCTCTTTTCCTTTTAAGTATCTTTTCTTCCATTGCGGAAATTGACTTGGTGGTGGTTTCTTTCCTTCTAAGTTTTTCTTGTATAATGGCAATTGAGTTGGTGGTGGATGATGATTGATTTCCTATCGGAGTCGATAGTTTGTTCTTCTTAAGTTTTTCTTTTTCCATGGCAATGATGAAATCGGTAGTTGTTGATGGATTTTCCATTGGAGATGTGTGTTGGAGCAAACTCTTTTTTTTTTTTAGTTATCAAGTGCAATGGGTGTATAAATTCCTTTAAATAGATGAGTACACAACGGCTCTTTTTCCACTTTATTGTACCGGCATTGTCAGTAACCTAAAATCCACGCCGGCAGTTCCCTTTACTGATTTATGGTTTAAAAAAATAGCCGTTGGGAATTGAATGTTAAATCCCGGCACTGAAATATGGTTAACGATGTTGTCGGCACCCCCTACTAGCGTGGAGTTGTATTACATTTCAATGCCGGAATAAGGTTTATTGTACACAGAAACTATAAAATTTTGACACTATATCCCGGCATAGAAATATATATAAGATCTACGCCGGCACGGTAACGACATAGAATTATGTTAACATGGTATGCCGGAACTGTAATTTATTACAAATGTAATCCTTGTCACTGGAAGCACGGATGCACTTAGCACGTGCATCAAGCCTTTAAACCACTTGGTGACCCAAGTGGACGAGTTATAGTCTCATGAGGGTTTACATAGAGATCAACCCACAAAACTTTACCAAAAACTACCCTAAAAACCTAACCAAAAAGCACTAAATCTATCAATCTTTTTAAGAAGAATCCGTATCCGATTCACTCAACTGGTGGTACTCGGTGACTTTGGTTACCATGTGGTTCACGTTTTCATCAAACATGAATGCTTTCCCCTTTTCCTGTAGGTAACGCGCTTTCACGGCTTTATGCTACAAAATCAACACACAAACTTAGTTTGTTACATAGAAATTGAAAAGAGTGGATTGTGTCGAATTGATCATAAAAATACTTACGACTTGTTGAGGGGACAATCTATTGTGGGTAGCGTGCTCGATCCGGTGTTTGATTTTTAAATACTCAGCCACCGCATCTAGGATGATGTCGTGACGTTACTCGATTTGTTGAGCAGTTCTTCCTTTCGGGTTCCCATAATCGTGAGTAAATTTGTTAAAAATCTTCAACCACATGGAATCCCCCGAACTGTTATCTATAGTTGAAGGACAAGTTTCGGAGTACCATGCTTTGGTGATTGCTAAATCTTCCTCGGAGTCAAACGATGCCATTTGTTGTATGTGGGAGTAAGTTCTATACTAAGCTATCTGTAGATGAATCTTCTAGGGTTTAAGGTTTCATAAGTTTAGAGTCTCAAGGATATGGTAAAGAACACACGAGTTTTGGGCAATTGGGTCCAAGTATTAGTTCTCTTTATATATAGAAAAACCTCAACGGATAGTTTTTTTTGAAATCCCTTGTGCCGACATTGAAGTTAATATAAACGTAGAAGCAGGTACCAGTTTCCGGTATGGATTACCGTTAAACGTCCATGCCGGTAATTGATTTTCTTATAGAGAGATTGGGCCAAATCTACAGATAGTACCGGCATCGTTTTAACAACAGCGTACAACACCGACACACACTACCGGCAGTGATTGTGTTTCTTCATCTATGCTGGTATCTGTGAATTTTAAAAATAAACGGCTAGTTTTTTGAAAAATAAGACCGTTGGAGCTTCATTCTATATAAAAACCCCTCATTCCTTCGGAAAAATGTACACAAAGCACCTACCAAATAACAAAAATCCTTCTCTCAAGAAAGAAAGCCTCAAAACATAGATCATGCAAGCACGGATCAAGCTTCACAAGCGATGGGAGATTCATCAACAAGCTCTATTTGCAAACCACCATCAAGCTCTACCTGCAAAGTAAGTAGATTCAACATTACTAACGATGGATTGGACAGTTAAAATCTTCTCTACTAAGACTCATCACTAATATAATCTTCTCTTACAGAGTCATCATTGCAGCTGTCAAATTTGCAAGTCACCTTCTCATCTAGCCATGGACCGTCCTTTTATTTATTCGAAGTGTAGAAATTGTGATGGGACACGCCGGTTTTGGATTGCAAAAACTGATAATGCTGATAATGGAAGAATGTTTTTAAGGTGTTTGAATCACCCAAAGTGCGAAGAGTTTTAATGGTTTGACAAAGATGTTGCACTAGCAGAAGCAAGAGCAAACCACAAGGGCCAATGCAAGCCTATTGATGGGTGTTATATGAAGGGAAGGAATATGTTGAAAGAGAAGATGAACCAATGAAGATGGTCCTTGACACCGAGATTCCAGACGATGTCTTCAAAGATATTCACGAAAGGCTCAAAGGTTCCGCAATTTTTGAAAAGGGATGGAAATAGATTATGAGATCATCTTCAACCAAAATTACTCCATTCCATGATTTTTAGTATGTTTTAATTTAAAGTTTCAAATCCAATGTAGTAGATTACTTAGGAATGAAATAAAAGAGCATTCTGAACGGATTTATAATCAATACTGGCATTGTAGTTTAGTCCAAACCAATGCCGGTTTTCTAGAAAAACTATTCAAAAATTCCGGCATAGATTCATTTAATATTTCAATACCGGTACTGTCCAAATTCTTTACAGGAACTTGGACCCTTTCATCCTCCAATTCCGGCATCGTTATAGAAAAAACATTCAATGCCGGTACAAGTGGCGGCATGGAATTATAATTACGTTTACACGCCGGAAACAGTCCCGACGCTGTAGAACATACACGTTTCAATGCCGGCACCTATGGTGTAAAGAAAACTTACAAAGAAAAATATTTCACTAGAAATCTAAACATGTTCAACATAAACCAAACAACTGGATTGTGCTTAGATGTTCTTAATCCAGTTATCATAAACCAAAAGTAAACCAAACAACTAAAGAGTTAATCATAAGGTACAAACAAAAACAAGTTCAGAATTGTTCAAAACGTAACAACCACCATCCAAATGAAGAAACACAACTAAAGAGTTAATCACTTGGTCTTTTGCTTCTTGTGGACTGTAACCTTCCTCGTTTCCCCGAACAAAGCTTTTGCACATGGGTCTTCAATTTTATCAAGCTTTTCCCCGACTTCCTTTATTTCTTTAAGGGATAACACCTCTCCTTCCTCGTACTTGGAACCAAACATCTTCTTCATCTTGCCAAGCCGCCGCCGCTAGTTTCATACATCCAACACAAAATTAGTATATATATATATGCTAATATAAGATTATGTGTACATTAAACGACTAAGGAATTAACAATACTTACTAGCAATCCAAGAGTCTTATTAAGTTGGGCCATTGTAGGAGTTGGAACCGGAGGGTTTTTCTGTGGTGGAACTTGGACGTCGTCCGGGCGCACGACAAAAGGATGTGACTATTCCAGGTAATTATCAGTGTAGGAGGGATCGGATTCATCATCGTTGTTCACAAGCTCCCAATTACTAATATCTACCAAACGACTTAGTTCCCTATCCCTCCAATGTGTTTGTTCTGGAACTGGATCATACACTACCCTCAACTTTGAGGAAGTTGTAATGCACTCAGCCAAGTCAAGAGCGTACCTTAAAGTAGAGGCTGTCATGAAACAAGGTAATTGATTATATCTAAGTTGCCGCATCACACGTCGAGGATTAGCCATAACGTATCCCTTTGGGTGGAACAACGGTCCATTGTAGAATTCAACGTTATTAAAACTCACAATTTGATGGTTCTCTCTAATCTCCTTGTAAGGGTCGAACAAAACGTCTTTGGTAGTCATCGCGTCCAGAGCCAATATCATATCTATCAGTCGACGATTGTTACCGGGCATCAGAATATTGTTGAACTGGTATCTCTTAGCTCTAGCCGCCTCGGGTCCGGGAAGGTCTATGATCTTCAAGAAGGGGTAGTCCTTGAACAATGTTGGGAAGTGTTCATAAGCCCACACCTATACCAATGTGGAATAATACATATAAGAAGGAGTAAATTTTGTCTCTAAGTTCATAATAAGGGTACATGTGAACAATATACATAAGAACATTAGTTTAAAAACAAAATTACCTGGAGAAGAGTGAAATTCCCAACAAATTGGTTTGTAATAGCCTTAGAGGCCCTTCTCATCTCCGCCATCAAATGTGCCATTACCACGGTGCCCCAAGAATAGTTATAGACATCTTCCAACGGATCCAAGTATTGAAGGAGACTTGCACTAACCCTGTTGCCACTAGTGTCAGGGAATACCTTAGTGCCAAAGATGAATAACAGGTACGCAGCGGCTGTATAACGAATTTGTGCAGGGTCCCATCCATCCTTCAAACTTCTTTCCTGAGTTTTTTCAAACTTCTCCTTAAGCAGCGTCAGCTTGATTATCTTTGTCCTACTAGCCTTAAGTACATAGAAGCTTTCCACAGAAGTTTTGTAGTCCCAACCCAACAACTTGTTAGTCAGGGAGTGCAACTTCGACCATTCTAGGTCCGGACACTTATCTCCTTCTGCAATTGATTTGCTGATAACATTCAAGCCTAGAATGTTCCGAGCATTATCAGGGATCAAGGTCATCTCCCCAAACGGGAAGTGCATGGTATCAGTTTCACCATGATACCTTTCTACGAAGCAATTGACTGTCACAGAATCACAATTCATATAATTTTCAACCAAAGCATATAGACCAGAATCTCTTACTAATGTTTGGACCTCTTCACAATCCTTAGACAAATCCCAACGAGACGCGGCTTGGTTTCGGCAAACACGCACAGCCTTCTTATGATCCTACAATTAGGAGATAGTACGATTAAAAGATTTTACATAAATACACAAGAATACATATGCACAAGATAAAAAATTCTTACATAGGTTTTATAGATAGTACGAGTCCACGTGTCCTTGTAGCCAAATAAAATTCTCGGATCGTCAGCTTCACCCCAAATTCTACCACGAGCAAGGTCAGGTATCATGTCATTAACATGAGGAAGGTGGGAACCTTTAACTGTTACTTTTCCCTTGCCTTTGCATTATGTCGGTTGTTGACTTGGCCCACCAACTTCCTTTACAACTTCGCTTTGGCTTGCTAATTGACTTGGATGAACCTCATTATCTTTCTCCTCAATTTCCTCTTCATAATGCTCATCGTCCTCAACTGTTCCAATAGGTTCACGGATTACAAGTCGATTACGGTCACCACCACTCTCCCAAATTATCCCTCTTGTATCAGCCCCCAAACGTTTTTTTGCGACTTTGATCTTTCCCTCGAGGATGTAGAAACTGAGGAGTATCAAGACCGTCCTTCATTCTTCTCTTAATGACAGCATCTTTAGTTTTTCCTTTGTTAGCTTCCTTAGCTCTAGCCCTATATCAAAAGACACACGAAATGAATATAAGACAACTCACATTCAGTCTTAATACCGGCACAAATTCAAGAAATACCAACCATGCCGGGACCAAAAACGGCATAGTAATTTGGAAAAAACAGAATGCCGGTACACCTTTCCGGTAATTCCTAAACTGTTCCTGGATACCAAAAGATAACTACCGGCACACCCTAAAAATTCCAACTCCATGCCGTTACCAGGTACCGACACACAATGCAACCTAAAATCAATGCCGGTACTGATAATAATTTCTAGGGGTTTCCTGGATACCAAAAGAGCACTATCGGCATACCCGAATAAATGTAAAGCAATGCAGTAACTAACTACCGGCATAGTGTTCAACCTAATTTCAATGCCGTTACAGAACATTCAGTTTCAGGTAAATCTGGGTTTGAAAACGGCATTGTATTCATACTAAAATCAATGCCGTAACTAAATACCGGCACTGCCTTTATTCTAAATTGAATGCCGTAATCCATAACCGGCATTGTATTCATACTAAAATCAATGACGGTACTCACTGAAACTCAGTTGTTTTAGTTAGGGTTCGCGATTCTAACGATTCTAACCCAAACCCACTGCTATAAATCGATTCAAACACTTATAAAACAGTTCAAAATCACTTACCTTCTCACGGAAGCCATAAAATCACCTATTTGATCGTCCAAAGCCTCTTGTTCTTCTTCCTCTTTCTCTTGAGCAATCAAAGCAAGCCTTTGTTTTAATTTTTGTTGAGCAATCGATTTTGACTTCGATTGGGCATCTGATTTCTTTCTTGGAGGCATGGTTATGATTCGGGTAGGTTAATTGATAAGCACGTAAGTGTGACGCATTTTCACCCTTACCTACATTATCTAGGACTCATTTTATTTCTAATAGAGTTGTTTTAAGTCTTTTCTAGGGAATAAGCTCTTGCGGCAAAATTGGCTCGAAAAGTGGTGTTTTATACCCCAGGATAGAGTAATAAAGGCACCCCAGAAATGCACCGGAAGGACCCCAAAAATGTGTCGGAGGAACCCCGGAAAAATTACTATCTACGCCTAAAAATTACTATTTGCACCCCATAAGACAAGTGCTAAAGGTACACTAGTGCAGGATTAGGGGGAGGACATGTTCTTCTCAAATTCAAAAAAATATTTTTGGCGGGAAAATATTCCATTTCACTGGCAGAATTTCAATCGGATGTTTGGACGTGATTTAGTGAGATTCAATCCCTGAAACTTAGTGGGTAGACGTGATATGACTATATAAAGCTAGTATGGGTGATTTTATCGATCAAATTTGGCTGGATAACTTGTTTTAATCCAAACAAGGAGTTGGAGGAAAAACATGAGCTTGCACGAGTTGTGAGAAATTTAAACGTGTACTGCACGTGTTTGGAAGACTTAATAGATATTCTGGAGCGTGAAGAAGGTATAGAAGGAAAGAAATACAACTGCAGATGCGTGAAAATCAAAATCAATGATAAAAATGAAAAAAAATATATACCCGAGTAAAAGAAGATTATTTGTAGTTAATGGAGGAGATTCTTGTCGCAATGATGTATAAATAGGCTTCTAGGATCACAGAGAAGTGGTGTCGGGAGTTTGGGGGGCTGAGAAGGCTTGAGGAGGCGAGAATCAGAGGTTTACAGGCTCTGCTTCTGTTGTTTCTGCTGCTGCGGAACTGAAGAACACGAAGAATATAAGATGCCCAAAAACAGTCGTAACTGCTACAGTGTATGTGACTGTTCCAGGACAGTCTTATATGTTACAGTAACAACATCACTTTACAATTATCGTTCTCTGTAACAAAGGTTTGTAACAAATATAATTGTTACAAAACCCGATTTTCACCATTTTTTCTCCTTTTCTTCAATTATAAAACACTTTTGAGAGCTAAACCCCAACACTGGGACGACGGAGGAGGTCGAACTTCATACATGGGTAAATTTATTTTATTCTTTTTTATGACTTTTGCACTAAAATTAATTGAAATATGATTTGATTAAATTGGTTGTCATTTGATTAGATGGGTCATACTTAGCTTAGGTGATTTGATGTCTCATGCTTAACATTTACAATCAATGTTTTGAGAATCCACCTTGGCAAAAAATAGAGTCCATGTTTATATTTCCTTAGCTAAAATTGTTGAGAATAAATAAGTGAACCTTATGTTATGAAGATTGGCTAAATCCTTAGTCCCAGTACCTCTCGCCCATTGTTAATAGTCTTTGTAGATATTTATTTAGTATTTTTAAAAAAATTAATCTCTACAAATCCGAGTGAACGACAACCTCATTTCTTACCACTATCTAAAATTCGATCATTAATCGACGAAGAAATTTTTGAATCGACAATTAATCGTCGACGAAGAACGGATGAAGAACGATGAAGAAGAAGATGGAAGAATTTTTTTTTTCAAAACCTAACCCTAGTGCCGGAACAGATGTGGGAGAATGGGGGATATATGAATTTGGTTTTTAGATTTTAAGTTTTAGGGGAAAGGGTAGTATAGTCTTTTCATAATGTTTTTTAATTAACCAAAGAGTATTTTAGTATTTTCATACCCAAAAATCACCCCTTAGCAGACACTATGGGTTGGGGGAAGTAATTTATATCCCCCAATTAGTTTCAATATCCCCCAATCGCGCGTTCTTCATTTAGGCTGTACAAACAAATTAGGGGAAGTATTTTTTTTTTTTCCGAAATAAAATTAGGGGAAGTATGTGAAAGATATCTTCGACATGAATAAGTAGCAACTTTTCCCTAAACCTAGTTTTTTTCCTTTCAATCTTCTCCCAAATCCTCTCTATAACCATTTTTTCCGAAAAATATCTAAACCTAGTTTTTTTCCTTTCAATCTTTTTCTTCAAACCTAGATTTACTAGGATTGAATCTGGTATATCATATTTTCCTAGTAAATTTGGGTTTGCACTTGTGTAATTAACTTTTATTGCTTTCAATAAAAATCACTTTGTGATTTAGGTTTTAGAATTTATTTTTCAGTTTGTGTTCTTCTGTATACAATGGCTATTTCATGCCTTGTAATAATTTCAATTTTAATCGCCTTTAGTGCGTTTTATTATTGCCTTTGGGCTCTTATGTTGAAATCCGATGAGAGATTCAAGCATATCATTGAAGAAGATCAATTCCGAAGTGACGATGATCAAGCTCTACACAAAGAGGATCAATGGCTATCAGAATGGGTCGTGATTAAATGATTAGCGGAAACAACTTCTACGCCGGATTTTATCTTATCGAAGAAGAAGCCTCTAAATGGATAAAGAATAATCAAAATACCATTACTCAGATTAATCTTTTCTATTTTTCTTGGTTTCATGTAGATCAAAAAATTCACATTGTATATTGGTTGTGTCAGTGTACAATGTATAACGATGAAACAGGAGGGTATGTTTATTTCCCACTTCTGTCACGTAACAATCCAAACCTCAATTTGAATGAGGTAATTTAATAAATATTTTTAGGGGTTTTCCAAAGCCCCTCTTCCCATCAAAAAAAAAAAAAAGACATGAATAAACAGCAATGGCAAAGACCTAGTGTAGGGGTTACTGGAAAAGCTTGTAAGTAATTGAGAGGGTCGAAAATGTATGATGGACCATAATATAAAGTCCAAACGCGCGGTTATGTTTCTGTGGTCTTTTTTTCCTAGAAAATTTGGACCTATGACTTGTATTTTGGGCTTATGGATTTTGAATCCCACCAAGACTAAAGGGACATCGGTGTCTAAACTATGTAAAAGTACTAAGTTACCCTCACTATTAAAACATAATTCTAAGCCTTATCCTTTTAGAACTGAAACCTATTCAAATCCTTTTGAAAATTAAAACCCATTCAAATTATTTTCCTCACAAACTAAAGTTGAAACCTAACTACATCAATCGATTGTGACTATATCGGTCGATTTACAATTTTTTAAATTTATTTTCAAACTAAACATCGTCTATTGTAACCATTAATTATATTTGTGATTGGTTATCCCAAAGAATCTTGTTTTTTTTTGTGTTTAACCACAATCAGTCAATGTTCATGTCCACATTGATTGGTTTTAGTAATAATCGGTTGATGCTGTTCTTCGTGGTAGAAGAACATCAAACTCAGAATCGGTCGACGTGGAGATTCATATAAACCGATTCTAGTTAAAGGAAATGCCAAAATTTTATTTATTTAAGATTATGGTATGGAGTCCTTCGATCCGAGACCAATTAGAACTTGTCCTAACTTAGAATTTTTTAACTATATATTACAAAGAATGAAAATACGAGTTCAACGCAATAAGAATGAGGTCATTCTGACATCGAACGAAGAATTTATGAGCAAATCAGTCGAAAAAATGCCTGATTTACAATCGGTTGATAAGGGCATTTATGTAAACCGATTCTGGCAAAAAAAAGTTTTGCAGAAACAATTCTTGAATTTCGGTTTTCTACAATCGGTATATGGGGGGAACTATATCCACCAACTATGGACGATTTTTAAGTAAAAAATTATTATTTTTGAGTCTTTTTTCAGATGAACTTGTGGAGGATTGTATGAACCGATTGTGAATGATCGACCGTAAAACTGAAGAACATATGCCGATTCTAGGTTGATGTTCTTCATGGATGAAAAACATCAAGATCCACCGTCCATAAAAATGAAGAACATATGCCGATTCTTGGTTGTTGTTCTTCGGGGATCAAGAACATCAAGAACAATCACCCATAAAAATGAAGAACATATGCCGATTCCTGATTAATGTTCGTCATGGATCAAGAATATCAACGACAACCTATCATCGTGTATGTGTTGTATTTGCCGATTGTTCTTGAACCGAAAATTTTGAAAAATTTTAAATAAAAAAAAAACATTTTCATATTTTGATGATCAACACTAGTTAATTTCACATCTAACACGATCATTAACTACTAATTAATCAGGGGTAAATTAGTTATTAACGAAAATAGATGGCTAAGGAGATTTTGAGTTTACCTCAAAATGATTTTCTTCTACTGATAGGCCCCAAATAATTGCTATAGGCCCAAAATTAGCCAAGATTTTTTTCGCAAGCCAACTCCAACAATTCCGCACCTTGATTTTTCTAGACACTGCCCAAAATGTTGTAATATAATAGTAGTAGTATATGAAAGAACATAGGATAGACAATAAGAGGAAAATTGTTATTAACTAGAGATGAGTTGTATATATTACACATAGGTTTAGAAGGATTTTTGGGCACCACTTCATTTTTGTGCGGGGCGATTCTTAAAATTTTAGTACCTCATTTTGAAGTAATTTGCAACACCCCTTATTTATGTATTTTTCTTATTGGGCAAAATGCTCTTTCATAATTAGCTAATTCAATGATTAAGTTAAGATAATTAATTTTTAGTTTTAGATTAGTGAGTTAAATTACAGATTATTATTAGTGTTATTTTAGAACAGTTTTGGAGAAAAAATGAGACTTTTTTTTTGAGATGGTCAAATTCGAAATGAGTGATTCGAGTGACAGCTCTCACGAATCCGAACCCTCAAATACTGGAGTAAAATCTGTATTCGTTAATCTTCAAAACGATGCGGTAATTAGTGACTTTTTGTATGGTGAGTGTATTCTTCCCAAAACTCAATCTCAATCTAAAAATGATGGTTTTTACGAGTCAAACACAGAGGATGATGTTTTGGATACTCAAATATATTACTTGAATTTGAAAATGAGAGGGTACCAAGTACACCACCAACATTTTCGTTCGGATCTATAAGATAAATCATAATGCTATCAACAAGTAGATCTTCAGAAAAGATCCTTGTATATGATTGTATATACGGTTTATATTTCTTGTACAATAAGTAGTTTAAATCATAGATCCATGAACCTGATTATATAAAAGAACTCTTGGACGGTCTCAAAAATCAATATCCAAGATCAACTTAGTATGTACAGGAACTGTACATGAGCCGCATTCCTACAAGAATAAATCTTGTAATTTATATTTCATGATACGAATTTACAAGAACAAATCATGTAGGTTTTGTACAGTTTTAGTTAAAAACTGTCTAGGTTGATTATCAAATCACTTGCTTTAATTAACTAGGTAACTTGAAGTTAGTTTACTTGGTGTCCACTATACGATGTTGGTAGGAGTCTTTATATAGAGAATTCAAAACTGGACTAGGTCCGAGGTTTTTCTGCATTCGTGGTTCCTCGTTAACAAAATCTTGTGTTGTGACTTTATTTTATTTTCCGCATTATAATTATTATTGTTATAGTTATCATTAAAGTAATAACACTTGTACGTTAATCGCCACTTGGCCCGATCTCACTCTGTTATCCCAGTCCGGACTAACCCTGTTCCAAGTGGACATCTTGTTGAAATAATCTTTTAGTGATTGTAGCTTAAAGAAGATTATACAAGGTGGGTCTTGAATAGTCCGTGATAACGAAAAGATTGTGTTTTACTTGGTACCCTCGTCATTTCGGTATCAGAGCAGGCAAACACGAATAAATCTAACAATCCGTGTTTGGTGTGATCTAACCTAAAACACAATGAAATCGAGTTCACAAGAATCAATTCAATTAACGTACCGCCAAGATTTCACGGTACTAACTATCTATGCTGGAAGTGTTCTATGAGGTATTTTCTTCAATCATGCAATTTTAATACTTGGTTGTTAGTCGTTGATGGGTATGAACGTCCTAAAGTGGGAAATTCGGAAACTGAGTTTAAACTCTTAGCTTCGTACTCAAATGAAGAAAAGGCTCTCACCAAGCATATTTCAGATGGTTTGAATGCTATAATACACTATTATCCCAGTCCAGACTAAACCTATTCCAAGTGGATATCTTGTTGAAATAATCTTTTAGTGATTGTTGCTTAAAGAAGATTATATAAGGTGGGTCTTGAATAGGTTGCAATAACGAAAAGATTGTGGTGTACTTGGTATCCTCTTCATTTCAATTAGTATCAGGCAAACATGAAAAGATCTAACAACCTGTGTTTGGTGTGATCCAACCTATAAGACAGTGAATTCGAGTTCACATAAATCAAGTTCAGTTAACGTACCGCCAAGATTTCATGGTACTAACTATCTGTAGTGGAAGTCTGCTATGAGGTATTTTCTTCAATCACGCGATTTTAATACTTGGTTATTAGTCATTGATGGATATATCCTAAAGTGAAAAATTCGGAAACTGAGTTTAAACTCTTAGCTTTGTACTCAATTGAAGTGTTATCCTACTAGTGTTGTGTATCATCTCATTCCTCTAGCTAGTGATCACTTCCCAATCATGCTTTATACAACTAGAATTCAGAATGACACTTATAAACCTTTTAGATTAAACAAACCTTGGTTTAGAAACAATAGCTGTAAGGCCATTATAGAATCTAGTTGGAAAAAAAACTAATGGATCTCATGCTTTTAGGGTCACAAAAAGTCTGTTTAATACTAAACAAGACCTCAGAAAGTGGAACTATGTTAGTTTTGGTAACATTACTACTCAGATAAATAAGATTAAATCTCAGATAGAAGAACCGTCCAATGATAATGTTATAGCCAACACATCTCTAATATAGGAGCTTCACTGCAAACTGAATCAATGGTATGATATAGAAGAAGACTTTTGGAAACAGAGAAATAAAAATGAAGATCTGAAAAATGTTGAAAGAAATACTGCCTACTATCATCAAAAAGTAAACTTCAGGAAGAGAAAAACTAATATAGATACTCTTCAAAATGCTAGGGGTGATTGGATTACTGATAGAATAGAGATTGCAAATACTCTTAAAGATCATTTCTTTCAAATGAGTAGATCTACATTTCCTCCAAATGCTGAGGAATATTTTAATAATGTTGTCCCTTGCATTATTGATGATGAAAATATTGCTTTAACTGCTATTCCTACTCATGATGAAATAAGAAATGTTGTGTTTGGCATGCATTCTTGGACCACCCCAGGACCAGATGGATTCCCTCCAGGTTTCTATCAAAAAATGTGGCCAACTGTAGGAGATGATATAGTTAACATGGTGCAATCTTTTTTTCATTCTAAGCATCTTCTAAAACAACTCAATCATAATTTTACTGCTTTGATTCCAAAAAAGAATTGCCATGTCTCTGCTGTTGATTTAAGACCAATAAGTTTATGTAATGTGACCTACAAAATCATATCTAAGCTTCTCGTCACTAGGCTCAAACCCCTTTTAAACAAGTTTATATCTCATTTTCAGTCTGCTTTTGTCCCTGGTAGATTGATACAAGATAACATTGTTATGGCCCATGAACTAATTGATACCATGAAAAAAACAAAAAGAATAAAGGGTTGGATGGCTATAAAACTAGATATGAGTAAAGATTTTGATAGGATAGAATGGAGTTTTGTTATAGACAACCTTAAGAGTTTAGGTTTTTGTCAAGATTGGTGTGATCTCATAAGTCAGTGCATCTCTACTGTTTCCACTTCTATATTACTTAATGGATCTCCAGGTAATATGTATCAACCTCAAAGGGGATTAAGACAAGGAGATCCTTTATCTCGTTATCTTTTCATACTTTGCATGGAATCTCTCTCTAGAGCTCTCTTCACTACTGAGAAAAACAATAGTATTCATGGTTGTACTGTCACTAAAAATAGTCCTGGCGTAAGTCACTTGTTTTTTTGTAGATGATTGCCTTCTTTTTGCTAGGGCCAATAGCAATGAAGCTAGAAACATTGCCACTATTATTGATCAGTTCAGCAAATTCTCAGGCCAAGCTGTTAATTTTGATAAATCTGGTCTAGCTTTCAGTCCCAAAGTTCCTGGCCACATTAAAGGTGAAATTTCTAATATTCTTCATATAAAGAGATCGGCTTTGCAGGATAAATATCTAGGAGTCCCATTGCTTCTTCAAAAAAATAAGGTAGAATCTTTTACTCCTCTTATGGATAAATTCAATGATAGGCTGGCTCCCTGGCAATCTAAGTTCATTACTCAACCAGGTAAAACCACCCTCACTCAAACTGTCTTAGGATCTATTGCTAGTCATCATATGTCTGTGTTCCCTATGCCTAAAACAGTTACTGATAAAATGGATGCTATGCAAAGAAATTTCTTTTGGAATAAAAGAAGTGGTGAAAGAGGCTTAACTATGAAAAAGTGGAATCATGTTTCTTACCCCAAAGATCTAGGAGGCCTAAATATTAGACAGTGAGTTATCCTTAATCAAGCCCTGTTAGCTAATCTAGCTTGGAGAATGATTGAAAATCCTGATGCCCATTGGGTTACTTTACTTAGTCATAAATACTTTAGTGGCCTTAATCCTCTTAATTGCTCTCTTTCTAGACATGGATCTTGGGTGTGGAAGGGAATTTTTGATGGAATTGACATCATCAAGAAATTCTATTTCTGGCAGATAGGAGATGGAAAAGATATATCCATCTAGAAGGATAACTGGATCCCTAGTATGAGTAATCCACCTAAATCTAACTTTGTTTCAGCTAACATGATTACTGTTTCCCAGCTAATTGATGCTGAAACTAAGGAGTGGAAATCAGATATTTTAGAAGCCTTGTTTGATGATGATACTGTTAAGGCAATTAAAGAAATAAGAGTACCCATCTCTGGAAAAGACACCATAAGATGGAAACCAGCTGCTAATGGAGAATTCTCAGTTAAAACAACTTATAGAGCCATTTTGGATGAAACCCAGCCAAGACCACCCAACAGTAATGACATAGATTGGAAGGATTTGTGGAAAACCAACCTTCCAATTAAAGTCCAACACTTTCTGTGGAAATTCCTTCATAACTGTCTTCCTACTAGAGACAAAACTTCTAGACACACTAGATACCAAGAAGTTCATTGCTCTCTTTGTAAAAATCAAGAGGAGAATCTGCAACATCTTTTTCTAGAGTGTCCCATTTTCTCTTCTGTCCTGGATGTTATTGATGCTAGTTGTTTGCAGGTCTTACAGGGTAAAGACATTCATCACTGGATGAAACTCTGGTTTTATAAAAATATTCAAATCACACCTACTAATGTTGCTCAATTCAAAAATATTTGTTTTACTATGTGGCATGTTTGAAAATCCAGGTGTTGTGTGGTTTTTGATAACTTGCAGGTAAAGACTGATGATATTGTGGTAAGTATTAAAACACATATGGCTGACTGGTCAAGAGTGCAAAATGTCTCCTCCCCTGCCAGAAGATTAAACACTCAGGCAGTTAGAACTAAAATCTGGAGAAAACCTGTCTCTCCATATATCAAAGTCAACTTTGATGCAGCTTTCTGCAAGTTTAATAATCAAGCTGGATTTGGTCTAACAAGCCGTGATTATTCAGGTGCAAGCCATGAATCTAGGGGACAAGGCACAAGAGCACTGGACCCAGAGCAGGCTGAAGCAGTGACGGCTTATGAAGCAATTAAATGGGCAAAGGAGAAAGGAATTGCACACATTCACTTGGAGGGAGATAGCCAAAGAGTAGTGAATGCAATCAATGGGATTAAGAGAGCAGTCAAATGGACCAATGCAGGTATAATAGGAGACTCTATTTATCTTCTTAATAGTTTTACCACATGGAAGTGTAGTTTTGTTCATCGTGAGGAAATAATGTCGCAGACAATATAGCGAAAAAGCTATTTCTCTTCCTAGTTCTCAAGAATGACAACTTCATCTGCCATCTTGGCTTATGGCTGCTATTGCAGCTGATGAAACTCAATCAGCATCTCATGCTTAATTCAATAAAATTTTATCTTTCGTATTAAACAAAAAAAGTACTCAAGTGAAGAAAAGGCTCTCGCCAAGCAGAATTCAGATGGTTTGAATGCTTTAATACACGCGGTAAGCCGACACCTTCAGCATCATGTCTCCACGTGTCAAACTTCCAAGGAAGCTTGGGATAATCTTGAGACTGTATTCGAAGGTAACACGTCAGAAAAGGAAGCTAGACTTCAAACTCTCACTTCTGATGGGGAAAACCTTTGCATGGATGATAACGATACTTTTGAGGAGTTTCATGTAAAACTCTCTGAGATTGTCAATGCTTCTTTCTCTCTAGAAAAGACTATTTCTGTAAAAGATATAGTATGCAAGATTCTCAGATCGTTATCGTCTGGATACGAGTCTAAGAAACATGCAAGCATGAAAGAAAATGATCTTTTGACACTTACTTGAATCTCTGTTGTTGGAAAGATAAATATCTTTGATCATGAGTCCTAATCTAATCAGCCTAGGGGTATTGCTTTCAAAGTGGAAAAAAACTCCAAAGGTTCCAATCAAGGAAGAAAAGGTTTGATTGGTAGACAATCTAAGTGAATTGATTACATAAGATTCAGATGATGATATTGATTCAACCAAGTCACTGATTATTAAACAATTTCGAGATCTCTTATAAAATAGGAATAAGAGATTAGTAAAGGATAATTATCATCCTGCTCGTTCTCATAATCGGGTTCCAGCTAAGAACAAAAAGGATCAAGATGAAGATGATGAGCATCAGCCACAATGCTTTAAGTGTAAACGTTTCGGTCATTTGGCTAAAGACTGTCCTAATCTGATAAAATACACTTGAAGTAAGGCTCTTGTTATAAACCTTGATCAGACCTCAGACTCA
The DNA here is from genome assembly GCA_023531105.1 of Papaver atlanticum. Classification (NCBI taxonomy): domain Eukaryota; kingdom Viridiplantae; phylum Streptophyta; class Magnoliopsida; order Ranunculales; family Papaveraceae; genus Papaver; species Papaver atlanticum. The sequence goes on along the minus strand of JAJJMB010005364.1, from coordinate 3,369,118 downwards.
TACAACTCTGAAGAAGAGGATACAACTAATATTACATTAGTTGTTGAATTGTTTCCCTCTTGTACCATTGATAATACAACCATTTTAAAAATGTATACATCTTCCGATGTTAGGAATCATATCAATATGACAAGAGACAAAAAGACAAAGTACTCAATTGTCAAAAATCCAAGAACTGCTGAGGTTCTCTCGTGCATGTTCGATAATCAATATGATCATAACCTTGATCACTGGTTCATGTTCAAAAGAGAAGTCTATTTTCAAGAATGGAGAGCTGAACGACTTACGAACATGATAAAGAATTTTGATTATGACAGATATAATCTGAAACACAGATCTCCAATATTATCCTCGCTTCAAGATCTTTATTTTCACAAAGGTTCAAGATTTTCTATGTATCGAGGTAATAAGAGAAGTCTTTAAGAGCATAGTCCACAAGATTTAGAACACTCTATGTGTTCTGGAACCCATTATAAGAGAAACTCTCATACTAATACCCCATAAAAGGTATTAGGGTTGCATCCCCACTAAATGTGCCGATTATAGGTGTGAGGAAACAAGATTAGGGACTTTGATTGTGAAGTATGGGAATGAATCTATTTAACGAAAATGTAGCTTCGAAATATTCTTATTTTTTGGGGAAAAAATATATTTTCGGTAGTATGGTGTAAGTATACCTATTTTGGAGATATATAAAAAATATCCTTTTCTATAGTGTATTTCAGATCTAAATTATGGATCAAAATTCGATGTCTTCTCTTTCAAAGGTGCTTGATATGAAGGAATTCTTCTTGAATAAAACTGCACCATCTCTCGATGTTAAGAATCTGAAAAAGAAGATCAAGAAGAAGGATTAGATTAATAAGAAGGAAAAGAAAAACTGCTGAAGAAAGAACAATGTGTTGAGAGAATGACAAAATAGAGTTGCACACTATTGCAGAGTCATTCACCAAAACTTCTCAACTGTAAGAAGTTCTTGTAAAGCAGCAAGGTTATCTACTTGAGGAGATCCAAAAACTCAAGTTTAAAAATGTTAACCCACCCTCGTCATGTGCTTAAAGCATGAAGGAATAAGATGCATCAAAAGATTGATAAGATTTGTTCCTTATTTTATATATTTTATATGAATAAACTAATCAATTGTTGATTCACGTCAATGTTTGTGTAAAGTTTATTCAAGCTATCAATAAATATGAATGATAAGTTTTATTTTAAATCTTTGTGTCATTCTTTGATAGTTACAATTGCATTGCTTGTTCTGATTTAAAATCTCTTTGCTTTGGTTTCGGTTTATGAGATTTAGTTTCTCTTTTTATCAACCTTAATGTTTTAGTCTCATATTACTTATCTCTTATGATTTTGTGACTTTTTGATTTAGCAAATTCCAGATCTAACCTTTAGGGTTGCTTTATCAAATAATCATAAGTAGATGATATTGATTAACTCATGTGTAAAGTCATGATTATACAATTATAGATTTATGTTTCATAAGGTGTGTATTTAGTAAACATATGAGTTTCAGCTTTAACTTTTTACTTTGGCAGGTAATAGCCAACATCTTGTCGACCTTTCTTTGGTAAAGGTTTTCTTTGTGTTATTTTTTTTTTTGCTGGGAATAACAAAACAATGGGGGAAAGTTCTATATTGAATTTGTGCTTAAATGTCATATCTTTGTGGGGTGAGTGGTTGTGGAAACCGAGGAAATAATTATTTTTTAATCTCTTTCCTGGTGTGTAAACTAGATCGGTTCCGATCTCAGTTTGACATATCAAAGTGAGGTATCAATTATTTATGGTTAATCATTTTCCTGTTAAGAAAAGCTGAGTTAATTCGGATTCTTGCTTTTATTTAGCGAAACAAGGTATAATTGTTCTGGTACAATTGTTTTCTGTTAAGTAAAACTAAGTCAATTATGATTTTTGTTTTTACTTAACAATTGCTTTAGTATAATTCATTTATCGATAAATAAATAACCTTGCCAGATGAATATATTTTTTTCCCGGTCCCAAGGGTATTCATTTATCGAGGTTAGAATGTACTATTGATCTCATACATTCTCATCTTCCCTTACTACAGATTGACCTTTCTCATTTCTTAGTGACCGAACTGAATCTGGAATGGTCATTTCTTGCATCGGTTCAGGTCAGAGTCTTACAGATTGATCTCTCGAACTCAAAAAACTCCCTTGAAGTGCACCTGTTAAAGGTTTTAGATGATTTGCTTAATTGAAAATATGCATACTCCACCACTTTACGTTTTAACCAGTAAATCGTTTTTACCCATCAACAGATTGGCGACCACAGTGGGAGATTAATCTGTCAGTTGCAATTCTAATTTGTCGAAGATGGTTGATCTTAGGTCCGGCTCAGTTATCAATCCTAGCACTAGTAATAATGGTGGCGCTCCTATAGCTTATCCAATTTCCAACAATTGTTCTACTGATACCACCCCTCCATCCAACAATACCGGTACCAATACAAAAATTGTTAACAACCCTCGCTTTAGATCTTAAGTGAAAAAGCGAGGGTCTAACAACCACACCCAATATTTCGTTTAGACAATCTGTATGGACTAACTCCAATATATATTCCCAAGAGAATCAACTAGACAGTCAGACTCGATCAAGGAAAATACATCCAAGAGTTATATCTCTGTTTCTCAATGTAATCAACAAATCAAACAGATAGAAATCCGCGAACCTGATTATTATGAGAAACAACTTGAATGGTACCAAAGACCAATGTTCAAGTGTCAATCAATTTATATCAACAACCAAAGGTTGGATTATCTAATTGATTGAACTACGCACAACCTGTGATATTTCAATTATATAGAAAATATAATGCGGAAAAGAAATAACACAGACACCAGAAATTTTGTTAATGAGGAAACCGCAAATACAGAAAAACCCCGGGACCTAGTCCAGATATGAACACCACACTGTATTAAGCCTCTACAGACTCTAGCATACTACAAGTTAACTTCGGACTGGAATATGGTTGAGCCCTAACCAATATCACACCGATTAAGGTACAGTCGCGTTCCTTACGCCTCTGAATCCCACCAGGACTCTACGCACTTGATTCCCTTGAATCTCACCCACAACTTAGAGTTGCTACGACCCAAAGTCGAAGACTTGATAAACAAATCTGTCTCACACAGAAAAGTTTATTGAATAGATAAATCTGTCTCCCACAGAAATACCTACGATTTTTTTTTTCTGTCTTTTGATAAATCAAGGTGAACATGAACTAATTGATACACCAGACTTATATTCTCGAAGAACAGCCTATTAATATAAATCACCTCACAATAATCTTAACCGTATGGTAGCGGAACAAGATATAGTGGAATCACAAAGAATGAGATGAAGAGCTTTGTGATTACTTTTTATCGGAGATTAAATCTCGAGCAAATCTTAGAAAAGATAGTACTCAATATGATAGAACAAAGTAAGATCAGAACATGCAACTACATAGAAAATAGTTGGGTCTGGCTTCAGAATCCCAATGAAGTCTTTAAGTCGTTAACCTATAATGGTTTTAGAAAAACCTAAGTTAAAGGAGAATCTACTCTAGTCGCAACTAGTATCACACAGGAGGTGTGGGGATTAGGTTTCCCAGTTGCTAGATTTCTCCCTTATATAGTCTTCAAATCAGGTTTTGCAATCAATGTTACCTTGGTAACAAAGCATTCAATATTCACCGTTTTATGAAAACATGATTAGATTCAAGCTAATATCTTTCAACCGTTAGATTGAACTTAGCTTGTTACACACAAATGAAATGTACCTATATTTAGATATGGGTAACCATACCTAAACATGTACACTTGGTTGGCTCAACAATGATTAACCGAAGTTAGCCATATGTACACTTTCATATCAACCTTGTTCATCTTAATCATAACTAGTTCAAATGACTCAAATGAAACTAGTTCTAGAGTTGTTCAATTGTTTATATTCTCATAGAAGTATACAAGACACAATTGAAGCAAAATCGGTTTTGATTCACTCGTATCGATTCATGAACATTATAGCCACGATTTGCAGAGATTGCATTCCTTATTATATAAATGTATTAGTTCTCGATTATAACCGATTTTAGATCTTAACCCACTTAAGTATGCAAACGGGTACGTCTACCTGAGTTCCTGGACTTGGTCTTGTTTGCCAGTATGCAAACGGGTACGCATACTGTCATTCATGACTGAACTCAGTTGAAACCAGTACGCTAACGGGTATGCATACTATAGTTACCGGACTTCAACTGTTGAATTATTATGCATACGGGTATGCATACTCAATTCCTGGACTTGGAATATATTTGCAACAGTTAGCATACAAGTACACATACTGTGTTATATCCAATCAAAGGTTAATTGTTCTAAACTCCCATTTCAATCATTGAAACATTCTTAGAAGACGAGAATAGTTATCTCACACAAACTATTAGCTTCAAAGCAATTTTCAAGTGATCAAATGATCAATACGAAACATTCCGATTCTACTTCAAATGACTGTCTCACACAAATCATGTAAGATGTTACCAGGAAATTTTCACATCATCATCTTTTGAATTTCGTCAAGAATAAAAAATGAACTTGGTTGAAGCGAAAGCTTACCAACGCATATTTCGAGAAATATGTAAGCGAGTTAAACCCAGCTCAAAACATCAAATGTCTATAAAGTAAAGTCTATATAGCTATACGACTTTTGTCTCAATAGGAGATAAAATAAAAATCGACTTCTGAGTGATAGATGAGTTCAAGTCTCCACATACCTTTTGTTGATGAAGTTCCACAAGCTCCCCTTAGTAGTTCTTCATCTTCAATCAATAAACGCCGCGAAGTCTAAAACTCAACTACATATTCTATCCTAATCCGAGACATAGCCATAAGTAGACTAGAAATCAAGAATTATAGTTTTGACAACTAAACTTGACAAATAAGCTTGAGATAGCAACACTTGCGAGTTCGACCGAGCAGTGCTCTAACATTAAGGATATCATAAAGTATTCACTTACCATGGCTAATCTTATACATATAAACGAAATCCTCGCCAGAGCTCAAGGAGACATGGCTGCAACACAGAAGGAACTCCTCACTTATTTGAAGACCTTAACTGAACAGTTGTCATCTAACCAGTGTCAGTATCAAAAATGAAAAGGAAAGGAAACATCCGCAGCTGATGACCGTGGAACCTCCACAATCCATGTCATAGAGGATGACGAAGCCTCAAATTTTGCAGAAAACCTACCATTTTGGAAAGTCGTGGAAAAGAATACCGTCATCAGCCTCCATACCTTCTTGATATACATAAGGTCCCTCTTCCCAAGAGATATACTTTTCCAATATTCATGTTTTACGATGGAATCGACAATGCTTTGGGGCACGTTTCACTATTTTTAGAATCATTGGGATAACATAAATACAATCGTGTCGTCCGTCTCAAGGATTTTTTGAAGTCTCAGACAGGCAGCGGGTACACACGGTACAGTAGGGAGCATTGCCAGTTGGTGTGAAATGGTTTATGCCTTTTATAAGAAATACTTCTTTGTGTCAGAATAAATTACCTTATATAATATAGGGAGAACGTTCTTGAGGAACAACGAGCATCCCAACGACTATGTGAAGAGGTTCAGAGTTCAATCCTTGGATTTCCATGATCCAAATGTCACTTAACAATAACTTGCAGAATTGTGCATCAATGGAATGATTCCCGTCTACGGAGCATTATTGGAAAACCTTCATTTTCAAACCTTCTCAACGCTTCATGAAGCAGCCAAGCAATCGGCAACCACTGCACATGCCTTATAGGAAATAGAAAAGTACACAAAGACCGAGGAGCCTCGTGATACTCACGACAATAGACGCCTCGTCAATGATGTGATTTTGATAGTTGTAAGAATGTTCGTTACTTGGACTTATTAAGGTTGATTTTAGACCTAATTTTTAAAACCAAAAATATATCAAAACTCAGATGATATCAAGATTAAAAGAATATTGAGGCTAAGATTTCACCATTTCACAATTCTCAAAGTGATTTTAATTCAATAATTGTAATTATGCAATTCATACTTCAATTTGATTCTATAACATTGCAAAAGTAGATTTTTAAAACAATTGTAAATCGAAAGCATGGAACATCAAAAATCCGAGGCTAAGCATGCTCCGTCAATAGAAATCACATTGTTTAACGAAAAATATTAAATCAATTTTTAATGAACGCGCGATTGGGGGATACTCAAACTAATTGGGGGATAGAGGAAAAGGACAAAACCTGGATCCAAATATAAATTCAGGGTCACCCCTTATCTAAGTATTTTATGTAATACCTAATCTACCCATCACTAATCAGGATTAGTGTTTAATTATAATTAGTAAATTCATAAGATTATTTGATAAAAGATTAGTGTGTGTTTTTATTTGTATTTTGGTAAGTGAGGTGAGAGTAGAAGGAGGGGAAAAATATTTGAGAGGGAACTTTTTTGGGGGGAAATGGAGGATGATTGTGAAGAGAGAATTGATGCTGCTGAATCTTTAGCTCAACTACAACAAGGATCATATCCCAAATCTTCTGCTAATGACAACAACTCACAATTGCAAGTTTTTGTGGAACCAACACCCTTGAATGATGATTTTTACGAGCATGAAGAGTTTTTTGAAGAACCTATACAAGAAAATAAACTTGCACAACATACAAGCATCCCCAATACACAGGTAAAGCTGCTAAGAGGTTGAAAATTTGATTTTTTTTCTTTGTATCCACCATTTTTGCATCTGAAAAAGCTCAGTGCCGGCATGGAGATGTTATGAATAAAATGCCGGCAGCAGCCATACCGGCATAGTATTCATACTACGACCATGCCGGCAGCCCTATATCCCTAATTTTGAAATTCAATCCGGTATTGTATTCGACCAAACAACTATGCCGGTACAAAAGTTACTTTTTACCTACCACGGAATATTCTACGGAATATGCTACCGGCATGGTTCAATCCTAACGTTACCATGCCGGTACTGTATGAAAAACATACAGGAAGAAGTGTCTTCCAAAGCTAAATACCGGCATGGTATATTAATTATCTACTACGCCGGAACTACGTACCGGCCTGGAACCACACATAACATGAATGCCGGAAGCTTTACCGGCATGGTTTAATTCTAACGTTACCATGCCAGTACCTACAAAAATCATACAGGAACCAATTAGTTTTCCAAAACTAAATACCGGCATGGTATTTTGATTATGGGCTACGTCGGAACTATGTACTGGCTTGGAACCATAGATAACGAACATGCCGGCACCTAAATTTACGACATTGATTTCATATAAAAGTTGTATGCCGGAAAGATTTTCAAATTTGGTCTTCAGTTCGATTCAGTTCGACCATGCCGAAACCTTGGTCGAGCATGCCGGAACTGTGGTCCGGCATAGTATTTTAATTTTTTTTTGGATCTAATTTATTTTCTTTTCATTTGATCCTTAGGTTGTGACATATATTGATTTAACAAATGCAAGACCGCTTGGTCGGGATACGTCGGAATACTATAAAATGCCTCCGGTATGTTACCAAAGTATACTTTTCACCTAGTATCTTGAACTTTACTAATGGATTGGTTGTAATGAACCTTATAATCTCCCATTGTTGTCCTTATGTAGGGAATAAAATCTCCAATGGAAGCAATTTCTTGGGCTAACGAGACGGCTCTTAAGCACATGTGTGTGTTGGTGAGGAATACCCAAGGTTCAAAGACTAATTTTGAGATGGCTTGCGAGAGAAGTGAGGTATACAAGGAGAAGAATAACCACAAGAGAAAGGGTTATGTTTATCCAAAGAAGACCAATAGGGTATACAAGACTCGTACGAGGAAGGATAATTTCCCATTTAAGCTTGTATTCCATTTAAAAGACAATGTCAAGGAATGGGATTGTACGGTGTGGTTCGGCCGTCATAACTACCCGGATCCGGAAGATTTTGGTGGTCACTCCCTAGTTGCGAAGCTAAAACCTCATGAAATGGAGGATGTAAAGAGATTGACCAAAGCATGTTTAAAACCAAGACAAATTCTCAGAGGCTTCTAGGAAAAGGATCGGACGAACGTGTCTTATCTAAGTACAATTTATAGCGCACAAGCAACTATTAGAAGGGTGGAATGGGAAGGGAGGAACATTATGCAAGAATTTGAGAAGATTGTTTGGGATCACAACTACACGCGTATCATTAAAAGAGGGCCGGACTACAAGCCCCTTCAAATATTCATTTCGCATCCTTTGCTTGCAAAATTGGCTCGTACATGTTGTGGTATTCTTATGTTGGATTGCACCGACAAGACAAACAAATACAACATACCGTTGTTCAACATCGTGGGGAAAACATCGAACAATGTATCATTCACATTGGCTTGGTGTTTAATGGAAAACGAGAGGGATTATAATTATATTTTGGCATTACGACAATTGAAATTATTCTTCCGGGAAAATTATCTTCAGAGGGTCATCATAACCGATCAAGATGACGCATTAATGAATGCAATATCCGACGTCTTCCCAGATGCACAAAATTTACTATGTACATATCATATACGTCAAAATGTGATAAAAGCTTGTCATGCCTTGTTTGAACCCACTAAGGTGAATATTAAGAAGAGAATGATTATTCAACTAGAGGAAGACGTTTGCAAGAACAAACTATCACCCGAAGAAGAAGAAGATCAAATAGCGAGTAGACAAAGAACATGAGGAAAATCATAAAAAATGGTTGGAATTTCAAAGAGATTGGGAGAAAGTTTATTGGTATCTTACCGAGGATATGTACGAAAAGAGATTGGACAAGTTCATTTCCGATTAGAACGAAGTTTATCCCACTGCCGTCTCGTATTGTCGGAATCAATGGTTGGATAAGTTCAAGGAAAAATTTGTGCGTGCATGGACAAACCGGTATAGACACTATGGTAATGAAGCAACTAGTATAGCGGAGTCCGCTCATGGGAGATTTAAAGGTATCATCGAGTCTAACCAAGGAAACGTGGTTACGGTCACCGAGGCAATAGAGCAATACTTTAAGAGTGATATCGATAGGATCAAGCAGGCTTTTGAGAAAATCTCAATGGAAAGGATGACTCCATTTCTCCAATATGTTAAGTTGCTCCAAGGAATAGAATTCAACGTCTCTCATTGGGCAATAAAACATATGATGAGAGAAATGTAAAAGGAGATAAACTACAAAAAACCGGGTGATGTGTGTATTTGTCCCGACATGTCTTCATTGGGGCTTCCGTGTCGTCATATGCTTGTGAAGTATAAAGAAGTAATACCCATTGAGGTTATTGATCCGTTTTGGAAGAAACTATCTTTCACCCCTCCCCCTACGGAAGCTCCCGGACAATCAGCATGGGATACTAACGAAGCAAAGGAATTCTTCGAAGCTTACTCACGTGGCAACTCGGTTAGCCGGCAAGTCTTATTGATCAAACTAAGGCTAATTACTCTCCCATGGATCGCAGAAAGTGGAGAGCCAACAAAGGGAGATCCTCCCGGAAGACCACAAACCAAAATGGCAAGGAGAAAACAAAGGGAAGAATTAAAAGAAATTAGTCAACGTGAATGTGAACTCGAGCCAAGTAAGAAACAAGATCCAACCGCTTGTGAGATTTCAGAAGCAAGGTTCATGGAAGCGCCGGTTGCAAACAAAAGGGGTAGGCCGAGAAAGGAACCGCTATCAAGTCAACAACAAACGGCGGATTCTGAAGCCACACCCATAGTCGATGTAGCGGAGGTAACAAAGAAAAGGGGTAGGCCGAAAACGGTACCCACATCAATTGAACAAGAACAACAAGGTGAGCATTCCGAAGCCACATCCATAGTCGATGTAGCAGTGGTTCCAAAGAAAAGGGGTAGGCCGCAAAAGGTACCAACATCAAGCGACAAAGAACAACAAGGTGAGAATTCCGAATCCACACCCATAGTCGATATAGCGGAGGTTCCAAAGAAAAGGGGTAGGCCGTGAAAGGTACCAACATCAAGTGACAAAGAACAACAAGGTAACGAGGCGGCGGTGCCAAACAAAAAGGGAAGGCCAAATAAGGAACCTACATCAAGTCAACTACATCAAGGTGAAATTTCCGAAGCCACACCAAAAATAAGTGATAACAAAGGTAAGCGACCTATATCTAGTCAACAACAACATGATGGTGACAACTCCGTAGGCACGACCTTTGTTGATGTAGTTTCGGTTCCAAAGCGAAGGGGTAGGCCAAGGAAGTACGGACTCCCATCACATACTGAAGACATTGGAAGTATAGAGATTACAGAGGATGGATTTGATATAATTAAGCTAAAAAAGGGTATATGAAGATGTATAAGGATCCGAAAACAGGTAGGACCATTAGAAGTTACCATACCAAAATAGAGTCTTATGTAAATCAACTTCCTGAGGTTATTCGTGAGTATATTGTATATACGGATGATGTCGATGGAGATGGAAATTGTGGGTATCATGCCGTGACCGAAAAATTAGGAATCTTTGAGCCGGCGGTTAGTAAAGGGATGACACCATGCCGATACGCTAGAAAGAGGATGGCCGAACAACTTATGAAAAAGAAGAGCTTTTATGAGCAAATACTTGGTCATGATGAAGGGTTTGATAATATGTATGCTCAAGTGTTAGGGCCCGAGCAGGAGATGAAGTTCCTTCCTATTCAATATTGGATGAAAATGCTGCTTTGTGGGCATCTAGTGGAGGATACATTTAATTGTGTTGTTCATTATTTTACCCCCACCGTACAAGCAACATTTACACCAAAGTGGAAAAAATGCGAAGGATCTCTTAAGAAGAGAAGAGTTGTTTTGGCGTTCGTGAACGGTAATCATTTCATTATTCTAAAACTCAAGGAAAATTGTCCATTGCCACCGGTTTGTGGGATGACAAAAAACAAGGATATAGATCCCAATCTCTGGAAGGAATGGATGGCATTGTATGGGGAGAATCACCAACTTTGGGATGCGTTGACCTCATCAATAAAACCTCTCCAAGAGAAGATGCAACTTCATACGTGTGGAAGCGACGATGAGTAATTTGGATATATGTGGTTCACTAATAGGCAACATTTTGTTTTTTGGAAGTGTGAATTGTAAACATTAAATCATATTTTGATGCCAATGCCAGCATGATTATGTTTCATCATTACAGATGTTCCGGCGTAGAACTTAACTTTTCAAACGCTGCCGGAAATTCAGAAAAATATCCAGAGAAATTAATAAATGTGTCGGCATTGAAACTAAACTAAAAACAGTGTCGGTATTCTGAAAAAAATATTTTGCACCTGGAAATTGCAGACTACCGGCATGGTAGCCAAAAAAACCTTCAATGCCGAAACTCTGTAATTTTTGTGATTTTGAAAATTCAGGATGCCGGCATTGATTTTACGCTTTTCGACCATGCCGGTACTTAAGAAAAACTTAGAAATTTATGTGATCTTGGCACATTCAAACTCTGTAAAAGAGGTAATTTGACACTGGTTTATCAACATAGTAAATCAAATAACAACACTAGATTGTATAAAAAAAAAACTCCAAAGTTAAGAGGTTCCAAACCGAAAACAAATCAAACATAAACCAAATTAAGTAAAGAGTTTAGCAAGACACACAAACAAACACATTGTTCAAGACACACAAACAAACATAAACCAACACTAGATTGTTCAAGACCAAACTAATACTATAGAAGAAACACACGATCACTCGGTCCTTGGCCTCTTGTGTACCCTCTTCTTCTTTTCGCCCCACAAGTCTTTTGCCTCTGGATCTTCAATTTTGTCTATCTTTTGTTCGACTTTCTCCATTTCTTTCTGGGTCAACACCTCTCCTTTCTTGTTCTTTTTCTTAAAGAACTTTAACAGATTTTCTATCCGCTGACGCTGTTGTCATATTTTTAAACATGTACTTAATATGTACACTTATATAAGTTCATAGATATAGATTGAAAGAATAGGAAATGAACAAGAAGTACGTACCAACAATGTAAGGATCTTTTGTAGTCCTGGTACAGTAAGTTCAGCCGGAGTTGTGGAGGGAGGTGCTGCTTGTGGAGGAATTTCTATGTTAGCCGGGCATACAATATAAGGATGCGAGTACTTCCGATGACCTCTGAGAAAGGTTGGTTCGGGTCTCATAACCGTTTTCCGCCAATTCCCAACCAACCCTATCCAACACAAGTTCCCGTTCTTCCTTTTCACTCCAATGTGCAAGAATGGGATTTGGGTCGTAAACTACTATAGTATGGTTCTCATTTGCTTGGCATTGAGGAAAATTATGAGAGAATTTCTGATAAGATGTATCCGTAAGATCTTTCTGCTTGTACCAAAGTTGGCGCATTACACGGCGAGGATTGTGCATAAAAAATCCTTTTGGATGAAATAACGGTCCGTTGTAAAATGAAACATTATCACGCCTTGCAAATTGAACTCCTCTGGCATTCCTATATGGGTCAAACACAACATCTTGGGCAGCCACGGAGTCCAAAGCCAATATCATTGCGAATAACTGTTTCCTGTTATTGGGCTTCGGGGTAATGTTGAAGTAGTATTTCTGAGATAGAGGCTGATGCTGTTGATATTCACGTACAGTCTTCAATCCTTTATACCCTATGAACAATTTTGGGAAGTGTTCATAAGCCCACACCTATGCTAATGAAATGTATAAGAAAAAATAATTAATGACAAAATAATAGGAAACTAACAAAATTAATGACAATGTTGACAAAATAACTAGTTCACTATACCTGAATTAAAGTGAAAGAACCATTAAATTGACGGGCATTCTCCTTAGAAGCTATACGCATTTCTGTCAAAAAATGTGCCAAGAAAGCAGTGCCCCATGAATACTCATGGACCCTATCCAAGGGATCCAAGTACTGTAGATTGTTCATATGCAACCTGTTACAATTAGCGTCAGAGAATATAACGGAGCCCAAGGTGAACAACAGATAAGCAGCGGCAGTTTGCTGAACTTGTTCGGGATTCAATTCCTTGTCCTTCGTATTTCCAAACAATCGAACGAAATTGACGAATGTGATAGTCTTTGTCCGAGAACTGCATGTCTTGTACATATTTGCCATAGTCGTTTTCTTGTCCCACCCAAACAACTTTTTAGTCATCTTATAAATCTTTTCCAATTCAGGGTCCTTACAGTGATCTCCTTCCTTAACGGCTTTCCCAAGAACCTCTAGACCTAGTATTCTTTGGACATCTTCAGGGATAGTGGTCATCTCGCCAAAAGGAAAATGCATGGTATCAGTTTCACCAAAAAACCTCTCCAAAAAGCAGTTCGCCATGACGGAATCAGTGGCCACATAATTTTCTACCGCGAGATACAACCCAGATGCTATGACTATTGCTTGAACTTCGAGACACTCTAACTCCAAAGGCCATATATCACTTGATTGATGGCGGCTAACACGGAAGGCTTTCTTGTGGTCCTATAAAAACACACCAAACTAAATTAAATTCACTTGATCACAGATAAATAATATAATAACAAGATACAAACGTCTTACATAAGTTTGATAGATCCAACGACCCCAAGAGTGCTTGTAGTCAAATAAGAGTTGCGGGTTTATCGGTTGACCCCACTATTTGCCATCATCACGGTCTGGAATCATGTCATATCTTTTAGGAAGGTGGGCTGGGGGTTTCTTTTCCTTTTTCTTAGGGGCTTCATCTCCGACATCAGGTTGTCCTAAGCCACCTGCTTGTGAGGATGAGCCACCTGCTCGGTCCGGTTTAGGAAATTTTTGCCACTCATCATCATCATCATCACTGCTTGTGTCCCCCGTACGCTCCCGAATGATGACCTTAGCACGATCCGGATCCGAACGACTACGTCGAGTCCGAGAAGACTTAGGTTTTACTTCTTCAACATCTTTGCCCTTTCCTTTCTTCATTTGTGCTGCTCTAGACCTACGTCCCAATATGTAAACTGAGTTATAAACAGGAAGCCGGCATGTATATTAAACATACAATCAGTGCCGGCATATGTGCCGGCGTACTAAATGATTAAAATTCAATGCTGATTTTCTTGAATTTTATACAGAGAATTAACAAATTAAGGGAATGAAAACCGGCATAGTTAGTAAACATATAGACATTGCCGGCAGCGGTGCCGGCATAAAAAAAGAAGAGATATCCTATGCCGGAAGTATGGTAATTTTGTACAAAGTTTTTAATAGAAGAAGCAAATAAAGTCGGCATGGCATTGATTAAATATACAAAACCGGCACAGAAAACCGGCATAGTATGCAATTAAATGTATATGCCGGCAGTTTCATGCAATAAAAGAGAGATACAAGACATAAAATCCGACATGGTTTTCAAATTGAATTCTATCGCGAAACAAACATAATTTCAATTGACTAAATTGCAATTTCAAAATTTTCTTTTAGTGTAGTAGAAAGACTAATCAAGCAAGTTTCAATTTGTGTTTTCTAGTATGGGATAAACCCTAAAAATACTTCAATTCAACATAGACATCACTTACCGCATCAAATTTGTTATTTCCTCCTCACCAATAGACTCTTCAGGAACTTGTTGCGCTTTTGATTTCGATTTACCACCATCATCAACACAGTCTTCAGTATTGGGTTTGGGTTTGCGACGACCCATTGTCTTTGGTATAGAAGATGAAACAAAAAGGGAGATTGAATACAAAGAGAGATTGAATACTTTTCTTTCTATAACCGTCACTTAAATAGAATTATGGAGTTTGTAACCGACGCATAAATGGTATTAAGGAATTTGTAACCGTCACATAAGTGGGATAAAGGAGTTTGTAACCGTCACATAAGTGGAATTAAGGAGTTTGTAACTGCCACATAACTTGAGTTTGTAACCGTCAGAATGCCGGCATGGAAAGATGGCACAATACAATGCCGGCATCCTGACAATAATTTTTAATTGAGACCAGGATACCGACATTATATGTTTATCACCATCAACGCCGGCAACTATGCCAGAATTGTCCTTGGTTATTATTCGATGACGGCATTCTGACGATGAGTTTAAATTGAGTCCAAAGGTTTAAGCAAGCAAACTGACCCAAACTGGCCTTCATATTAATCTTAAGGAAAACATTAACCACTTAAACAACGTTACACATAAAATGAAAGATCTCAATCTAATTGCAACTAACATCATTTCTTGGAATGAGATTCAATAAACAAAGCAGCTTCAAAATGCCTATAAGGCTCTTTTCTCCACTTGGTATATGTGTCCTGAGCTTGATACCTATTCCCTCTATATCTTGTGAGAAACTCATTGTATTTGCGACATAATTTTATGAGGGCAGTTGTTCGATTCGCTACAAACTCATTCCCGTAATTCCATTTTGCGTTTCTTGCACTTACCGTCATCAAACTTCGGCATATAAGGACCACTGCTAACAAGACCCAAAAAAAGATCCAAAAGGCGGTGATCTTCCGAGAAATCCGATACTATGTAGAAATTTTTAATCCATTCGGCTTCTTCCTAAACATCCGCTTCTATCTTCTCTTGTTTTACACGTTCTTATATTTCCTTGGTTTCTTTGCGATATTTTTCTTCTTTTGCTGCCTCTTCTTTTTCTCTTTTCCTTTTGAGTATCTCTTCTTCCATTGAGGAAATTGACTTGGTGGTTTCTTCCTTCCTTCTAAGTTTTTCTTGTATAATGGCAATTGAGTTGGTGGTGGATGATAATTGATTTCTTATCGGAGTGGATAGTTTGTTCTTCTTAAGTTTTTCTTTTTCCATGGCAATGATGAAATCGGTAGTTGTTGATGGATTCAACATTGGAGATATGTGTTGGTGCTTACTTTTTTTTTAGGGGTATCAAGTGCAATGGGTGTATCAAGTCCTTTAAATAGATGAGTACACAACAACTCTTTTTCCACTTTATTATACCGGCATTGTCAGTAACTTAAACTCTACGTCGGCAGTTCCCTTTACTGGTTTATGGTTTGAAAAAATAGCCGTTGGGCATTGATTGTTAAATACCGGCACTAAACTATGGGCAAATTGATTGCCGACAACAGATGCCAGCATGGAGGCGTATTAAAAAGAAATGTCGGAATAAGGTTTATTGTCCACAGAAACCATAAAATTTTGACACTATATCCCGGCATAGACTTATATATAAGATCTACGCCGGCATTGTAACGACATTGAATTATGTTAACATAGTATGCCGGAACTATAATTTATTTCAAATGTAATCCTTGTCGCAGGAAGCACAGATGCACTTAGCACGTGCATCAAGCCTTTAAATCACTTGGTGACCCAAGTGGATGAGTTATAGTCTCATGAGGGTTTACATAGAGATCTACCCACAAAACCTTACCAAAAACTACCCTAAAAACCTAACCATAAACCACTAAACCTATCAATCTTCTTAAAAAGAATCCGTCTCCGATTCACCCAGCTGGTGGTACTCCGTGACTTTGGTTACCATGTGGTTCATGTTTTCATCAAACATGAATGCTTCCCCCTTTTCCTGTAAGTAACGCGCTTTCACGGCTTCATGCTACAAAAACAACACACAAACTTAGTTTGTTACATAAAAATTGAAAAGAGTGGATTGTGTCAAATTAATCATAAAGATACTTATGAGTTGTTGAGTGGATAATCTATTGTGGGTAGCATGCTCGATCCGGTGTTTGATTTTTAAATACTCAACCACCACATCTAGGATGATGTCGTGATGTTGCTCGATTTGTTGAGCAGTTCTTCCTTTCGGGTTCCCATAATCGTGAGTAAATTTTTGAAAAATCTTCAACCACATGGAATCCCCCGAACTGTTATCTATAGTTGAAGGACGAGTTTCGGCGTACTATGATTTGGTGATTGCTAAATCTTCTCTACTAGGACGTATCACTAATATAATCTTCTCTTACATAGTCATCATTGCAGCTGTCAAATTTGCAAGTCACCTTCTCATCTAGCCATGGACTGTCCTTTTATTTACTCGAAATGTAGAAACTGTGATGGGCACGCCGGTTTTGGATTGCAAAAACTGATGATGCTGATAATGTAAGAATGTTTCTAAGGTGTTTGAATCACCCAAAGTGCGAAGAGTTTCAATAGTTTGACAAAGTTGTTGCACTAGCAGAAGCAAGAAAAAACACAAAGGTCCAATGCAAGCATATTGATGGGTGTGATGGGTGTTATATGAAGGGAAAGGAATATATTGAAAGAGAAGATGAACCAATGAAGATGGTCCTTGACACTGAGATTCCAGACGATGTCTTCGAAGATATTCGCGAAAGGCTCAAAGGTTTTGCAATTGTTGAAAAGGGATGAAAATAGATTATGAGATCATCTTCAACCAAAAATACTCCATTCCATGATTTTTAGTATGTTTTAATTTAAAGTTTCAAATCTAATGTAATAGATTACTTAGGAATGAAATAAAAAAGCATTCAGAACGGATTTATTATCAATACCGGCATTGAAGTTTATTCCAAACCAATGCCGGTTTTCTGGAAAAACTATCCAAGTGTAAGAAAATCAGAGTTCCGACCTAGATTTAATAAATATTTCATTACCGGTAGTGTCCAAATTCTATACAGGAACTTGGACCCTTTCAACCAACTTTGCCGGTATGGTTTTATAAATAAAATTCAATGCCGGTACCAGTGGCGGCATGGAATTAAAATTACTTTTACACGTCGGAAACAGTCCCGGTGCTGTAGAACCTAAACGTTTCAATGCCGGCACATCTGGTGTAAAGATAACTTACAAATAAAACATTTCACCAGAAATCTAAACATGTTCAACATAAACCAAACAACTGGATTGTGCTTAAATGTTCTTAATCCAGGTATCATAAACCAAAAGTAAACCAAACAACTAAAGAGTTAATCATGAGGTACAAACAAAAACAAGTTCGGAATTGTTCAAAACGTAACAACCACCATCCAAATGAAGAAACACAACTAAAGAGTTAATCACTTGGTCCTTTGCTTCTTGTGGGCCGCCACCTTCCTCATTTCCCCGAACAAAGCTTTTGCACTTGGGTCTTCAATTTTATCAAGCTTTTCCTCGACTTCCTTCATTTCTTCAAGGGATAACACCTCTCCTTTCTCATACTTGGAACAAAACATCTTCTTCAACTTGGCAAGCCGATGCCGCTAGTTTCATACATCCCACACAAAATTAGTATATATATGCTAATATAAGATTATGTGTACATCAAACGACTAAGCAATTAACAATACTTACTAGAAATCCAATAGTCTTATTAAGTTGGGCCATCTTAGGTGGTGCCTCTGTAGGAGTTGAAGCGGGAGGGTTTTCCTGGGGTGGAAATTTGACGTTGTCCGGGCGCACGACAAATGGATGCGACCCTTCTAGGTAATAATACATGTAATTCTCCGAGGCTTCATCACCATTTTCTGCAAGCTCCCAGTTACTAATATCTACCAAACGACGTGGTTCCCTATCCCTCCAATGTGTTGGTTCTGAATTGGATCATACTCTACCTTCAACTTCAGCTTAGTTGAAAAGCTCTGAGAACGGTCAACTTCGTACCTTTCAAGAGAGGCTGTGTCTGGATAAGGTAATTGCTTATATCCAAGTTGCCGCATGACACGTCGGGGATCATCCATAACGTATCCCTTTGGGTGGAACAAGGGTCCATTGCAAAATTCAACGTTATTAAACCTCACAATTTGGTGGTTCTCTCTAGCCTCCTTGTAAGGGTCGAACACAACCTCTTTGGTAGTCATCGTATCCAGAGCCAATTTCATATCTATCAGTCGACGATTGTTACCGGGCTTTGAAATATTGTTGAACTTGTATGTCGTAGCTCTCAGCGCATCTGGTTCGGAAAGGTTATTGATCTTCAAGAAGGGGTAGTCCTTGAACAATGTTGGGAAGTGTTCATAAGCCCACACCTATACCAATGTGGAATGATACATATAAGAAACAATAAATTTTGTTTCTAAGTTCATAATAAGGGTACATGTGAACAATATACATGAGAACATAAGTTTTAAAACAAAATTACCTGCAGTAGAGTGAAATTCCCGATAAATTGGTTTGTAACAGCCTTGGAGGCCCTTCTCATCTCCGCCATCAAATGTGCCATTACCATGGTGCCTCAAGAATAGTTACACATCTCTTCCAAAGGATCCAAGTATTGAAGGAGGTTTGCACTAACCCTGTTGCCACTAGAGTCAGGGAATACCTTAGTGCCCAAGATGAATAAAAGGTACGCAACGGATGTATAACGAATTTGTGCAGGGTCCCATCCATCCTTCAAACTTCTTTTCTTCGTTTTTTCAAACTTCTCCTTAAGCAACTTCATCTTGATGGTCTTTGTCTTACTATTCTTAGATACATAGAAGCTTTCCACTAAAGTTTTGTAGTCCCAACCCAACAGCTTGTTAATCAGAGCGTGCAACTTCGACTATTCTAGGTCCGGACAGTTATCTCCTTCTGCAATTGATTTGTCGATAACATTCAAGCCTAGAATGTTCTGAGCATCATCAGGGATAAAGGTTATCTCTCCAAACGGGAAGTGCATGGTATCAGTTTCACCATGATACCTTTCGACGAAGCAATTGACTGTGACAGAATCATACTTCACATAATTTTCAACCAAACAATATAGACCAGACTCCCTTACTAATGTTTCGACCTCTTCACATTCCTCAGACAAATCCCAATGAGATTGGGTTTGGTTTCGGCAAACACGCACAACCTTCTTATGATCCTACAATTAGGAGATAATACGATTAAGAGATTTTACATAAATAAAAAACAAAACATATGTACAAGATAAAAAATTCTTACATAGGTTTGATAGATAGTACGAGCCCACGTGTCCTTGTTGCCAAATAGCATTCTCGGATAGTCAGCTTCACCCCAAATTCTACTACGATCAAGGTCAGGTATCATGTCATTAGTACGAGGAAGGTGCAAACCTTTAACTTTTACTTTGCCTTTGCCTTGTGTTCGTTTTTGACTTGGCCCACCATCTTTCTCAAAAAGTTGGCTTTGGGTTGCTAATTGACTTGGTTCAACCTCATTATCTTCCTCCTCACTTTCCTCTTCATCTTCCTCATCATCTGGCTCATTGTGCTCAACTGTTCCAGTAGGTTCACGGATTACGAGTCGACTACGGTCACCACTCTCCCATTTTTTCCCTCTTGTAGAGCCTGCCCCCAAACGCTTTTCGCGACCTTGATCTCTCCCTCGAGGAGGCAGAGACTGAGGAGTACCAAGACCGTCCTTTCTTTTCTTAGTGCCAGCATCTTTAGTTTTTCCTTTGTTAGCTTCCTTGGCTCTAGCCCTATATCAAAAGACACACTAAATGAATATAGAACAACTCACTTTCATAATTGATGCCGGCATAGATATACCAAAAAACGGCATAGAATTTTCAGTACCGGCATTGATTCAGGAAATATTTGTAATGCCGGGACAAAATACCGGCAATGTCGAATTATTGTACACAATGCCGGTAGTCTTAGGTAATTCCTAGGAAGTTTCCGTGTACAAATAGAGAACTACCGGCAAAAACGTAAGAATTCATATCCATGTCGTAACAGAGTACCGTCATCGTATTCAACCTACATTCTATGCCGGTATTGATAACAAATTCCTAGGGTTTTCCTGTGTACTTAAAGTGGACTGCCGATATATAAGAAAAAATTCAAATCAATGTCGTGACATACTACCGGAATTGAATTCAACCTAAAATCAATGCCGGGACAAAACATTCTGTTTTAGGTGTTTCAGTAACTCAATACCGGCATAACATTCATACTAAAATCAATGCCGTAACTATCTACCGGCATTGCCTTCAACCTAAATTTTATGCCGTTACTTGGTACCGACATTGTATTCATACAAATGTCAATGCCGGAACTCACTGAAACTCAACTGTTTGAGTTAGGGTTCGCGATTCTAAGCTAAACCCACTTCTGTAAATCGATTCAAACACTTATAAACTAGTTCAAAATCACTCACCTTCTCACAGAAGCCATGTTTACGAGAGGTTGATTGTCCGAGTTCTCCTCTTCTTCTTCTTCTTCGGCAATTCGATTGATTCTTTGTTGTTGTTTTTGTTGAACAATCGATTTTGAATTCGACTGGGCTTTTGATTTCTTTCGAGGAGGCATGATTATAGATAGATTGGGGTAATCGACGAAGATATTTTTGAATCGACAATTAATCGACGATGAAGAACGGATGAAGAACAATGAAGAAGATGAACAAAAAAAAATTCTTTCAAAACCTAACCCCAAGAGTGCCAGAACTGATGGTGTAGAAATGGGGGATATGTTTTGGTTATTTTGATTTTAAGTTTAAGGAGAAAGGGTATAATAGTATTTTCATAATGTTTTTTTAATTAACCCAAGGGTATTTTAGTATTGTCATACCCAAAAATCACCCCTTAGCAGACACTATTGGTTGGGGGAAATAATTTATATCCCCCAATTAGTTTGAGTATCCCCCAATCGCGCGTTCTTTTTAATCTAAGCAAATAATCATAAAAAGAATTGCACAAATTAAATAAATAAGAAATACCACTTTTTCATTGGAAAAATAACTTCCTATGTCGCCTTAGCAATGGGGTTTATCTCTCCATTATTACAATGAATGAAAAAGAAAAATAAATTTCTAAACTACTTCTAATGTTGGCTACTAGCTCCCTAAAAACTGACTTCATACGACTCCTTTTATAGTGGGAATTCCGAACTCCTTTCATATTTTGAGACATGAAATAATGTCACTTTTTATTTTCTGGCCAATGGAGTAGCGTTATATATCAGGATAATAAAAAATCCTCAAAAAAAAAATGTATCATATGTCAAATAATATAAACCACATGCAGTCAGAATATTCTTTATTTGGGAAATATATCATTCTTTATCAATTCCAACCATAAAGAATAATATTTTTACATAATCTTGATTTCCTTCTTTATTTTGCTTATTTTCTTCATTAAACCAAATATCTTCAAATATCCTTTCATAATCAATATCTTTCAAATGGTCTCCAAATTTCTACACATGTTATGGCACACTTCCACACATTCTTTGGCATTCTTACCACACTCCCATATCCAAATAATTTGCCCCAATAATTCTTCATGTTTCCTTTTGGGCCTAGCCCACTAAATCACTTCGGAATTCCGCATTTTAGTCCATCAAGCTTTATTTCCCAAAAACGCCTACAAACACACAAAATAGAAAAATAAGTACAAAATAGGTACTAACAATATAGACAGTTCAGATCGAAGTAGACACATAAATGCGCCTATCATTAGCTCAGTTCTCCTCTATTTCGTCGTGTTGAATCTAACATGAAAATTTTATGAGTTAGGGTGCTCCAAGCATAAAATTCAAGCGTTAATCATAAAATTCAGAATGAAAGTGAACTAATAACATCAAGGTACTTCATCAATCATTCAAATTACAATCAAATGGTCTAAAGACCTAAAAATGTGTTTCTACAACAAACTCGTATGTGACAATTTTGTACTTCCCTGTACAAAACAGCGATCTGGGAGCAATTGGTGAAGGATCTAAGGATATATCATATACCAATCTCTTTGTATGAATGTCTGCTATAACATATCAAAATTTCACATCAATCGGACAAGCGAGCTAAGATATGTAGATCAAATATTAGGCATTGTCACTATTGAAAAATTCTTGAAATTTTCTGGAACTTTTTTATTTTGCTAATTTAAACCCCTAAATAAGCTCAAAACTCAAAAATATTCTTTTTGGCAGATATGAGATCTTCTTGGTATGAAAAAGTTGAGGTAGATCATCGAAAACGGAGGCCGGGTGAAGATTTTATAGCGTTTTTAGTAAAAGCCTAATTTCTGAATTTCTGAAAACGAATTATAATGGGTTACCTCATTCATCCACATGGACTTTCATTCATTCAACCATCAAGTAATCAATTTATACTACTATAGAGATGATACAAGATGAATATTCACTTGGATGGTTTCTAAAGTATTTGGAGAGTTAGGATTGCCGACATTGCCGTTAGAATCACCATTCTTTCCATTTGGTTCCGAATTGTGGTGATTTCCTTCTTCATCCTCCTATGAAGACGATTGAGCACCATTATTACCTTGATTATTGAATGAGATTTCTTCCTAGAAACATCAACAATGAATATGAGTACTCTTCTCAAAAGCATCACAAATAATCGTGCAAAGATATACTTGCATCGACATCCTCATCTTCATCATCATCAGACGATTCAGCAATAGGGATTGGTTGCCCAGTCGTGGTGAATCGAAGACCGTCAACGCTTGGCGGAGCAAACCCATGGAATAAGGTAACAAACAAGATTTATTTTATAATCTTAATCATGTGGAAATAGAAATTGTCATGAGACGAGCATCTATTTTTAACCAACGAGGAAGATGGAGATTCCACGGTGTTTGATAACATCATGTGACTCTTGTTTCTTCTCTCACTACCATGGGGACTTTCTTTAATTTCCATGAATTCTCCATCATTCTGAGGCCTTACGATGCGCTCTTCCTACAGTAAATGTTAACAAAATAATAAGAATGCAATTATCATACTTCTTCAAAGACAATATGGAAAGTACTAACTTGCGACGATCCTAGAAGTATTTTACGCTAATCACCAGGAATTGGCTTAAATCTTGGTCGACTAGCTATCATCTCAGCAGTTAAATCCCCTATTACTGGTAGTGGAACTGCTAACGTGAAATTATTTAGACGCTCGTGCTGCTGGTTCCAAAAAGTTATGTAACTCGAATCACATATGTTGTTCGGTCTGAGTGAGGAAATAAGTTGTTGTGTTCATTCATATGTCTACGATCCAAACGAGTCACGAGTTGTTAAACAGGCGGTTTAGCAACTCGAACGAAAGGGGCGCATTGATCAAGACCCATTTGTCGAGATGCCATGTCAATTATATTCCTCTATAAGATATTTTATATGCATCACAGACACTTAATGTCCATGAGTACAACTCAACATAAAAGTTCTCTCATCATCATTAAGGTCTGTACCAGATTGCAACATAATATCCGCTCTAACATTAAAAGTGGTAAACTGAGAAATATAAGGAGGAATTGGCGCCCATGGATGAAAACCAATTTCAAACTCATTGTACAACAAATCAACAAGACGTACTTTGGACAGTGAAACATTACCCGAAATAATTTTTTTTTTTTTCGATAAGTCAAAACTAAGATCAGAATTAACTTAGTTACTTACTAGGATCCAACTATACCGAAATAATTACACATTATTTCGATAAGCCAAACTAGGTTAGATTAGTTTCTCATCAAGAACCAACTATACTCAAATAATTGTACCTTTTTCGATAAGAAAAAACTAAGATTAGAATTAACTTATCTTTCTTATCAGGAAAGAGATTGACCAGAGTAATCGTTCCCTAACTTCGATAAGCCAAACTAGAATCGGAAACGATCTAGTTATTTATCAGGAAAGAGATTATCATATAATTCTTCCCTCAATTTCCACAATCACACTCCCTAGAAATATATATCATTAAGATCCAGTTCAAAGTAGAAATCTCCCATTGTGTATGTTTATTCCCTGCGAACCATAAAAATAACACAAAAACAACTTACCAGAGAAGGGTCACATGTTCCTAGCCATCACCTGTCATGAGAGAAAGACGAAAACTGAAACTGAAAAAGTGGGGGTACAACAACCTCACCCAATAATTCTCTTAGCAATCTGTATGGACTAACTCTAAAATAATTTAAAGAGAATCAACTAGACAGTCAGACTCAATCTTAATAAAAAGTATACCAAAGAGTTATATCTCAATTTCTCGATTCAATACTTACTCAAGCAAATAGAAATCTGCGAGTCTAATTGAATACAAGATAAATTAACTTAAAAGGTACCAAAGACCAATGTTCAGGTATCAATCAATTTCAATGAACAACCAAAAGTCGGATTTCCCAATTGATTGATTCAACGCACAACCTGTGATATTTCAATTATATAACAAAATATAATGTGGAAAAGAAATAACATAGACACAAGAAGTTTTGTTAACGATGAAACCGCAAATGCAGAAAAACCCCAAGACCTAGTCCAGATTGAACACATACTGTATTAAGCCGCTACAGACACTAGCCTACTACCAATGAACTTTGGACTGGACTGTAATTGAACCCCAATCAATCTCACACTGATTCAAGGTACAGTTGCACTCCTTACGTCTCTGATCCCAGTAGGATACTACGCACTTGATTCCCTTAGATGATCTCACCCACAACTAAGAGTTACTACGACCCAAAGTCGAAGACTTTAATAAACAAATCTGTATCACACAGAAAAGTCTATAGTAATAGATAACTGTCTCCCACAGAAATACCTACGAGTTTTGTTCCGTCTTTTGATAAATCAAGGTGAACAGGAACCAATCAATAACCCGGACTTATATTCCCGAAGAACAGCCTAGAATTATCAATCACCTCACAATAATCTTAATCGACTAGCGAAACAAGATATTGTGGAATCACAAACGATGAGACGAAGATGTTTGTGACTACTTATCTATCTTGCCTATCGGAGAAATTAATCTCAAGCCAATCTTACAATTGTACTCAAATACGATATAAACAGTAAGATCAGATTACACAACTACAAAGAAAATAGTTGGGTCTGGCTTCACAATCCCAATGAAGTCTTCAAGTCGTTAACCTACAAGGTTTCGGTAGAAAACTAAGGTTAAAGGAGAATCGACTATAGCTTATACAACTAGTATCAAACAGGAGGTGTGGGGATTAACTTTCCAAGTTGCTAGAGTTTTCCTTTATATAGTCTCCAAATCAGGGTTTGCAATCTAAGTTACCTTGGTAACAAAGCATTCAATATTCACCGTTAGATGAAAACCTTATTAGATTCAAGCTAATATATTTCAACCGTTAGATCGAACTTAGCTTGTTATACACAAATGAAATGCACGTCCATTTAGGTTTGTGTAACAGTACCTAAACGGGTACACCTAGTTGGTTCAACAGTAGTTAACCAAATGGTTAGCCATATGAGCACTTTCATATCAACCTTATTCATCTTCACAATAACTAGTTCAAATGACTCAAAAGAACTAGTTAGAGAGTTGTTCAATTGCTTAGATCTCATAGAAGTACACAAGACACAATCGAAGAAAAAACAATTTTGATTCACTCGAATCGATTCATGAACTTTATAGCCACAGTTTGCAAATATGCATTCCTTAGTTTATATAAGTTTAAGTTCACGAATAAACCGTTTTTTGAAAATAACCCACTCAAGTATGAATACCGGTACACATACTTAAGTACCCGGATTAAGTTTGTTTTTAGTTCACAAACTCCAGTAGAAATTCATGGGACGTGAACTTCCGGCAGTACGCGTACGGGTACACGGACTTTAGTTCCGGTTATCCTGAGCAGCAAAGTACGCATAATTTTGTTCAAGGATTTTGGACTTACACACGTATGAGTTCACATACAATTTTTATATCCATTCAAGGTTATATATTCTAAACTCTCATTTTAATCATTGAAACATTCTTAGAGGATGTTAAATAGAGGTTATTCACACACTATTTTTCATCAAAGCAATTTTCAAGATATTGAAATAATCAACATGACTTTCGTCACTTGTAAAGATGAACTTGGCCAAAGCGAAAGCTTACCAACACATATTTCGAGAAAAAGATAAGCGAGATAAACTCGGCTCAAAATAGCAAATGTGTATAATCGAAGTCTATATAGCAATACAACTTTTGTCTCAAGATAGGAGATAGAGTAGATAGACTTTTGAGTGATAGATAAGTTCAAGTCTCAACATACCTTTTAGTCGATGAAGTTCCACCAGTTCCTTGAGTAGTTCTTCGTCTTTCTATGATGAACGCCGTGGAGTCTAGAGCTCAACAACACTTTCTATCCTAGTCCGAGACTTAGCTATAAGTAGACTAGAAATCAAGACTTATAGTTTTGGCAACTAAACTTGACAACAAGCTTGAGATAGCAACGCTTGCGAGTTCGACCGAGCAGTGCTCTAACAATCTCCCCCTTTGTTAATTTTAGTGACAAAACTATTAATACATATGGAATACAAAATAAATAAACTTTGCAGCTTCTCTTCCACATGCATGATCTCCTTGGTTCTTCAACATTACTCGAAATCTTCGTCACTTCCAAGTACTCCAATGATTCCAAAGATATCCAAATCAGCATCACCGTTGTTGAAGATCCGTAGCCATAACAATGAGAAAACAAAAGCTCTCAATCATTGTTACACAGTGTCATAGTATTATTACACAACATCAAAGTTTAATTGTATCATAACTTCGACAACAATACTATGGTGATATGTAGCACTCCCCCTTAGTTAATACTCCATCTCACATGGAAACCACTCCCCCATACATAATGATCCGAAAACCATATGTATTTGTAGTGTGAACTACACATTAATTCTCCCTCTTTTTGTCAATAAAATTGGCAAAGGTACGAAAACTAGTGTGATCCTAATTAAATTTCCATAGAGACATTTCATGACCAAAAGAAAGCACATATCAACTTTTTAGATGCAATCATATAGTCGAAACTAAATGCATTCATCAAGGAGTTTATAAAGATACAAGATAACCCCTATAATATTCCACAGCCGCACTCCCCACAAAGATTTGGCAATTAAACACAAGTTCAATTAAGAACTCTCCCCCATAAAATTTCATTCCCGAAAGAACAACAAGAGCGACCTTACTTTCACAAGAAAAGAAGGATTTCTTTGGACAACAACGAATCATATAAGAATATGAATTTGTATCCAAATTACTCAATTGAATTAACCACAAGTGAACCCATTATTAATTCAACCGGAATACTCAACTAAATTAACCACAAGAGAACCCATGATTAATCTAATTGGAAAGTGCTCAACATAAGAAAACTTACGGAGATGCACAGTATGCACATAAAATATGGATCAGGGAAGATCAATACTGCGGAATAGGCAAAGATTCATTCTATCTTTCATCACTATTTGCACAATGACATATAATAGACTTAATCATTGTAAACAAAAGCTCATCCTTTCTTCCATCAATATTTGCATAATGACATAAAAGGCTTAACTTTTGTTTTTGTCAAAAGTTTATTCATTCTTTTATCAATACTTGCATATCGACGTACGAAAGACTTAACTTTTGACAACGTATGGGATAATCATAGTTCACGGACGCAAACACACATATCCCATAACAAATTGCAATATATAAAACCATAAAGATTAATACTGCAAAAATCATCTTCCAAACCAACTTTAGAATTTAAATAAATAAATCTAAAAACATTGAAGATGAAAACATTGGACATAGATATGTGTAATCACAATAATGGCTATTCCAAACTCTAGTTATTCTTCTTAAAAACACAAGAATAAAATTCTCATAAGAAGCTTTCCTATACAAAATAAAATTAACAAGCTCATAAACAAAGACAGACTCCTAAACCATCAAAACCGAACACGGACTGAAATCACATAGACGTTTCGGAATTCTCACGAGCCTTGAGGTCTTTGAGCTTGTGACTGACAGCATCCAGTGCTTCTTCAGAGAAGATATCCTTATTGAGAAGATCTTTAACATGTATCTTTATGAGACCAAGGTCAGAAGTAACCTTTTTCAACTTAGTTCTTAACACATCAAGACTCTTCAAAGTATCAACGAGCTGCAGTTTTGCTTCCTCAAAATATTTAAGAAAATCATGAACCACTTCAGCAGAAACCATATCCTCATTCTTAACATCCTGATGTGTATAGGCATAGTAACATGAGGCATTAGGATGATCATCTTCTACTAGGGTTCTTTTCTTCCTCCCTTTGGACTCGAAACCAATACCTTTATCAATAAAACCTCTTGCAAAATCACCAGAGTGTGAAGATGAAGACATTCTTGACATAACACAAAATAACCCAGAGTATGTGTACGTGACTCAAAGGTTTGGTATTTAAAAGGTTTCTTAGGGAAGGTAATTTTTAGGGTTTCCAAAATTGATTCATGACGGTAACATGGGTACCTGTACGAACACAACTTTACCCATAAAATAAAAACACAAAGGGTCTTTTTTTACGACACGACAAAAAATTTGGTACGTGAATATCTTCACAAAATTTTGGCTCAATAAATTCTATATCTCAATAGAGAAACAATTTAGAGCATAAGAGTAGCAGGCAACAAAGTTGCAAAGAAAAACTTCTTTGAAAACAAGGCAAAAAGAAAGCAAAACGAAGAGCAACTTCAGTCACAACAAATACTTAAGCAGAGTTGTCTGCAGACAATAGTTTAGCTATAATTGATAAGAAAATATATCAACTAAACATAAAGCAATTTTGCCAAAAGTATACCTGATTATTACCACAACTTACTCAACAGGATTTTTATGAGTAAGTTCTCAACCCTTGTGATTAATTAGCACAAGAATGAGCCCTAAGCTCATTAAATGAACGATGTTCATGGTTGAGTCTCTTTTTCCTTTCAAATCTAGGAAAGAACCTCTTTTGATGTGAGAAATTATCATAAAACTTACTGTCATCAAAATATGAGACATAGTTTGAGTTCTTACCAGAAGAATTTTGACTAGAGGCGGTTGACAGCCTGTTGACGATTTCTTTATAACCTTCAATTATCACCTTTAGGTTATTTTTCATATCACCATTTTTGCTTCCTTCTCCTGATACTTTGTTCACATCAAAGGTAACATTATCTCTCTTTTTGACAGGAGAAAAAACTTGATCTCTTCTTAGATGATTTTTGTTGAGACATCTGTTATGCTTCTGAGCATTTGAAGAACTCATAGAAATGACTTTCCTGGTAGAATACACAGGGTGAGTACTGAAACCAATTGGTTAAGACATACGAATGTCAGTTACACATTTGAGGATTAAGTCTAAGGTGTGTTGAAGTCGAACAATGGAATTGTTATTCAACCTAGAGTTTCTCTTTTGCTTAACAGGCCCATTTGAATCACAAAAGAGACATACTTTGTGATCATGAGAGTGATTAGAAGGTATTGTCTTAACATTATTGTTAGGAGATTTCTTCCTTCCATGTGATGTGCAACATCCTTGATTAGAAGAGGCTATAGGCACATCTTTTCCAATAGAAGGGAATTATGATTTTACTTCTGGAACTGGAACTTTATAAGTTGCAATAGAAGTAAATGGTATAGAGGACTTTTTGGAACATCCTTGAATCGAGAGTTTACTCAAGCGATGTTCAATTTCCAAAGCATCCTTTTTGAGGCTTGCCTCAAGAAAGATACGTGAAGACTGAACTTCAACGTTTTTGGAATCATAGTCTCTTACTATACCGAGAAGAACATTGACATTATTTTTCAACCGATTAAATCTATCAGCTTGGATTCTAACTAGGTTAAGAATCAGTTTACTCTCTTCAGCTGCTTCCCTTTCGTCGGAGTTAAACTCTTTTGAAGGGTAATCGGGATAACACATGTCATTGTTAGTCTGTTTCGTTAGAACACTAGGTTCGTCTATATTTGAGATTGAAGAATCTTTCTCTTTAATAGAAATTGTCGAAACATACTTTTTGTTTCTGGTGACGCGTTTATCAGAGAGATTACTGCCGTCCATAGAGTTAGATCACTACAAACAAATACTTATGAGGTCTTTAAACGTGTTTTCATGCTCTGATACAATTGTAAAAGTGGGGGTACACCAGCCTCACCCAATAATTCGCTTAGCAATCTGTATGGACTAACTCTAATATACTTTTAAGAGAATCAACTAGACAGTCAGACTCAATCTTAATAAAAAGTATACCAAAGAGTTATATCTCAATTTATCGATTCAATACTTACTCAAGCAAATAGAAATCTGCGAGTCTAATTGAATACAAGAGAAATTAACTTGAATGGTACCAAAGACCAATGTTCAAGTATCAATCAATTTCAATCAACAACCAAAGGTCGGATTTCCCAATTGATTGATTCAACGCACAACCTGTGATATTTCAATTATATAACAAAATATAATGCGAAAAAGAAATAACACAGACACCATAAGTTTTGTTAACGAGGAAACCGCACATGCATAAAAACCACGGGACCTAGTCCAGATTGAACACACACTGTATTAAGCCGCTACAGACACTAGCCTACTACCAATGAACTTCGGACTGGACTGTAGTTGAACCCCAATCAATCTCACACTGATTCAAGGTATAGTTGCGCTCCTTACGTCTCTGATCCCAGCAGGATACTACGCGCTTGATTCCCTTAGCTGATCTCACCCACAACTAAGAGTTACTACGACCCAAAGTCGAAGACTTTAATAAACAAATCTGTATCACACAGAAAAGTCTACAGTAATAGATAAATCTGTCTCCCACAGAAATACCTACGAGTTTTGTTCCATATTTTGATAAATCAAGGTGAACAGGAACGAATCGATAACCCAGACTTATATTCCCGAAGAACAACCTAGAATTATTAATCACCTCATAATAATCTTAATCGACTAGCGAAACAAGATATTGTGGAATCACAAACGATGAGACGAAGATGTTTGTGACTACTTTTCTATCTTGCCTATCAGAGAAATTAATATCAAGCCAATCTTACGATTGTACTCAAATACGATAGAAATAGTAAGATCAGATCACGCAACTACCGAGAAAATAGTTGGGTCAGGCTTCACAATTCCAATGAAGTCTTCAAGTCGTTAACCTACAATGTCTCGGTAGAAACCTAAGGTTAAAGGAGAATCGACTCTAGCTTATACAACTAGTATCACACAGGATGTATGGGGATTAACTTTCCCAGTTGCTAGAGTTCTCCTTTATCTAGTCTCCAAATCAGGGTTTGCAATCTAATTTACCTTGGTAAATATTCACCGTTAGATGAAAACCTGATTAGATTCAAGTTAATATCTTCCAACCGTTAGATCGAACTTAGCTTGTTATATACAAATGAAATGCACGTCCATTTAGGTTTGCGTAACCGTACCTAAACGTGTACACCTAGTTGGTTCAATAGTAGTTAACCTAATGGTTAGCCATATGAGCACTTTCATATCAACCTTATTCATCTTCACCATAACTAGTTCAAATGACTCAAAAGAACTAGTTAGAGAGTTGTTCAATTTCTTAGATCTCATAGAAGTATACAAGACACAATCGAAGCAAAAACGATTTTGATTCACTCGAATCGATTCATGAACTTTATAGCCACGGTTTGCAAATATGCATTCCTTAGTTTATATAAGTTTAAGTTCACGAATAAACCGTTTTTTGAAAATAACCCACTCAAGTATGCATACCGGTACGCATACTTAAGTACCCGGATTAAGTTTGTTTTCAGTTCACAAACTCCAGCAGAAATTCAAGGGACGTGAACTTCCGGCAGTACGCGTACGGGTACGCGGACTTTAGTTCCGGTTATCCTGAGCAGCAAAGTACGCATACTTTGGTTCAAGGATTTAGGACTTACACACGTATGAGTTCACATACAATGTTTATATCCATTCAAGGTTATATATTTTAAACTCTCATTTCAATCATTGAAATATTCTTAGAGGATGTTAAATAGAGGTTATTCACACACTATTTTTCATCAAAGCAATTTTCAAGATATTGAAATAACTAACATGACTTTTGTCACTTGTAAAGATGAACTTGGCCAAAGTGAAATCTTACCAACACATATTTCGAGTAAAAGATAAGCGAGATAAACTCGGCTCGAAATAGCAAATATGTATAATCGAAGTCTATATTGAAATACGACTTTTGTCTCAAGATAGGAGATATAGTAGATATACTTTTGAGTGATAGATAAGTTCAAGTCTCCACATACCTTTTAGTCGATGAAGTTCCACCAGTTCCTTGAGTAGCTCTTCATCTTTGTATGATGAACGCCATGGAGTCTAGAGCTCAACTATACTTTCTATCCTAGTCCGAGACTTAGCTATAAGTAGATTAGAAATCAAGACTTATAGTTTTGGCAACTAAACTTGACAACAAGCTTGAGATAGCAATGCTTGCGAGTTCGACCTAGCAGTGCTCTAACAAAAACATCTCATACGAATACCGAATACATAATTTATTGAATATAAATCGATGTTAGTATATAAGTGAGTCACATATGAGTTAAATCACCATTATCTTCTTATAATTCTTTGATAAAGCAACCCAAAAAGGTTAGATATGAAATTCACTAAACCAAAAAGTCACAAAGTCATAAAAAGATAAATCAATGTGAGACCGAAACTTAGTTAGTGAAAACCGAAGTTTATCTCATAAACTCAAGAGAAATATACCCAAAATCGGTCTTAGTAGGGATCCTTGGGATCTATCCTACTAGAGATCTATGTTAAGGGATCGGTCCTACCAGAGACCCTTTGAATCACCATTTCAACCATGAAACAAGTTTCGTAAGTCTACTTCCTTAAAATATGTAACTAAACATAATTCCCAGGTATGAATTTAAATGGAAGTTCAACACACTAAATAATAACGAGTTGCCAATTAGTGTTATGTCTATTCTACGAAGTTCATAGATAAACTATACTTTGTAACTCCAAATACCAAAGTTTTATGAAACAACTAGTGTATCTTTCCTTGACGCTTTGGGTCATAGTAAAATGACCAAGTTTTCGATACTAGAGACAAGTAAACAAACTTCGTATGTTATATTTTCAATGTAAACTGACTTTAAAGAAACATAGATAGAAATGGAACTAGTCAAGTATGTGTTACTAACCTCGAACTAAAGGATGATGTATTCGTTGATGCCAATACGTTTTCAGGTTCTTCATTTGTAACAAGAGCAATTCTCAACATTTTTATGTTCCTAGTCTAACCTAACAAAGTTGACTCTAACAATCAAATAAAGCAGCTTCTAGTTTTGGAACTAAAAATATGACAACTAAACTTGACATACCAACTTCGTCCATGGCCCATTTTCTGATCATATATTCAGCTGATCGAATGTTACGATCTTTGTTGATGTCTTCTCTGACATGTATCGCTTGCGTTACCGTGCATCCTCTTGGTCTTTCTTGATTTTCATACGGTCGGATGGTGTGGAAATTGGCGTTCTGGTGTAGTATATATGGTATCGCGTGCATCTAGTTTATCCATTTCCTTCCAAGTATTGATGTGTAAGGTGACTCCATATTTATCATGCTAAAACGGAGGTCGATGGCCATCAATCCTGCTTCTATTATTAGTATTGTGTCTCATACTGGTATGGTTCTTGTTGCAATTATTGTCTTGTCCGCCAGCCGTATCTTTTTGAAAATGTTGTAGAACAGTAGATCTGTTGCGCTTCTTGCATCCACGAGTATCATATAAATTTCCTGTCCTTCTATGACCAAGGTGTTAACCATCATATCATAGTGGTCGAAACCATTGACCATGAAACCGCTGACCAATTCGAGAATTGTACTGGTTTCACTATCCACTCTTTCGGCTCCGTGGAGGTGTTGTTCGGACCATCCGACTTCTCTTGCATCTTGTGTGCCAAGTATTTAAACATGGGATTGTGCTAGTTTAAATCCCTATTGGGGATTGTCATAGTTGATATCCTTACATGGGATCGGTTCTTAGAAACTTGATGGAATCATCTAAAAAAGTTGGTATGTTAACTTTAGTCTCGATAATCTTTTACGACGTAGTTCATTACGGTCCATATTCGAAACCTTTGTCAAATTTTGACAAAAGTGAGAGAATTTAGTAGAAATTTATTAAGACATGGCTTTAAATACTTTCATAAATAGAGTGAACTTTTCTAGCAAAACGAGACAAGTAAAGACTAAGGGGGAGAACATATCACCATGATATTGGTTTAAGGTTTTGGTACAATGGACTTTGAAGCAGGTAAAACTACTATGCATTGTGCATAACAACCATTGAGTAGATTGATTATTTATTTTAAATGCTCTATCTTGAACATTCTCATGAGTTGTTATCAAGTTACAGATCTTCAACAACAAGGAACTGAACGAACACATGTAAAACCATTGAACAACTCGAAGAACGAATAACTCAACAATAATGAAGATTCAATAAATCAAGAAGTATTCTGGAGATTGAGCTGAAAGTTTACTTATTTTAAAATCCATGCATAATTGATAGTGTTGTCACTAACATGAACAAAAGGAGAGTTTACTAAAGCATCTCTATACTGCCCATCAACTTGCTAACGCATCTCTCTAAAATCCAGATCGTCTTAACAACATTGTCGTATGAAATTAAAAAATACGTCTCGGTCATTGGCCAAGACAGTAAAACTAACAATATCGTCGCATAAAATTAAAAAAATTGTCTAGTAAAACTAACAATGTTGTCTCATAAAATTAAAAAATTCGTCTCGGCCATTAACCAAGACTGTAAAACCATCTCGACTGAGTTTGACTACATTGCTGTCAACCACCCACCTAATAGCAGTGTGGCCATATCATCTCGGTTCACGTGATCTTTGAGGCACTCTCTCTTCGTATTTGGAAATTCACGGGAATAAGCAGTGTCCAACCAAGCCTTGGGCTCTGGTTGCATACCATGCTACGTGGCATTTATTACTGATTTCTCCCGAAGTAAAACGTAGAAACACGTGGATATGCAGCTTTAGATGTTTGAGTCAGGGTTGAATCCAAACTAATTGGCGAAACTATGTTGATCACCATAATTGATGGCAATGATCAGCCACTTGTAAAACAAGTATTTCTCTATCAGGTGCTTCAAAAGTTCGATTAGCATACGAATCTTTCTGGAAACAGAAACAAAGAACAAGTGGTTAGACACAATTGAATGTTCCAGAGAGTTGAGAAACACGTCTGACGAGCCTTACTTTCACGTTGTAAAGTGCGATTATTGTCTTATTAGTTTACTAGTGTCTGTCTGGGAAAACACCTGGATTGATGATGCGGGAATCTACACAAGTGGCTAGAGAAACTGTCTGGCAGCAATAATATGCAACAAGATTATTATTCAGCTACTGCCTAGTGGGAAATATAGCTAGCTAAGATTTTGACATGCGTGTCAGTGAACTTCGCTTGGATGGTTTTACTTAGCAGATACTGGTCGGTTCAGTTCCGTAGAGTGTGGACCAAAAAAACGCTAGAAATCGCTCATTGTCCGCAGAATATGAATTTAATCTATAAAGTAGTTTATATGTCTTGGATATAAATTTCTATATACCAAATTTTCAGATCAACAGAGTTAGATCATCGATATAATTTTCTTTTTAATAGTATAAGATCCTGGATGACACGTGGAATAATCGCTCCATTAGGTGAATTTTGTAAGTAGATTTCGTCTTTACATCAAAGTTCAACTCCAAGAACATGAATAAATCGCTTTAAGAAAAAAGCATGAACAAATAATTGCTCCAGTAGGCGTCTCTTTTGTAACTTGAAATTATTTGAAGCACAGTCAGATATTATGTGGACATAACCATGAATCATGAACAGAAAAGAGTAAACAAAATATCTTCCTTGTTCAGCGGGATGTTTGTTGTTCAATCAAAAATTATCGTTAAAGTGGGGTCTGGGTCAAAAGGCTAGCTAAGATTGTAGGATAGGAGACTGGAATGGCTAGTGGGCAGTGGCAGAACCGCAGAACATGTGGGATACTTACATTGTGGTTGATAAATCACGTCGTTGATGATGATGATGATAAGTTTTTTGTTTTCTGTTGTATCAAATGCCAGTTTCGGGTAAAACATGTCCTGCATCTGAGCAACTGATCATTGAAAAGGTCTGGTCTAAAATAAGAGTATACATTTTCATATCTGAATCTGAGTGTTGTTCTTCGGATATCCATGCTAAAAGAAAAGATGGAAAACAAACCTGATGTACTGTAATAATGGCAATCTAAAATCAAATCAAAAACTAATGTTAAAGACAAGAGACAATAACCAACCTGAAGTGTCGACATTACAGTACCACGTCAAAGTCTAGCGAAAATAGTTAGTCATAACAACTTGCTTCTCTCGCACTCTCATATATGATGAGACCAACTTGATGAAAATGAAATGATTCAACGGCTGCCTAATTGTTGTACCTGCTGAAGACATTATGTTACCGTTTGGGTGGATATGCGTGTTATCTTCTGTCTACATAATCCGGTGTATATCAATTAAGCATGTTTTTCGACAATTATTGCCTGCATATATACTGATGCGACGCACTTTCTCCTTTAAGTAGTTTGTATGTTTTAACATTTCAATATATACTAATCTAATACGACGTGCTTGCTCCTTTCAAATTTCTGCCACTAGCTAGCTACTGTCTACTGGTGTGGAACAGCATCTGTATTTTGTATGCATATATTTACAATATGAGATACTTAATTAAGTTTGACGTCGTTTATAAATAAGTGGTTCTCATTAAGCCATCTTAAACCTGACATATAATTGACTCCATCGGTGATTTAGCCCACAGGTGGGCACACACCGTGGGTGGGGGATTTCCAATTAGTGGGGCGAAGAGGCATGTGATTGATGTGTATGTAAAGTATACGAATAAGAATAGTGCTGATCAATAAGAGTAATGTTTATCATCAACTTGTTGATACTGCAACCCACAAGTAACATCAAGTTGGGTATAGCTATAGCCTATAAGTTAAGTAGCTAGCTTTAAGAGGTACTTGTCGAGCATATCAATGGAGAAAGGTCAGACAAAGAGTAGTGTTGTTCAATAAGTTAACATACTATCTATCGATGGAGCTGGTACGTAGGAGTCCAGTCGATTCATTGTCTTACTTAATATGTCCAAGTTGATCCATAATGCATGAGATCCATTTAATTTCTCCCTGTAAATGTGGGACGTCGGCCTAACTAGGTCCCCCTTCCGTCTTATCGATCTAACTATCCCTTCATGGTACACCACAAGCTTAAATTTGCATGTAGCTCTGTAGTTAGATGTAGCTGTTCGCACTGTCAACAATAATAATTAAGGACGAAACTGCTGCTACATTTTAAATGAAAATTAAGTGTCTGCCAATGCATGTCGGGACGATACATGGCTATATAGGTAGGCAGGCAGTAGTCACTTTTGATGAGGTGATTGATAGATGGCTAGCTAGGTAGACAACAGTCGCTTCTAATGAGGTGACACGGGATGGATAAACCTTTAAAGTTGTCAGCCATTTTCCCTTGTGACGAGTTCTTCTTTCCGATTCATCTGCGTATGAGTATATTTGTTGAATTATATGGGTTTGTACTTCCTATATGAGCATGACTTGCGCCCTTTGAGATAGCTAATAGGTGTACCATAAACTTGTTAGTTCTCCAACCAAATCGAGTGATTCGAATGATGCATAATACCTTCACAATATCACAATACAGAAAACGAACGTGCATGATAAACCAGAACCGATAACAGTCGAACCGTGTTAGAACCCCTATCACACCACCGTACCAAAATACGACCAGAACATAAAATATGTACACTCCTGGAACTGCCCTCAACAGGAGGCAACATAAGGGCTGACATGCAAATTCTTCCTGGCTAGATTAAAATTAACATGTGGTTTTTTTTTTTTTTTTAACAGGCTTCAACCTTGGACATTGGACCCATTGTTGCATATGGGCTTTAGTTAGTCTATCTAACTTATTGATAAAAAATCTTGTTTTGAGGCAATGCTCAAATGGTGCCAAAATAGGGTCATTAAGTTAAAAAAAAACACCACCCCTTATCCATCCTTTTTTGATAATGGTATAACTATCCTTACATGATTCATGGTAATGATTATGATTAGATTTAATGATAATGATTAATTAGTAATGTTAATGATATATTAAAATTATATTATTAGTGGTAAATTAGTAGAGAAATTAGATTACGTGAGAGTTGGGAATTTTGAGAGGAAGAAGAAGGAGCGAAAAAAAAAATTGGTTTTGAGATTTTAGTGATTAGAAGTGACCAAAATATGTGATTCACATCAGATTCACAGGTATACTTGTAGACGATGTTACCCATTTTTTAGGTTGAATTCTTCAAAAAATTGAATTTTTACAAACTTTTTGGGATGTTGAGTGCTAGGTTTGTCTATAGAATTACAAGCCGATTCTAGTTGGGTAGAACCGTTTGACTGATATTTCTAAAGGCGAACCTAAGTGTATGAAAAAAATATTTGAGTTTCGGCTTATTCGAACTGCAATCGTTGTTGGCCGAACTTGTACTTCGTAGTTTGGATTTTTATATGTTGCGACTTACAGAGTCATGTTCGGCTTTCTATGATACATCCGAACCTAGTAGTGTAAAAATACAAGTTAAAGGTTCGGCTAAACAACTGCATTTCCAATATAAGCCGAATCGTGCCTTGGTGGAACATTTTTATAGGTTCGTCTAGTAATCCAACTTTTCAAACTAGCCGAACATGGATTTTATCCGAAATAAACAAGGTTCGACTGAAAATAATATATCAGATAATCAACCGAACCTTAAAGTTTTCTTCATTATAAACTAGGTTGTTCAGCCGAATTGTTCTTCTGAAACATAAAAAACGAAGAACAAATATCTATGTTCCAATGTGCGGATATGAAGCTAAATCTCTTGCGCAGCGCTTCACAAGACTCATTTTATACTTGTTGCTTTAATCAATAATCAAAAGCTTATAAATCAACAATTAAAGAGAAGAAGCGGAGCTAAGGGGATAACAATGCTCTCACCAGCAGGAAAAAATAACGAGACTCCTCACCGAAATTTGGCGGAAAAAACTTACCGGACCTGGAACCTGAGCTATGAAATACGTAAAATGGTCTAAAGTGGTATTGCCTAAATCTAGAGGGGGTATCGGTATAAAGAAGTTACAGCTTGTTAATAAAGAATTGCATGCGAAATGAATATGGAGATATGGTGCTGAGAAGTACACCCTTTGGAGAAGAATTATTACTCAAAAATTTGGTGGTTCGGTAGAAGCTTTTCTTCCTTCTTTAGCAAGAAATTATGTATGTCGCAGTTTATGGTCTGAAATTTTAAAAAGTCAAGAGAATTTGTGAAGTCGGATATTGTTTTGACTCTTGGCTCTAGTTTGTGTATTCATTTTTGGGATGACGTATGGACTGGTGAATATCCTGTCAAGCAACTCTTTCCGTCTCTCTATCACCTTGCAAAAAAGAAGAATACAATGGTAAGTGATTTGATTTCATTTGATGGTGCATGGAATTTCAATTTTACACGAAATTTGTATGATGCAGAGATGTTGGAGGTAACAGATTTATTACAACTAATAGGAGACCCAACTATTTTTCTGCCAAAGATACAAGACAGTGGAGATATGGGGATGATTTCTCTGTGGCTAATGCATATGACGAGCTGGAAACTGGTGGATTATTAGCTTTCACTGCAAAGCAGCTGTGGAATTCAAACGTGCCATTAAAAGTTTCCTTTATGGTCTGGACATTGTGTTTTAGTGGCGCCACGTTCGATTATCTATATAACGCAGGTATGGTGCAAGATCCTACTTGTGTATTCTGTGGAAACAAATGAGCATCCCTTCCTTCATTGCAAGTTTGTGTTTGATATTTGGTCATATTTCATTGATAGTTTTGAAATCAAATGGGTCTTGGCTAAAAATATAAGCTCTAACTTATGAGAATGGGGTGCCAAGAGCAGGAAAAATTCTAAAATTAGAAAAAAGAAAATATGGAGTATCTTGTCTTTTGCCATATGGTGGTGTGTCTTGAGAGAAAGAAATGCGAGAATTCATACTAATGTGAGCAAAGATTTGAATCAGTTGATAGTGGATATTAAGTGTTTGATGTTCAATTGGGGTTTAAATTCGAATATATTCGCAAGTTTATCTTTGTCTACTTTGTTATGTGATTGGAATGCAGTTATGCATGGTTCCATGTTAATCTTTGTACCTGGTTGTCACTATTTTGGTGATACAAGGGGTTTTTTTAAATAAATTTTGCCCTTTTAAGTAAAAAAAAAAAAAAAAAAAAAAAATGAAATATGTAGAATCCGCGTTCAAGCAATCACTTGACCCGCCACTTGAATCAACATCCCGTTCAAAGGATCGTGTAACTCACGGCTTAAATCATCACGTTTGGCCACGATTTTTCCATGAATTGTGAAGGTCCATAAGAATTAGTCTAACCTGTGCAATAATTTTCCTAGAAGAAGATAGTCACAATCCCTAACATTATTGTTGGCTATCACTCCGTTACGCAACCCTAAAAGTATACTGGTTGTTATTTTGGTCGGTATTCTCAAATATTCCAAATCTCCGTCTTGTCAGAGTGTTTCCTAGACCCACCATCAAAAGAAGAAACAAGTAAGAACTATCTTAGTATCTATCTAATCTAATCTAATTCTAGCTGATTACTCCGAATACGTAGTCAGCAGTCAGCCAGTCAAACATTGCTAAAATGACATATTTGATATATGTACTGTACTAAACTTTTTTTGTATGGGTATGTGGCAGTCCATTACAGGTAAAACAATCAACTTGAAAAGGCACATGGGGATTGCAACAACTGCTAGTGGTGCACGCGTCTCATGGTCACTGGTACAGCCACTAAAGAACGGTTTAAAGCCGTTAAAGTGTAACATCCAGTACCTTCCTTTGTCTTATTATTCCGACAAGCGCGTTTTGCTTATTCTCTCTCGTTCCAGAAATTGATTTGGTAGGTTAAGTTTGAATATGGGAAAGAAAAGATATATTGATACGTTCACGTTGTTTATAAAATTCACTAAAAAGCTGGATTTCGTTTTCAGTTGAGATCGGAGTATTTGTCAGGGAATTTGGGAGATGAGATGTTGGTCTTACAACACAATAGAATACTAATCATGTTTTCCACCACTTTCACTTTTTAAGTTGTATGTACACGTAGTTTGGAGGGTGAAAGGCATATTTACAGGATGAGAAAGAGTGGATTTGAAGTTTTAAGACGTAGACCAGTGTTTTAGCGCGTTGGACCAGAATTTTCAAGTGAAATAGATATGGAATATGGTGTCAACAAAAAAGGGTAAAACGATGCAAGTAGAAAATGACTAAAACTAAATAGTCAATTCAAATTGCAAAAGAATCGAAAAAATTCCCACACACTATTGGTGAAAACATTTTTTCCTGAGCTTTTTAGTCATCACATAAGCATTGGTTATAATGCAACTTAGCTGAAAGTGCCTCCAGGAAGGCCGGTAGGCCAGGTACTAGTTGTGTATTAGGTACTACAATCCACAATTACCTCACGAAAATCCATCAGCCGGAAAAAAGAGAGTGGTACTAGTTGTGTATTAGGTACTACAATCCACGATTACTTCACGAAAATTCATCAGCCGGAAAATAAGAGAGTGCTAAGTAACTAAAACGTCGTATTTTTTCATGCCAAATAACTACACAAATACAATCAAATAACATATCGAAAAAGGACAAGT
Source organism: Papaver atlanticum (assembly GCA_023531105.1). Classification (NCBI taxonomy): domain Eukaryota; kingdom Viridiplantae; phylum Streptophyta; class Magnoliopsida; order Ranunculales; family Papaveraceae; genus Papaver; species Papaver atlanticum. The sequence continues at coordinate 3,326,706 of JAJJMB010005364.1, read as the reverse complement.
CATGCCAATGTCACTATAGTATGATGTTAAAATCATAGGATGAAGATACCAGTGTCCAGAGTTCAAAACTCGTCACCATCATCACTTCACTGATAAAAGAAAGAAAAAAAAGGAAAAATATCGTTCGGTCCTTTTTTAGGTGGTCCCAAGTCAGTTTGGTCCTTTCAGAAATCACCTTTTTCATTTGGTCCATAATTATTTTAAAATATTAAATGGACCAAAGTACCCTTCCGTGTTAATTCCTACTTATTTTTTGTAACAGTTCATTCTGTCTGATGAACTCCGGAGTTCATTCCTTCAAATGAACACCTAATAAAACCAAACTAAATTTCATACTTATTTTTTGTAGCAGTTCATTCTGTCTGATGAACTCCAGGGTTCATTCATTCAAATGAACACCTAATAAAACCAAACTAAATTTCCTACTTATTTTTTGTGCGGAGTTCATTCTGTCTGATGAACTCCGGAGTTCATTCCTTCAAATGAACACCTAGTAATTCAAGATCTAAAAACAGAGTTCATTTTTTACATGAACACCTACTAAAAAACAGAGTTCATCTTCAACGCGAGTTCATTCTTTACATGAACACCTAGTAATTCAAGATCTAAAAACAGAGTTCATTTTTTACATGAACCAAAATCTTCAACAACAGCAGAGAAACAAGGAACAGAGTTCATTCCAGAAATGAACTTCGTCATCTTCATCTTCTCCATCAGCAGCAGCAACTCATCTTCACCGTCTCCATCAGCAACAACAACAACAGAGACGAAAAAACATCAAAATCTTCATTACAAACCAGAGTTCATTCCAGAAATGAACTTCGTCATCAGCAGCAGCAACTCATATTCATCATCTTCATCGTCTCCATCATCAGCAGCAACAACAGACGAAAAAACATCAAAATCTTCATCACAAACTAGAGTTCATTCCAGAAATGAACTTCGTCATCTTCATCTTCTTCATCATCAGCAGCAACTCATCTTCATCATCTCCATCGTCAGCAGCAACAACAGACGAAAAAACATCAAAATCTTCATCACAAACAAGAGTTCATTCCAGAAATGAACTTCGTCATCTTCATCAACTCATCTTCATCATCTTCATCGTCTCCATCAGCAGCAGCAACAACAGACGAAAAAACATCAAAATCTTCATCACAAACCAGAGTTCATTCCAGAAATGAACTTCGTCATCTTCATCTTCTTCATCAGCGGCAGCAACTTATCTTCATCATCTCCATCGTCTTCAACAGCAACACGTACAGCAACAGCAGCAGATCCAAAAATCAAGAACAGAAGATCCAAAGTGATGATGAAGAAAAAGAAAAAGATGAAGAAATCAAAGGATTTCAAGGTTCTTTTGTAGATCCGAAACTTACCCAAGCATGTGAAGATGATAAAGGTTCATCATCATCATAAATAGCAGCAGAATCTTTAACATCACGGTCTCCATCATCAAAATAGCAGCAATCATCAAAAAAAAACACGCAAAACTTCATCGTATTCATCATCATCATTGTTCATCTTCTTCATCACTAGCAGAAAAAAAAAATGGAGAGAAGAGAGAATCGTTCATCATCATCTTCATCTTCTTCATCACTGGCAGGAAAAAAAAATGGAAAATGGAGAGAAAATGAGAGAAACTAGATCTCAACTAAAATAAAAAGGAAACGGCTTTGCCTTAATTAATTCTGCGATTTTTTCTTTTTTACACATATATGAAAAGGTTATATTGGAAAGCAAACAGTTCCTTGATTGGAGCCTTATTCCATGTAAAAGAGCCGATGTCTCAACTAAAATCTCACATAAATATCTGCAAATCATAATAAAAAAGTCTATTCGCAAAAATATCTGGCTACTTCTTTGTTCTCTTTCTCTTTTACTAGAAGTCCGCACGTGCATAACGATTGGGTCCATGACTCCATTGTCCATTCTAAAGAATCTAAAACCAAGCGCACGTGAATTGGGGTCCATTTTCTAATTTCTAAACAGAAAACGTTGCTTGTAAATAATTCAAATTACCAATATACCCTCATTTTTATTTATAGGGCTTTTATTACTTGGTAAAATACGGGGGTAAAATGGTCACACAAAATTCACAGCTTCAAAAACACTGTAGTAAAGGGTGTTCCCTTTATATAATATAATATAATATAATAGATTTATTGAGAGCATTAAGAGAATAATAACAAGCGCGTGGCAACGGCTCTAATTGGGATTATACTTCGGCACAAGTAGAAGAAAAAAAAGTATAAAAATCCAAGAATATCCATCTAACCAACTGACACGTACGTTTATCTCAGTTTGGCTTTCTACTTCGCCTTTCCATTTATTTATTTTCTCGCTTCGTCGGTTTGTCAATAATTAGCTCAAGGAGAAAAGGATTTGGTCTGAAGCACTAGTATGCTTGAGAATGAACCAAAACCAAATCTTATGCAAACTACAAACTGTATAATTGACAACACGTGTCGATGAAAGAAGATTAGAAGATGAGCGAAAAGGACTTGTGTAGTATTGTTTAAAATTCCGTTTATGATACATCATATATTCTTCAATTTTGGGTCATAGTTTTTTCTTTTGAAAGGTATTTTGGGTCACATTTATAAACAAGTACAATATCTATCTACGTAAATTATGATCCTTGACTCATCATCCTCCCTTTTTAAGCAGTTAATATTTCTTCTTCAAAAAAACATCTATTCATCATCCTTTAGATAGAGAAAGGGATGTAATTTCATTTAAAATAAAAGATTGCTATAATGTAATTGGATGGTTTCATTTTGTTGTTAAATTCTCAGACAAATTTGATTTCTTCATTACCTAATTTTCAGTCCAACATCGAGAATATATGACCTTCGTAAACTTTAATAATGAAGCTTATATTAATTGTTTAAGTACTGATTATCATCTTTAATCTAAAGACTATAGCTTTCGCATTCATCTCTGTAAGTTTCTTGTTGTACTGGTGGTAGTGAATAAGATTGATCCATAAATATCTAAGAGAGAGCACCAAAAGAAAATATAAAGGCAGTTATGTTTATCTGTTTACGGTTGGTCTTAAATGAGATATATTAGGTCTCGAGCATTTCATGTTAAGTGGGTCCGGTCATACAGACAGAAAGGCCGACAAGGAAAACGCTATCCTTCTTAGCCACTATTTGTCCGCGAATAAGGATCGGCCCATTGAAAAGTTAGCCTACTATGCAAATGAAATTATAAGACCTTATTGCACGAAATTACCAAAATTGAGAGTTAGGAAATTCATATAAAACAAAATAATTAGTAATCTGCATGGCATTTGATATTTTTATAAGATCGGTTCATATCCACCTAGCATTTACGGTAACTTATCACTTGGTTTTTTTGCTAAGTCAAGATTTTTATTAAGACTAAAAATATCTATAGTATTACATGTAGAAAGAAATAAAGAAAGAAGAGAAGAGAAAAAGAGAAAAAAAAAAAAAAAAAAAAAAAAAAAAAAAAAAAAAAAAAAAAATCAAGGCAACCCCAAAAACTTGCAATCTACATATAGCAAAAACAAGAAATATCCGGCTTTACAACACACTGAATGAAGCCCGACATACCAAAATAGCTATCAATAACACTCTATGTCAAAAAACATCCTCTTAACCAAGTTGTCCGTAGAGGAATTGACTTCTCTGAAATTGTGTTCATATTGATATCTTCAAAATTATCACAGGACGAGAGCCAACGCTGCTTTAAATTTAAAGTAAGCTATTAGTGACAAAAGCTTGTACTACATTCCCTGAGTCTGAACGTACTAGGACACTCTCAAAGCCCCAAAAGATACCTCATTTCAATCCCATGGATAACTACATAGATCTCCATCACATAGTTGGTTTGAATTCCAAGACCCACGCTAATTGCACCCAGTACTGTGTTGTTGTTATATCTAGGCATGCCTCCAGCACCCTCATCTTTGGGATTATTCCTATCTGCGGCATCGCAATAAAGAAGAAAGAAGAAAAACATTATTAGTTGGTATACTCCAAATACACTCTCTTGGGTTAGAGAACTTTGTCCTATGGAAAGTCATTCTGAAATACTTCATTATGTGTAGATCATACATTGTTCCATGCATGTGACCGCGTATATGTAGCAAATTGTCATGTATTAGGTGATAGACACGAGTTTGAAACTGTACTAAATGTGGACTGACATTTCAAAACAAATTTTTCTTATGAGCTTCCATAACTCAGACCTTATTTTTCATATCATCAAGAAGCCATAAATTTTTTATCATCCTGCTTTTACCTTTCGCATCTTTATAAGAATTCACTAAGCTCGGTTATAGGATGATTTGAAATATGCGCTTTAAGCAGCCCCTAGCTCTTCTAGCAAAACTGCAGCTCTAAGTCAGATTCTCGAAAGTCTCCCCATCTTATTTATAAAGATACCATCTACTAACCCCATCACGAGGGAATTTGGAAATAATAAAATCTTGAGTTTCACAACAATCATGAACCATAATATTCCAGCATTGTGCAGATAAAGAAGGATGCACAACAATTTTCCAAATAATTTTAGCCTCAGCTTGAACCCCAAAACTGTATCTCATCAATCTTTAACAATCTTTAACTGAGAATATATTTCTGGTTCGGCATCCACACGTTATAATCAGCATAACCAACAATACGAGGGGGAGAAGTAATTTCAACACCATCCAGAATCATAAGATGACTAATAGCTTCTGGAATTACCTTCCTCCTGTCCATAATTAAATCACATACTCTCGACTGAAACAAGTTGTTGTCAGCATTCACAACCCCTACCAGCATAGCCATTGGTGCACCAATACACCGATTACCAAAAAACAAAGACGTTATTCTCCCATCCCCTATAATACGCCTCTTTTATCTTTCAACCAAAGGTAAACCCATCTAATGCCCGGAAAAACAGAAGAAGTGATTTTGTAATCGATAATATGGTCATTCCTTTTCAAAATTTAGCATGCAAATATCTCGCCTACACCTTATCCGAATGCCTTATTTTCTACCATAATTTCATTAACATTTCTTTGTTATTTCATTAACATTGCTTTGTTAACGACCCTGAGCCTTGTAATGCCAAGATCCTCTTTACTCCTTGCACTGCAGATTTTATCATACACAACCACAAAACGCTTACAAATCAAAGCATCATCAGACCAAATGAAGTTTTGATTAGCTCGTTCACACTGCTAAATAATATTTACTAGCCACATATAAACATTCATACTTCGGATTGCAAATCTAGCAATCAACGAATGAACAATAACCAATCTTGCATGCAAAGATAATATTGTAGCAACTTTTGTACCCATTATCGGTATGGAAAAGTGGAAAACATAACTGGCTAAGTGTTATATCTAATATTTAGCTAGATAGGATATAGAGTCTACCGAGTGATAGAGACTTCATCACTCGATGGTCAGTATAACACCAGCAATATAGAGACTATTGCTCAAACCTATGGTCATCTCTATGTGGTTCCCCATCCAACGGTCAAAAATCCACCCCTTATAAATATTCAACTTCAAATATATTTCGACTCACACTAGCATTTCTAAATCTCTCTGGAATTTCTCAGTCACTCAATACTATTTTAATCTTAAACAAGATAACACATTCTCTACACTTCATAATTTCCTGATTTTCTGTAATATGGCTTCTCAATATCAAAACTACCAAAGTTCGAGGTTCAGAATTCACTGTCGCAGAAGATGAATGTATTTGTCGGAATTATGTTTATTTTACCCAGGATTATATCGATGGTGCACATCAACAAGGTAACACCATGTAGGAAAACATAATCTAGAAATATCAAGAACAAACCATGTACATCAATGGTCGTGATCCAACTGGGTTGTCAGTTCGCTTCGTCACAATTAATAAGGAAGTCGCCTTATATGTTGTTTTTATAATACAAGCCAAGAGAGGCCAGAAGAGTGGTGATATTGATGTTGGTGTGGAAATAAAATGTCGTGCAAATTGGTAACACCAACGCGGTAAAAATTTCGCATTCGAAAGTTGTTAGCGTATTTTAAAAGTGTTGCAGAAATATAATCCAGAGTTGTTAGAATCTAATCAGCAAGTACATGACAAATCACTATATAATTCTTTTCCTTAAATAACAAATTCTTCACCATTTTTACCAGGTCCATCAAATCCGTTTTCTTCACCAGATACCACAACAAACCCAAATTCCACCTTAATTATCAATAATAGCACCACGAGAAAATTACTAGGAAGAAACAATGCAAGACTGGCGAGAAAATTAGCTCAAGAAGGAGGAAGCTATGAAGATTTTAACATTGGAGAGTTTATCGAACATCAGAAGACCATCTAGAAGCAAAGAGCAGTTGACCGCAAATTTCCAAATAGAGAGATGAAAAAAAGTCGGCTTTCTCAAGATAAATTTTTATATAACTATGACAAGCATAAAATTCTTAATGCAGACACTTCAATAATGAACAACTAATAAAAACATGCATAGAAAATGGCTTTTGATAAACTACACAGAGAGATGGAATAACATCCAGTATTTATCAACCCAGCTGGTGATAATGATGAAGGTGATGGATTAGATGATGAACTCGATATGGTAGAACTTTTTAGTTAGATAATTCATGTATTAAGTTAAATTTTAAAATGTTGTTTCATTCTACAGAAATTTTAATTTGAAATGATAACTTTTCCTTAATTTTACTTAATAAGTTTTAATTAATTATAACACCACATTAACATCATTACATCGTATTAAAGTCCTATATGGGTAATGATAAACTCCTTGAGGATGTGAAAATGAGCATCGTATTCGAAATTATTTCTTTTACATCTTCATCATTCCTCTTGAGATCGCATAACAATTTATCATAGTTTTCACCCCTAAGTCTATAGAATTACAATTCGAGCTAAAGCTATAAATTCTTCAACTTGTTTTCTTATTGAAAAAATCGACAGAACAATGGTGCACGATCTCGACTGTGAGGGTTACCTATGTCATTGCAGAAGGTTTAATGAACTTTACCCGATAACTCTTACTGATTGAACCATTTTGGCGTCATTCTTCACCCCTCTTCGGATAGTATATTACATAGTTTTTGCAAAGAGATAAATCTTCGTCTAGCGTAAAGTTAAGATTAGACATACTGATGGAGATTATGGATTGAAACTAGATTATGTTTGTAGAGGGTTGGTGTAGAAGGTGCGAATTTGAAACAGAGATGAGTGGGTATATATAGGGAATTTTTTGAAAGCACTTGGGGAAACTAGCCGTTGACGATAGATTGTTTATCACTCAATCAATTGAATTTTTTTAATGAAAATTAAATGTTTTTATAAAAATTAAGACTCCCTCCGTCTTAGTTTAGTTGCCATATTTGTGTTTTGCACAAATATTAAAAAATACATAAAAATTATTTTTGTTTCCACAAATGCCCTACACTAGTAAAATGACGAGGGTACCAAGTACACTACAATCTTTTTGATATTAACCTATAAGTTTGATACCTATGTGATCTAATTTAGACAGAGACTGTCAAGAAGATGGTGAAAACAAGGTATACACTTGGTATATAGTATAAGTCCGAAACCAACCCTTTAACTATAGGGATCAACCTAAGTGTTTCGATTAACATACAGTGTATTTACTTTTAGTTATAACTAAACAATAATTATAAATGCGGAAAGTAAAAGTAAAGACACAATAAGATTTTGTTAACGAGGAAGCCGCAAATGCAGAAAAACCATGGGACCTAGTCCAGTTTTGAATACTCATAGAATTGAGCCGCTATACAAAGACTACTACCAAGTTCGTATAGTTGAGACCAAGTAAACTACCTTTAGTTACCTAGTTTCCTCAGTATCCCTGCACTTACAACCAATCTGGCCAACACACGCGAATCGTAAGATAGAATCCACTATCTTAAGTTGTTTCATCTACTGTGAAGTTTCAAGCACTCAACTCCTTTGGATCATCTTTAGAAACACTAAAGAACTAATTTGTTCGGTAACCACTCTTTCAATCTCAAGAAGTAAATCAGAGATTATAGTTGAGTTCAAGATCTAGATTAACAAGATAACCAGATCTAGGTATACAAACTATCAAATTCGGATACTGAAGAGTACCACCAAATGATAGTTTGCTGATCTACTACGACCAGTAAATAAGATGTCTATCAAAGATAAACAACGACTAGACGGACCCCAGCTTATCAAGGGTGTGCACGAAGTATATCACAAAGATTAGAAACCAACAAGAAATTTTCTTGTCTTCAAAGTACCTGCATAAACAAACTTGATTCCAACTTAAGATCGATCACACATAGAGCGGAGTCTGTTAACAATGGATGATCACAAGTCACAGTCAGATCTAAAAACAGATATGAACTACCGTTAATACCTTGATCAAGTTTGAGTTACCTTATGTCAGAAGATAAGTGTAACACCCCGAGTTCCGGACCAGGATCAAACCCGTATGGAGATCCGAACTCGAAGCGTTACGGGTCGGAACGAGACTTATGCATATATTTATTCTTGCTAATTTACTTTTATACCAAACATAATTGAAACTTTTATACATTAATTGAAGCATATAAAATACATTAAACATCGTTCAAAAAAAATTCAACTAAACATTTTTTTTAATTCAATTTACGCTTCAAACAATACAAGAAAACAATTCAATCATTAAGATACTCATTTCTAGCTTCCACTTCCAACTTCCATAAATCTGCAAGGGATGTCAATTGGGGTGAGATGACAGCTCAATAGAATGCATTCCCTTTCTCAAAATATATCAAAACATGTCAACCAATCAAACAAAATGTGTACAACAAGAGTATATGGTGCACCTTCAAGGATTTAATTATATTTATGTTCATCAACTATACTCACAATCTATCAACTCCTCTTAAATGCACGAGTATCCTCGGTTCGTTCCCTGCCTATCCGTGTATCCTCGGCACGGGACCGCCAACCTCACTTGCACGAGTATCCTTGGGTCGTGCCCCACCTATCTGTGTATCCTCCTTACGGGCATCGCCATTCAAACAAATATATTCATTCATTTATAAATTCACACTACCATTGCACGAGTATCCTTGGGGCGTGCCCCACCTATCCGTATATCCTCGGTACGGGCACCACCATTCAAACAAATATATTCATTCATTTATAAATTCACACTACCGTTGCACGAGTATCCTTGGGTCGTGCCCCACCTATCCGTATATCCTCTGTACGGGCACCGCCATCCAAACAAGCATATCCCATTATTTATAAAATAATTTTATCATACAATATACATCTTGATATTCCAAACCACTTCATCAACAAGTCATAAGATCACAACCTGACTAACGATGTAATTCTTTCAACCATTTAAGCAAACACACTAACTGCAGAATTTTACTTTAGAAATTTCGTAGTGATAACTTTGTCCGATCTACCTAAAAAATTTAGTGAACATTCCTGACACCATCATGTATAACATATCCAAATTTCACATGAAACTAACAGCTCAATCAAAAGATATTTATTTTAGAAACGCATTACAAAATCTAGGCAGATAACATCATTTTACCAAACTAGTCACCATAAATTCATATTAATCTCAAGTTAAGCAAACCCAGAGCACACTGAAACATAATACATTTATCTACAACTTTTGTTAATATTACAAATCATTATAAAATCAATAAGATTTCCTAATCGCACCAAAACCATTGCAAAGCGAAACTGTCCAGGATTTCAGAAATAATCATCCAAATCAAAACAAATATTTAATGGTGAATTTACGGTGGATTATCTTAAAACTTTAACCACACATTCCTAAACATGTTATATATCAATATTAGATGGCTGATCATCAATCGGATGCTTTTAATTAAACGGATAAGTTTCAGAAACCTAACTATGTAAAATTAAACGAAATCAAAATCAAAACACAAAGAAAAAGTGGATCTAGCATTCTACCTTTTTAGCTATAAAATCCTCTTGATTCTCCATAACCTTCTTCTCCAAAAACTCTACCTTCAAACTCACTTCTAATTCTCCTTAGCTTTTGGTTTTCTCTCCTCTCTAAAATCATTTTTTTCTCTTTTTATTATAAAACCCCTATTAACACTAATATTAGTAATTATATTCATAACCCCTCCTGGCCCTCCATTATTACTAATATCAATATTAGTACACATAATTCTATTTATTATTTTATTTAATTGTCTTTTCATTTTTCTCTAACTTTGTTTATTTTAAAATTATTATTAGGTGATTATATCTCCACCCAAACCTTTCACTAAACTATATAAGAGAAGGATTTTTATGTATCCAAATTTAAATGTCACAACCTAGACTAAGGTAAAGGAAGTAACTCAACAACAACCCGAATAAAAAGGTAATTACCTATGTCGGGTAACGCCTGACCCGTAAAAGTAACTAAAAATACTGGGTATTACAATAAGGCTCTCAAGAATAATCAAACTAGGTACAATCAAGGTTTAACAACCGTTAGTCAATTAAATTAATAATCGGAAACTAAAATAACAATGCAAATTCTAGTTTCCCACCAATGGTATTAGTGGACGCTTCTTGATCCCACAAAAGTCTTTTAAACTAGCGGATGTAAGAGATTTCACCTAATTAGGTTACTCTCCTCTCCAATATAGTATTACAAGTAATACTATTAGTCGACTATAACAATGACTACAAAATGAAGTTCCTGCCTGGGGATAAGTTTGTAAGAATAGCAAACTTCACTATTTATAGACCAAAGTAGTTTGGAAACCAAGCAATTTCCAAAACCGAAAATATTTTCTAGATATGCAATAAACACCAATTTTCGGTTTTGTTTAATTCTAACCAATATCCAACAGTAATAATGAAATCCCTCTTGGATTACAATATAATATTAGCTAGCATACAAGATACTAAACTAATATGTCTTCCATAGATATGTTTTGCTTGCCGGGAAAATAAAACATATAAAATATTAACAAAAAGATTCTCAAACATTTCTGTTTGGGATATCACCTTGAGTACCAAGGTATATCTAAGATTTGTACACATGTTCAAATTACTCACAATGTCGACATCTTGAACTTTCCTATTTTGCAAACCCAACTTCCAAAATCACAATAACCCTAAAGTGTACGTGAGATCGAAAAACGGTTTTTCCATGGGGATCAGTTCTACTAGAGATCCCCAATAGGTAGGGATCGTTTATGCTAGAGATACCCAATGCGTAGGGATCGGTCCTGATATAGATCCTCAATAGGAACTGGATCACCAATCCATTAATTTTTTTCAACTACGAAACAAGTTCATAAGTCTACTTCCTTAAACTCATGTAATCAAACATAGTTTTCTAGGTATGAAATCAATCCTAAGTTCATTACACAATCTAGTAACAAGTTACAAATATTATGTCTATGACGCAATTACAAAGTTCAAAAGATAGACGTTATACTGTGTAATTCTTTACTCGACACTTTGATCATAATAAGATGATCAAGTCTCAAATACTAGAGTTTCATGTATATAACTGTGCATGTTATGTTTTCAATCAGAAAAAACTTGAAAGCTTACGATATAAAATGGAAACAAGTCAAGTCATGTATTACTAACCTAAAGTGGAAGGATGATATCTTCGTTGATGTCGATACATCTTCGGATTCTTCAGGTCTTCAGAGTAATACTTGTATGTCTCAATATTTCTAGACTTCCTAGTCTAACCTAACAAAGTTTACTTTAGTAATCTAATCAAGTGACTTTGAGTTTTGATAATAAAATATGACAACCAACCTTGACATACCAACACTTTGGTGGGTTCAACCGAGCAATGCTATAACAACTAGTATTTATATTTCTAGGTTTTAAATAGTTTTTAGTTCCTAGATTATTATAGTTGTAGTAGAGAGAAAACTTAATTTAAAAGTAAAAATATTAGAGAGAGTATCTGAGAGTGGTGTTTAGAAAGTTGAACCTACACACTTCTCTAAGGTGGGAACTGATTCCAAGTTAGGGACAAAAGTGAAAAAATTAAGAACGAAATGAAAAAGTATTTAATTGTCACTTGTCGGTTTTTATTTCGGTTTTCCAAGTTAGGAATAAGTTAGGGACAAAAGTGAAAAATATGAAATGAAAAAATTAGGACAAAAATAAAAACCTAAAATAACAATTAAACTAAGACAGAGTGAGTTTTGAATAAGAAACTTTAAACAATTTAAGAACGAAATGAAAACCGACAAGTGACAATTAAATACTTTTATAAAAAATTATACTGAATAATGAGCTACAAACAAATTGATAATTAAATGTTTAAATAAATAATTAAATAAAACTTAAAAATCATGCCTGCCAGATCTTTCACACTCCGCCTAAAGATTCACTTTCAGATATTCTCTTGACCTGTCATATAGATTCTGGTTCCGAATGTAACTAGTCATTTGCGCATTATCCTTGCAGGTACCCCTCTTTCTGGTAAAATCTCAGGCCTCAAATCTACATCATCATGGTTAATTAGTCCAATCCTTATTAGGAGGGGTTTTTTGAATTATCATGTTATGCAGAATTATGTAAGTGAGTATAGTCTTGTGCATTTCACAAGCACTAAACTACGATATGGCCCACAAATGATAAAGAACTTCCGCTTCAGAATTCCAAAATCCCGTTCCACATCCTTCCTGAACTCTATTTGTCTAGTGTTAAAATACTGGTATGAACGACTTAATTCGCCATCATGGGGATGACGGTAACATTGAACTAAGGTTGACCATTTTGGATAGATCTTATCCACAAGATAATACCTGAAAATGCGGGGGTACAACAACCACACCCAACTATCTCGTTCGTAAATCTGTATGGACTAAAGTCCAATATAATTCTGAGAGCACCAAGTTACTGAGTGTCAATCAAGAAATATATTAAAGAGATTTATCTCTTTCTCAACACAATCAGTAATCAAACAGATAGAAATCTGTGAACTTGATTGTTATGAGAATAACTCGGATGGTACCAAAGACGAATGTCCGAGTACCGAGTGTCACAAGTCATATCCAACAAACAAGGTCGGGTTTATCAACTATGATTAAACAACATATAACCTGTGATATTTCAATTATATAAAGAAAATATATATGCGGAAAAGAAATAACACAGACCCCAGAGATTTTGTTAACGAGGAAACCGCAAATGCATAAAAACCCATGGACCTAATTCAGACTTGAACACCACACTGTATTAAGACGCTACAGACACTTGCCTATTACAAGTTAACTTCGGACTAGAATGTAGTTGAGCCCTAACCCAGTCTCACACCGATTAAGGTACAGTCATGTTCCTTACGCCTCTTGAATCTCTCAAGACCCTGCGCACTTGATTCCCCTAGCTGACGTCCTTTCCATCCTAAAATTTGTTACGACCCAAAGTCGAAGACTTATAAACAAATCTGTCTCCCACATATAAGTCTATTTTATTTGTTGTTTCCGTCTTAAGATAATGATCAAGGTGAACTCAACTAATAATCCAGTCTTATACTCCCGAAGAGCAGCCTAGAAATATTAGTCACTTCACAATAACCTAACTGACTAATAGAAGAAGTTATTGCGGAATCACAAGAGTCTGAGACGAAGAAAATATTGTGATTACTTTTTATATCTTACCTATCGAAGATAAATCTCGAGAAAATGTTAAAGAAGATTAAACTCAATATGATAGAAAAGGTAAGATCAGGATACGTAACTACAGAGAAAATAGTTGGACCTGGCTTCATGATTCCCATATGAAGTCTTTAAGTCGTTAACCCTATAATGGTTTTCATAAGAACTGGAAACCTAGATTAATGGAGAATCGACTCTAGTTTGCAACTAGGACACACAAGAGTGTCGGGATTAGATTTCCCAGATGCTAGAGTTCCTCTTTATATAGTCTTTCAAATCAGGGTTGCTTACAATCAAAGCTAAGATAGCTTAGTAACAAAGCAATTAATATCCACCATTAGATGAACTCCTGATTTAAGATTCAAGCTAAGTTTGCTTAGAAAATAAACAATCAATTTACATCGTTAGATGGTATTAGCTTGATACACACAAATGAAATATTCCTATATTTAGATATGGGTGAACTGTACCTAAACGTGTATAACAAGTTGGCTCAATAACAGTTAACCGAAGTTAGCCATATGAACACTTTTATCTTAGCCATATTCATCTAACACTTCTAGACCAAATATGATAATCAATCAATCATGATAGATAATCAAATGAATCTAAATGTGTTTCAAGAGAGTTGTTCAAATGTTCACTATCTCATAGAAATATCCATGAACAATTTGAAACATATTCAGTTTGGTTTGTAAGTGTACAAAGTATTATACAAGAACCAATTCATGAACATAATGCCACGGTTTGCAAAGCAAGTTTGCATACCTTAATACATTAAAGTTCCAAGTACTTTAGTTCGCAAACGAACCTGAGTTCATGAGTATAGAAAATAGTTACCATACGAGTATGTAAACAAGTTATCATACATAACGATTTTATAACCTAACCACTGAGTACGCGAACCATAATTCCGGACCTTGCCTAGTCTTGCCATCGCAAACATTGTTCGCAAACCACGGTTCTAAACCTATCACAGATAAACTCGTTCGAAAACACAGTTCACAAACAAGAGTTCCGGACCTGAACTAATACTTCACAGTTCGCATAACGGGTACGCATACTATGTGTATCCATACATTGGTAGTAGTTCTAAAACTCTCATTCAATCAATTTGAAACATCCTTAGAAGACAACAATGGTAATCTTACACAAACCACTAGCTTCAAGTAATTTTCAAATGATTAATTGATCAATACGAAACTTCCCAAGTTAACATCAAATGATTGTCTCACAAGAATCATGTAAGATGTTCAAGGTAATTTTCACATGAACATCTTGACTTAATATTTAGTTTACAAAATGAATTATTTACAACTAAACTTGTCAAGTAGATGATGAAGCTTTCTAAGCTTTAAACTTGTATTTCGATAAATATATAAATGAGATAAACTCGACTCGAAATTTCAAACGTGTATAACACAAAGTCTATATAGCTATACGACTTAGTCTCATTAGTAGATAGAATTGAATAGACTTCTGAGTGATAGATAAGTTTTAGTCTCCACATACCTTTTTTCGATGAAGTTCCTTCAAGGTCTTCAGTAGATCTTCTTCTTCAATTGGTGAACGCCATGAAGTCTAATTCTCAACTTCACACTTCTATCCTAATCTGATCCATAACTATAAGTAAACTAGAAATCAAGTATATAGTTTTTATCAACTAAACTTGACAAACAAGCTTGAGATAGCAACACTTGCGAGTTTGACCGAGCAGTGCTCTAACAATACCCATGAGTGTATTGATGGCCATTGATTGCGAAATGGGCCTGAAGACAAATTTCATACTTTAGATCTTCAAACATAGGCGATTTTTACAAAACATTAATGTCACATGTGAACCTGGAAGACACAAAAAAAAAAACGTGTCATATTCAACAATCATGAGAGGCAACAACTTCAAGGATAACAATTGGTTTTGGGCAATTACCCTTATATTAACCGACCCATTAAGTAGGGCATCCCAGTTATACACAATGCATATAGTCAACACTACCTAACATTCATGTGAATCTTCTATCCTCGTTTTGCTTTAATATTTTCTAACATCTTCCTCGGTTGGTTTTCATAAATACGTTGGACCAAAATGATTAATTATTACTTCAAAAAACAATAAAAGATACTTGTATGAAGTTGTTTTTCCCATACAAAGGTACTCATCTTGAATCCGCTGGACATCTGTAACCTAGAATCCTTAGGGACAAAGTAACCTAGAATCCTTAGGGACAAAGTAACCTTTTGTTTAGGAATATTACCTCTAATATTCAGTGCATCAAATTGATAATTACATTGAGGTTTTACCTGACAAAGCTCATTAATAATCTTCATCACCAAGTACCGGGCATACGAGGAATCGATGTTTGAAACCTTGATCAGAAAATATATAGCTGGTAAGAAAATAATCGTGCATCAGGTGGAACCATTTCCTCCTTCGATACGTATATCTTCTTTTGAATATTTCTTTTGGATCTGGAGCTTTAGGTATTTGGCCTGAACATATCAGCATCATAGTTTTGTTCAGTTCTCTATCTCCATCTTCCTCCTCATCAAGTTGTTGCAATATCCAAATATGTTTTTCTTGTTGTGATTTAAATCGATTTATATGCATTTGGATCTCTTCATCATAATACTCCATTGATTATGAAAGTAAAAGTACGAAAATAGGGGATACAGGTAAAAGAAATAGGAAAATAGTGAAAAATTTATATAAAAATAGGTGTCAGTAAATTGATGAAGTAGAGGACGTCTATATAGGAATAAAGTAGGGGTAATAGTTGTTATAATATAACTGTTAATGACAAAATAACCATAGAACGATGTTCTCTCTGTCGATGGCGCCGTCCAGATGACCGCTCGATATCATCTCTATTGATATACACTTTTCCCATACTGGCGCGGCTAGTATGTCAGGCCACCTGGTATAGCAAATATAAATTTATGCCATGGCGGATAGAAATGTCCTAATGGTTATGTAACCAAAAAAAAAGAAGGAAAGTGTCGTGTAAAATTTATTGGTCTAGTATTAAGTTTTAGCATATATCATGTAATAGATAAATTGCTCAAAAAAGTGTAATAGATTAACGCAAAAACCTTACCTAATATGGTAGATGAGATGGGAAATATTGTCATATCCTAAGTCATTCACTTAAATAATACTTTTGTCCTCAATTTCTACTTTTTATACGGTTGAGATTTTATCCACCAGTTATTTAAGGAAAAATTAGATTGACCAACCGTAAATGTTAGATGTCAATTTAAAAAATAAATAAATTGGGTATCCATGTTTCGAGTTCTTGGAAGCTTCTAGACTTATTGTGGGTTAATCCACGGGACATATTGTGGGTTCAATCCGCCAGACAGACCGTAGATTCAAACCACGGTTTATTTAAAATTTTCACGAGATTTTCTCAATTTAATCAAAATAGGCTCAACATTAGAGAATCCATCTGGCTCTACTTGTTTGGTTAATATTTCGTTGACTGGGTCAAAATTGAAAAGGTATATTGGGACGTAATCCCAATTTTTGCATATTAAACCATAGTCATTACAAGCTGTAACAATAGTACATCAAAAGTGAAATAAAGCGGTCGACGTCTTCCTTTTCTATAACTTTTGCTTCTTCTTTTAAATATCTTTTTCATTTATTGTTTTAATTTGTGTTTTATATTCGACGATGATGAGTAATTAACTGATTTTGGACGTAGTTTGGATTTTGAAGCATGCATATTTATGGTTTCAAATTTTTTTTGCGTGTTGAACCCCTATAATTTATTCTAGAAAGGCCTTGATTAGGGAAACTTTGTTGTTATGGACGTAGTTTGAGATTGAAAGAAAGACTAAGAAGTAAGAAGACAGATAAAATATGGGATATTTAGACTTTGGGTCCCAACATTATGACCAACTTTGAGTATGGGTTCTAGAAAGTTTCTAATTAGAGTTTGGGGTATATGACTTGAGTTGACCACATTGGCAGTTACAAAATCTGGTTAAAATAGAAAATAACCAACTGAAACCAAGTTTTCAATTTATTTACTAACTATACCTCGCATCTGTTAGACATGTGTGTGAAGGAGAACTACTCAATAATAGACTACTTAGATTGAATATGTAGAACCTAAAACTAGATCAACACTAAAAGGAAAGAGATCGAGTTTATTTTTCTAGGATTTCTGGTTGCACTATATTATAGGATGTATGTCTAAAAAATGGCGAATAACTAAAGTCGGTCGTACAGGGGAACTCCTGATTTTAGTTAATTATTTATTATTATCGATATATAAGATTTAGAAGCCAGAGTATTTGTTTGACTTGTCGAAGTTGGTGATAAGGTAAGTCAACGAATATCAGTTTAGGGGTCTTTCTTAGTATAATTTAGGGATTTTAATTGATTTGTTGTTATTAATGTGTTAGTATTTTATAAAAGATACATTAATTTAACAGTTCAATTTTTACAAATAATTTTTTTATTTATATATGTCTTATTGACATTTCTTCAAAAAAAAAAAAAAAAAAATTGGGGAGAACTTTGACATGCTTGCTTCACTGTTCATGACCGTTTTCCATGTATCTCTGAGTAACGCACCATAATGGTGGTATTTCCATCTTTGGCCGGATGGCGAACTTGAATATTACACCGTAATGGTGCAAAGATACTCAACCAGGAATGAAGTACCACTGTGGTGCTATTTTCACTTAGCTAGCCTTTCATTGGCTGATGCACCATGATGGTGCAACTTCTAACCCGGGACAATACATCCTTAACGCGCATATAAAAATCTTTAAGAAAAAGCTTTATCTCATTCAAATGACGTATTTTTGAGCAAGCGCCACGCAGAAAGTGTTAGGGCACTGCTCGGTCGAACTCGCAAGCGTCTTGATTTCTTGTCTACTTATAGCTATGTCTCGGATTAGGATAAAATGTGTAGTTGATCTTTAGACTTCACGGTGTTCATCGATTGAAGATGAAGATCTACTGAGGAGAGCTTGGAAGAACTTCATCAACAAAAGGTATGTGGAGACTAAAACTTATTTATCACTCAGAAGTTTATTCTATTCTATCTCCAAATGAAACTAAGTCGTATAGCTATATAGACTTTTAAATTATACACATTTGATATTTCGAGCTAAGTTTAACTCGCTTATATCTTTCTCGAAATATGTGTTGAAAAGATTTTTGCTTTAGCTACGTTCATCATTATTCTTGACGAGTTTAGTTGGAGACAATTTATTTGTTGGAAACTAAATAATGAGTCATAATATGATCATGTGAAAATTGCCTTCAAACATCTTACATGATTTGTGTGAGACAGTCATTTGATGTCGACTCGGAATGTTTCGTACTGATCATTCGATCACTTGAAAATTACTTATAAGCTAATAGTTTGTGTGAGACAGCTATTGTCATCTTCTAAGGATGTTTCAATAATTGAAATGGGAGTTTAAAACAATTAACCATTTTCTGGATATAGCACAGTATGCATACCAGTATGCAAACTGTTGTGGTATGATTCAGGTTTGGGAACCAAGTTTGCATACCCGTTTGCGAATGGCTTCACCTGAGTTAGGTCCGGGACAACAGTATGCGTACCCATTCGCGAACTGTCGGACAATACCAAAGTCCGGAACTTAAGTTTGCCTATCCGTTTGCAAACTTAGTTGGTTAAGTTCTAAAATCGGTTAAGTATGATTTTATACTCATGAACAAATACATTTATATATTAAGGAATACAATCTTTGCAAACCGTGGCTAAATGTTCATGAATTGATTCTTTTGAATCAAATCCGATTTTGCTTCAATTGTGTCTTGTATACTTCTATGAGAATATAAACAATTGAACAACTCTATGAGTAACACAGTTAGATTCATTTGATCTAGAAGTATTAGATGAATGTGGTTAATACAAAAGTGTTCATATGGCTAACTTCGGTTAACTATTGGTGAGCCAACTCAATATACACGTTTAGGTATGGTTACCCATATCTAAATGAAGGTATATTTCATTTGTGTGTAACAAGGTAAGACCATCTAACAGTGAAGAGATATTTCTTTGGTTTTAAGAAAACTTAGCTTGAATCTTAAATCAGGTTTTCATCTAACGGTGAATATTGATTGTTTGTTTCTAAGCTATCAAACCCTGATTTGAAGACTATATAAGGTACAACTCTAGTAACTGGAAAACCTAATCCTCACACTTCTATGTGATACTACTTGCGTACTAGAGTCAATTCTCCTTTAACATAGGTTTTTCCTAAAACCATTATAGGTTAACGACTTGAAGACTTTATTGGCCCAACTATTTTCTCTGTAGTTGCGTGTTTTGATCTTACTTATTTTATCGTATTGAGTACTATCTTCTCTAAGTTTGGCTCGAGATTTTTCTTTGATAGGTAAGTGGTGTGATTTTGAAGTTGTAGTAAAAATGATTCGAACTCTAAGACTTGTGAAGATTCGAGTTTTTAAATTTAATAAAAATTATATACAAAAATATTAACAAAGTGGGCGAGAGGTACTAGGGCTTAGGATTCCACCAAATTCATTTCTTAAGGTTCAAATAATAATTCTTTTAACAATTATAGCTCAATAAAAATATAAAATAAAGTGACTCTTATTTTTGCCAAGATAGATTCTCAAAATATTATATGTAAATGTTAAGCATGGGACATCAAATCACCTAAGCTAAGCATGACCCATCTAATCAAATGACAACTAATTAATTCAAATCATAATTTCAATTAAAATTAGTGCAAAAGTCATGAAAAGAATTAAATATAATTACCCAAGTGTGAAATAAGGCTTCCTCCATCGCCCCAATATTGGGGTTTAGCTCATCATAGTAAACGTGCTCTTAAAATATTTATTTATGCTCAAAATGGTTTACAAAGATGAAATAAAGAGAAAATGATGTAAAACAGGATTTTGCGACGTACAAAAGGCGTCACAAAATGAACGATAAAAGATAAGTGATGTAAACACTGTTCCACGGTCGCTGGAAAGGAGTTGGGAACTGTCGTAATTAAGCGACAGTTTGCAACGACTTTCCTTTACAGGCTTTTGTTCTTCGTGTTCTTGAGTTGCAGCAACAGAAAACTTTTCCTGCAACTCGTGATTTCTTCGCTCCGTAGCCTCCAAAACTTCCCCAAACTCTCGACCCCCTTCCTTGTACCTCTAGAAATCGATTTATACTCCTAAGCCTCATTTAATCACGCCATATCTCCCAAATAATCTTCATTTATCACTATTATTCTCTACGGTCAAAATTCCCTTTTTTTTATCAATTCCTCGTGCATGCAGCTGTATTTCTTCCCTTCTATACCTTCTTCACGCTCCAGAATATCGATTAAGTCTTCCAAGCACGTGCAGTACACGTTTAAATTCCTCACAACTCGTGCAAGCTCATGTTTTTCCTCCAACTCCCTGTTTGGATTAAACCAAGTTATCCAGCCAAATTTGATCGATAAAATCACCCATACTAGCTTCCTTAATCCATAACAAGTCCATCCCATGAATTTCAGCGACTGAATCGCTCTAAAACTCCTCAAAGATTCGATCCAAATTCTGCCAGTGAAGAAATATTTTTCCCTCCAAAACCATAATTCAAATTTTTTGAAGAAGGTCACCCCTTATCTAGTGGTCTCCCCTTATCCGTTGCTGGAGTCCGAATAACACATTCCCTTGGGGTGCCTTTAGTAATTTTTCTGGGGTGTTTTCAACACTTTTTTCGGGGTTCCTCTGGTGCATTTCTAGGGTGCCTTTAGTACTTTATCCTGGGGTGTAAAACACCACTTTTCGAGCCAATTTTGCCGCAAGAGCTTATTCCCTAGAAAAGACTTAAAACAACTTTATTAGAAATAAAATGAGTCCTAGATAATATAGTTATGGGTGAAAATGCGTCACACTTACGTGCTTATCAGTAAGATATAAAAAGTAATCACAAAGCTCTTCGTCTCATTCTTTGTGATTCCACAATAACTTGTTCTACTACCATATAGTTAAGTTATTGTGAGGTGACTGATATTTCTAGGATGTTCTTCGAGAATATAAGACCGGATTATCAATTGGTTCCTGTTCACCTTGATTTATCAAAACACGAAACAAAACTTCTTAGGTATTTCTGTGGGGAACAGATTTATCTATCAGAATAGATTTTTCTGTGGGAGACAGATTTGTTTATAAAGTCTTCGACTTTGGGTTGTAGCAACTCTTAGTTGTGAGTGAGATCGGCTAAGGGAATCAAGTGCGTAGAGTCCTGTTGGGATTCAGAGACGTAAGTAACGCGACTGTACCTTAATCGGTGTGAGACTTGGTTAGGGCTCAACTACATTCCAGTCCGAAGTTAACTTGTAGTATGGTAGATTCTGTAGCGGCATAATACAGTGTGGTGTTCAAATCTGGACTAGGTCCGGGGGGTTTTCTGCATTTTTGGTTTCCTCGTTAACAAAATTTCTGGTGTCTGTATTATTTCTTTTCCGCATTATATTTGTTTATATAATTAAAATATCACAGGTTGTGCGTAGTTCAATCAATTGGTGAATCCAACCTTTGGTTGTTGATTGAAATTGATTGACACTTGAACATTGGTATTTGGTACCGTTTAAGTTATTTCTCATATCAATCAGGCTCACAGATCTCTATGTTTCGATTGCAGATAGTATTAAGAAATTGAGATATAACTCTTGGATGTATTTTCTTGATTGAGTCTGACTGTCTGGTTGGTTCTCTTGGAATTATATTGGAGATAGTTCATACAGATTGCCGAACGAAATATTGGGTGTGGGTGTTGTACCTTCGCTTTTTCAATTGGTATCAGAGCAGGCAAACACGCTAAGACCTCATAAGTCTGTGTTTGTAGCAATCTGACTCTATGGACAGAATTGTTATCTTTGACAAACGCATCACCATAAACAAAAACACTGTTTCTATGGAATTTATTAAAGAGAAAGACTTATCAATCTCGCATATAGATGAACATTTTGTTCCCATGAAACAGACAAGTAT
This sequence comes from Papaver atlanticum, assembly GCA_023531105.1. NCBI lineage: Eukaryota > Viridiplantae > Streptophyta > Magnoliopsida > Ranunculales > Papaveraceae > Papaver > Papaver atlanticum. Next base: position 3,304,051 of record JAJJMB010005364.1, on the reverse strand, counting down.
TGATATGTGTTACCCTGATTATCTTACTGATGAGTCTGACTCTGAAGTAGAAAGGGAAGCAGCCCAAGAAAATGCAGCGATTCTAAAACTTGTTAGAATCCAGGCAATTGAAATCAATAGTCTGAAACACAAAGTCAATATGATTATTGGTATGGTAAAGGATCGTGATTCCCAATTAAGGCTTCTTCATGAGGAAAATGTCGTAGTTTTTTCATCTCGAACTTTACTCGAGGCTAAACTCAAGGAGGATGCCTTGGAAATTGAACGTCTGTTGAGTAATCTCTCTATTCAATGTAAAGGATGTTCTGTAAAATCCACTATACCAATTGCCTCTGACTAGACTGCGATATTAGAAAACATGATTACATGTAATCATGTTTCTCTGATGAAACCAGTTTCAGAAGCTAAATTGCAAACCCTTCTTATCACTAAAGATGTGCTTGTAACTTCCACTAATCAAGGAATCACCACATCTCACGGAAGGAAGAAATCTTCTAACAATGGTGTTAACCTTACTCACTCTAATCACTCCGGTGATCAGTAAGTGTGTCTCTTTTGTGATTCAAAAGGATGAGTTCGACGGAAGTGCAAATAAAGGTCGAATGACAACTATTTTGGTCGACTTCAACACACCTTAGACTTCATACTCAAAGGTGTAACTTACATTCAGACGTCTAAACCAATTGGCTTGAGTACTCACCCTGTGAATCCTTCTAGGAAAGTCAGTTCATTCTGCTCGACCAATGCACGAACTCATAATAGTAGCATTAACAAAAATCGGTCAAGAAGATTTCAGAAAAGTCCTCCTCAAACTAAAGTGGAGGATGTTGTTCAAGATGTGAGAAATGTACCAGAAAGGAAAAACAACAATGGAGCTATGAAGGACAACCTAAATCTGATAATTGAATGATACAAGGATCTTATCAACAAGCTGTCAAAATCCTCCAAATAGACTTCTTTTGGTAAGGATTCAAACTTAGTCTCTTACTTTGATGACAATAAGTTTCATGATACTTTTTCACATCAAAAACTTTTTCCTCCAAAAATAAAAGGAAAAAGAGGATTAACCATGAACAATTTTCATTTGATGAGCTTAAAGCTCATACTTGTGCTAATTAATCACAAGGCTTGAAATCTTACTCATGAAAAATCATGTTGAGTAGGATATGCTAATGATCAGGTATACTTATTGGTAAAGTGTTATATGTATTAGTCGGGATGTTCTCTTATCGTTTATAGCTAGACTATTGACTTCAGACAGCTTTGCATAAGTATTTGTTTTGTGTCAAGAGTATTTTTTTTATCGTTTAAAATAAATTTTATTGTGAAGTTTTTGAAGCCTTGTGAGCTACTCTTGTGTTCTAAATTTTCCTCTTATGAGAATATAGAATTTATCGAACCAATAATTGTGAAAAGAAAATATTCACTTAACAAGATTTTTCTGTATAACCATCTTACCTTGTGGATTGGTTTTTACAATTATTTTTATTTTTTTGGGTTCGGACTGTGTTCGTACGGGTACCCAAGAGTCGGAATGTGTTCCCTGAGAAACCATTTAAAATACCAATCCTTGAGTTGAGTTCGGTCACTCTAGGTTGTTTTCTTCTTGTCAAGAATTCTTCTCCTTCTCGCACTTGTGACTTCGCAAAAGGATTTCTTGATAAGGGTGTTGGTTTTGGGACCAAAGGGAAGAAGAAAAGAACCCTGGTAGAAGTTGACGATATCAAATATTAAAATCCTGATGATTATTTCGATATTTCATGCTATTATGCATATCCTCATCAAGATATAGAGAATGATGATATGGTTTCTGCTGAAGTGGTTCATGATTTTCTTAAATACTTGGAGGAAGCAAAACTGCAGCTCGTTGATACTATGAAGGGTCTCGATGTGTTACGAACTGAGTTGAAAAAGGTTAACTCTGACCTTGTTCTCATGAAGACACATGTTAAAGATCTTCTCAATGAGGATATATTCTCTGAAGATGCAGTAGGTGCTGTCAATCACAAGCTCAAAGGTCTCAAGACCCGTGAGGGTTCCGGAAGTGGTGTTTGACTCTAGTTTGAGTTTTTTTTCTGGTTTTTAGTTTTTTTTTTATCTTAATGTCTAGGAAACTTCTTATGAGAATTTATTCTTGTGTTTTAAGAAGGATAACTAGAGTTTGGAATAGCAAATATTGTGATCACGCATGGCTATTGCCAACGATTTTCATCTTGCAATGTTTTAGATTTATTTATTTAAATTCTAAGATAATTGGAAGATGATTTTGCAGTATTAATCTTTATTGGTTTTATATATTGCAAAAAAATTATGGGATATGTGTGTTTACGTCCGTGAACTATGATTGTCCCATATATGTCAAAATTTAAGTCTATTATGTCTTTATGCAAATATTGATAAAAGATAGAATGAACTTTTGAATATTCCGCAGTATTGATCTTTCCCTGATCCACTTCTATGTGAAAGTACTATATGGCTCCGTAAGTTTTCTTATGTTGAGCATTTCTGATTAAATTAATCATTAAGGTCTCTTGTAGTTAATTTATTCGAGTTTTCTGGATACAAAATCATGTTTCATGTAATTTGTTAATGACCAAAGAAATCCTTCTTTTGTCGTAAAAGTAAGGTCGCTCTTGTTGTTCTTTCGGGAATGACATTTTATGGGGGAGAGTTCTTAATTGAACTTGTGCTTAATTTCCAAATTTTTGTGGGGAGTGCGGCTGTGGAATATTGTAGGAGTTATCTTGTATCTTTATAAACTCCTTGATGAATACACTAAGTTTCGACTATGTGAAATCATCGAAACAAAGTTGATATGTTTTATTTTAGTCATGAATAATCTCTTTGAGCATTTCATTATGATCCCGCTAGTTTCGTACCTTTGCCAATTTATATTGACTAAAAGAGGGGGAATTATTTTGTAGTTCGCACTACATACATATGGTTTACGGATCATTATTTAAGGGGGAGTGGTTTTCATTGTGAGATGAAGTATTGACTAAAGGGGAGTGATACATATCACCGTAGTATTATTTTCAAAGTTGTGATACAATTGAACTTTGATGTTGTGTAATAATACTATGACACTGTATAACAATAATTGAGAACATCTGTTTTCTTATTGTTATGGCTACGGATTTTCCACAACATTGATGCTGAGTTGAACACGTTCAGAATCACTGGAGTACTTGGAGTGACGAAGAATTCAAGGAATGTAGAAGAACCAAGGAAATCAATTATGTTGGATGAGAAGCTACAAAGTTTATTTATTTTTTAATATATCCATATGTATTGATAGTTTTGTCACTAAAGTTGACAAAGGGGGAGATTGTTAGAGCACTGCTCGGTCGAATTCGCAAGTGTTGCTATCTCAAGCTTGTTTGTTAAGTTTAGGTTATCAAAACTATAATAAGGAATGCAATATTTGCAAACCGTGGCTAAATGTTCATGAATTGATTCTTTTGAATCAAATACGATTTTGCTTCAATTGTGTCTTATATACTTCTATGAGAATATAAATAATTGAACAACTCTATGAGTAACACAATTAGATTCATTTGATCTTGAAGTGTTAGATGAATGTGGTTAATACAAAAGTGTTCATATGGCTAACTTTGGTTAACTATTGTTGAGCCAACTCAATATACACGTTTAGGTACGGTTACCCATATCTAAATGAAGGTATATTTCATTTGTGTGTAACAAGATAAGACCATCTAACCGTGGAGAGATATTGCTTTGGTTTTAAGAAAACTTAGCTTGAATCTTAAATAAGGTTTTCATCTAACGGTGAATATTGATTGCTTTGTTTCTAAGCTATTAAACCCTGATTTGAAGACTATATAAGGGAGAACTCTAGCAACTGGAAAACCTAATCCCCACACTTCTGTGTGATACTAGTTGCGTACTAGAGTCAATTCTCCTTTAACCTAGGTTTTTCCTAAAACCATTAGAGGTTAACGACTTGAAGACTTCATTGGGATTCTGAAGCCAGGCCCAACTATTTTCTCTGTAGTTGCGTGTTCTGATCTTACTTTTTCTATCGTATTGAGTATTATCTTCTCTAAGATTGGCTCGAAATTTATCTCCGATAGGTAAGATATAAAAATTAATCACAAAGATCGTCGTCTCATTCTTTGTGATTCCACAATAACTTGTTCTACTGCCATATAGTTAAGTTATTGTGAGGTGATTGATATTTCTAGGCTGTTCTTCGGGAATATAAGACCGGATTATCAATTGGTTCCTATTCACCTTGATTTATCAAAAGACGGAACAAAATTTCGTAGATATTTCTGTGGGAGACAGATTTATCTATCAGAATAGACTTTTCTGTGGGAGACAAATTTGTTTATAAAGTCTTCGATTTTGGGTTGTAGCAACTCTCAGTTGTGGGTGAGATCAGCTTAGGGAATCAAGTGCGTAGAGTCATGCTGGGATTCAGAGACGTAAGGAACGGGACTGTACCTTAATCGGTGTGAGACTTGGTTAGGGCTCAACTACATTCCAGTCCGAAGTTAACTTATAGTAGGCTAGAGTCTATAGCGGCTTAATACAACGTGGTGTTCAAATCTGGACTAGGTCCCCGAATTTTTCTGCATTTGCGGTTTCCTCGTTAACAAAATTTATGGTTATGTGTTATTTATTTTCCTTATTATATTTATTTATATAATTGAAATATCACAGGTTGTGCGTAGTTCAATTAATTGGTAAATCCAACCTTTGGTTGTTTATTGAAATTGATTGACACTTGAACATTGGTCTTTGATACCTTCAAGTTATTTCTCATATCAATCAGGCTCACAGATCTCTATGTTTCGATTGCAGATTGTATTGAGAAATTCAGATATAACTCTTGGATGTATTTCCTTGATTGAGTCTGACTGTCTAGTTGATTCTCTTGGAATATATTAGAGTTAGTCCATACAGATTGTCGAACGAAATATTGGGTGTGGTTGTTGTACCCCCGCTTTTTCAGAAAGCGCGAGTGTTACAGTTAGTGGTGAAAACTAAATGCATCGGGATTGTTTACTCTTTTCTTAGTCTTTTACTTTGAAAACATGTTAGTTCATGTTGCAAACATGTATTTATTTTCCAAACATTTTAGTTTTTTTGTAGGCATCTTAGTTTGTCTATAGGTGAAAACATTAACATCTTTCTTTTGAAGGATTTGAACAAGTTGTAGTAACAATGATTGTGTTTTATTGAATCTAATAACTCTTTCTTTAATGTTTGAAATTTTCATATAAAACTCACATTTCTAATTTTTTTGCACACATTACATTTTCTTTTAACATTAGGTATTTCCTTAGTTACTACTACTTGACGCATTTTTCTGACATACTCATTTAAAAGCATTACGTACAAAGATTTAAGAATCTGTCACCTAGACTTCATTCTCTTCTAGATGTATATAAATTCATAGTATTGTTACATGTACGAGTTGAGCATTTTGTTGACTTCCATGTGTAGTAATTAACTAAATGAGTGTTTTTCTAACAATGTAAATAACAATGTAAATAACACATCACATTTACTTTATGTTAAAACTCAGTACAGAGGTATTCTTCTTCTTGCTTAATGTCAGTTTCACTAACTTGATATTTATTCAATATACCACCTAAATCATAGATTATGATGGCGTCAACAAGTCATTCATAACACTCACATGTTGCACAACTTAGTATCTTCGTTCCGCACTTTTGGCACAATGAGTTCTGACATTTTGAGTATCTCTCCGGGAATAGCTGTATGACCCCCCTCATTATAAATTTTGTAGACATGTAATAACATGCATATTTGTATTCTTATTTTGACATAATTTAAAAAATACTTATGATCTTTATTAATGTGTATGAAATGGTTTATGAATGTAATTTATCTCAGGTTCTTGTATTTCTTTGCTCTTGATTTTATATTTGGATATATATAAATATTTCATATGTCTTCCTAGGCCCAAAGGGTAAGTATTATTTTTTGTATCAAGCTCAAGTCCAAGTCTAGGAATACTCTAGAATATATATAAGTTATGAAATGTACCCCCTCATGGAACACTAGATCATAAGGAGGTGTTCTCTCAAGCCTATAAATATATAACCATAGACACAAAGCTAAGGGCCCCAAATTGAAGTAATATTAATGAAGTGCATGTTCTTTCTCTTATTTCTCTTTACTTATATTTTATCTTAGTAGTGAGTTTATCTCTACTTGGATGTGGTTGTAGCTTTACAGCAACTATATTTTGGCGCTGACTAAGAGGGGTTTCGGCTCTACCTTATGCAATTGGGAAAAAGTTTTTGTTAGTTATGTTTTTGCTTGATTACTTTTACTATTCTCTAAGTATTTATGTTAATTTTTTTACTCACTTACTTTATTTTAGCAGTTATTTCACATAGCATATCTCTTTCATTTTAATTATTTTTAGAGCATTGCTCGGTCGAACTCCCAAGTGTTGCTATCTCAAGCTTGTTGTCAAATTTAGTTGATTTCTAGTCTACATTTAGTCAAGTCCCGGATTAGGATAGAATTGTGTAGTTGAGAATCGGATATCACTGTGTTCTACCATTTGAAGGTGAAGATGAATAGGAGCTTTGGAGAACTTCAACATCAAAAGGTAAGTGAAGACTGAACCACCTATTTTTCAAAGTTTTCACCTTTCTATCTATGAGACATTGTCGCATGACTAAATTAGACAGCACATGCATAACAGAAATTTCGAGTCAACTTTATCTTAAACTAGGTGGGATGCCCGTGCTCTGCACGGGCCTAGATATTTAGCAGAGAATGAGTATGTTTTGTTTGGGATGCAATTTTTGGGATATAAAAATGAAGTTTGGAACAAAAAAAAAAGAGGTAATAACAATAGCAAAATGCTCAAAAACTTATAGTCCTACATAGGTCTATCAGCTAAAAAAAGAAAAAACATAGCAAAATGCTAAAAAAGATAATATTAAAAGTAATTTGCAAAAATTACATCTTAAAATAATCAAATCTAAAAATTAAATCTAAAGTATCTGAAACAATGAAATTAATTAAAATAATGAAACTAAGCACCAAAAGAATTCAGTATAGTCTTTCAAGCCCTATTGTCGGATAGGATGACTACGACTTTTTTGCTTCTCTTTTTTCCAGGGGTTAAAATGTAAGCCCTAGAACGAAGTAATTCAGCAAGGCCATGTCTTAATCCATCCGCTTTCATAATGAAATACGAAAGTGTTCGTTGCATATAAACTGTAGTAAATAAAAAAATGCAAGAGTTTATCGGTAGAAGAGGATCAAAAACCACCGACATGAACAAAGAGCCACATCATCATCTTTATTAGGAGGTTATAATAAAAGCTATAGAATATACTTTGTATCTAATACCCCTCCTTAACTTGTTGAATAAACAAATGTTGTATGCATTTATCTTCATGTTACCAATCTATTTCACTTAGAGTTTTTTTTTTCTTTCTCTAAAGCATTTTCCTGCTAGCGATCCTCTTTTTCATACAAAATGCTTTGTACTTCTAACATGTCATCATAATGAAACTACAAAGAAGACATATGATTTCTTTTTATCTTCTTATCACATTACAGAAAGAAAAAAAGTGCAGCAAATATTAGGTGCAAAGCTTCTAATATAGGTAAATAACATGTAAAAACTCCTCGCGGGCACTATCAACCTATAAGCAACCCACCGTAGTCCAACTCAATATGCTCTGTGATTATAAAAACAATTATACTGTCCATACTACACATAGCTATGGGTTCAGACAATCTAAAACCCATAACTATAATCTATAATTGCATAATCTAAAATCCCAAATAAACCAACAACAAAGAAAACATATGAAATAAAGATATATTATTACCCTCCTCTTAGTACCGCTAGTAATACCAAGAGCACCAACTGGAATGGTAAAAGTTATTTTGCGTAAAACTTCTATTTTCTTTTTCGTCCCAAACTACTGTTGGAAATAATGACAATAATTGTAAAAATACTGAGAGTAATACTTAGCTCGAGCCAATGGTTGATTTCGGATGTAGCAGCAACAATTATGGGAGAATAATAGAGGCACGTATGATAAACGTTGTCCTAAAGACAATATCGCCGGCTACTCCTCTAAACAGAGAGATGCTATAGGTTTTATCGACGAGTCGCCTCCAGGATACAACTATTGTTAACGTTCCTCATTGTAGCATACAAGAGAACGTCCTAAGAACTTGGCAGTGATGTTGAAAGGAGTACTCAAAAAAATGTATACAGTGAAACAAAAACAGTAGCAGAAGAAAATAAGGGAAGAAGAAGTTGTTTCTGTTTCTGTTTTGCAAAATTGGGTTGAGAACTTCTTTTATAGTCTACCAAAAATTGTCCCGTTACTAACAATAAAAGATTCTCACAGGTGACTGACAAAAGCTGAGAGAAAAACATTTTTCTGACGCGTACAGAAAACAGGGACAAAGAAAGACTCAACGCTTTTGCTTTGTCAAAAAAGAAGGTGTGTTAAAAACGGTTAAAGCTTTTGCTTTTGTCAGCCAGTCAAAGCATGCAAGACACACATGTTAGTAGGTCAGACATAAAACAGAGTGTAGAATTCTTTTGCTTTTTTCAGTGAAAAAGCGCGCGTGTTGGACACACAAAACGGAGCCAAACACGTACAGATAGGATCTAATGAACCCACACCCACACCCGAACCCGATCCCGAACCGCCCGCCCTCCCGGATGGACGGCGGCGGCATGCGTACTTTGGTGCGAAGCACCGCGCATACAGGAAAGGAAACCTTGCCCTAGTCTAGGTATTCTCCCTCACACAAAAGTGTGTAGACCCAAAGGGCCATGCCCTTTAGGCAAAACCCATGGTATTTAAGTCTAAAGCTCTTAAGATTTTAGTCTTTGTGGGACTATTGTTTTATCTATTCAAATGAAAAAACAACTAGTGGGCAATAGGTCTAGGGATCAAGTTATGGTCCATGCTTTTCAAAACCCGTTTTTTCTAACAACTACAATAACACAAAGCTCAGCATTATCCATATTATCCATAGCAGAAAGAAACTTCATACTAAGTTTTATTAGATATATAGTTATACTAGCATCATCCATATGGATTTGGAGCATAAAAACCCAATTAAGTAAAGACAAAGCATCAAACACATAGTAAACGGAAAATATAAGATTAGCTATAGCACCCTACCGATAATGACAGCTCAATCAGTAGGGTATTCCAATAACTGTCGTTTAGATTCAAGACCTCTGCTTCCACCCTTGCCATCGAATCATCCTTCATCTCGCTGTCTTCGTCTCTCCCCCCTTCTCTTTCATCAACTAACTTATTTCTATATAATTCCTCTACCATTTCCATTTTAGCACGATTTTCTCACGTAGTATTTGTTTTTTTGTTGTTGGCGCTCAAACCATGTACCCGCATCTGCCCAAATTGCAGTAACACACAAAATTCCATAATGAAATTAGAGCATCCACAATACCCAACCTGGAGCCTAAAATAAAAATCTACAGATAAAGCGAAATCCATAATGAGAATATTTTTGCTACCTATTACACTATAGTTTTAGGTTCTCAACATAGCACGCCAATGAAGATTCGAACAGTCCAATTGAACCAAAAGACATTAATCTCCGAACAAATACAATTGACATTTAACATGGATGCTCAAGAATCTCAAAGGAGTTCTCAATTCACTGCATGAACTGAAGAAGATTTGAGAATGTCAGATTCTCAAAATCAATGCTAACTATGTGGAACTAAACGCACATTCAATCATAAATAAATTAAAATTAAAAATCTATAAAATTAGGGTTAGAGAGAAGCGGAAAACGTACTTGGTTGTGCAACCCGACCCTGTTCAGCACCTTTAATTTTCTCATGCAAAGCATAATTAGCAGTAAAAACTCTTCCAAAAAGCTCAGCATTATACATATTAATTATCCATAGCAGCAGAAGCATCTTCTTTCTATCAAAAAAGTAACAAAACCCCAAGCTTACTTACAACATTTGAAATCAGAAAAGAAAAATTGAGTGTAACTAACGGAGAAGAATGCAAGGGGGAACAACAATATCTGAGTCTTACAACTGTGGATGTGCTTGGTGTAACTCAAAACAACCATAGGAAGCCTACAAAATTCTGAAGCAATTGGTTTTTAAGCATATACCTGTAATAACCATTCTAAATTAGGGTTCTATAGCAACCCAAATAACTAATTGTAAAATCAAAACATGACTATTAACTGGAATAGTATTACTTTTCCAAGCTTCAATTGGGTTACCAATAATAATATTTGGTGAACAAATTAAAATCAGGATAGCTGAATCAAAAATCAGTGCTACAAAATAGAAAATCAGAACCACATAGAACACAAAGAAGACATCATTAATTAGTAATAGGAAATCAAACCCTTTTGAGTTTTTTTTATCAATTTGTTACCTCTGAAACCTGTGATGTGCTTTACAGCAACAACCCTACAACATTAAAAACAAATTAAATAAGGTTGCAGTTCAAATCAAATAATTAAAATCAAAAACACTAGTTTCATATATGAAAAGAAACCCATTGATTCAATTATTAGGATTGTTTGATCAAAAAAATCGCCTCTACAATTTACCCATTGATTCAAAATAGAATCAGTGGTGACGACACATAAAATATATGAGAATGGAAAAGCGGCGATAATTGAATTAGGGTATCGGTTAGGTTTGGAACATAATAAAAATGGAGATTGGAGAAGTAACGGTGAGGAGAAGAAAGAGGAATAGAGATGAGGTAAGATCTCGAGCAAAAAAAAGAGAAGTGGGATCGAAAATCCCCAAGATTCAGGGTATGAAAAACCAAATGATTCCTATTGGTCTAAATATCACAGATGGGGCCAGAAGCTCTGAGAAGAGAGCTTGATTCAACTTTTTACCACAACAAAGAAAATTCACCTGAAATCATATTATTAATATAGTTCTCGAAATATGACCATTTATGCTTAAGAACATTTGTTCATACTTGATGAATTTGGTTAAGAAAAATTTATTGTTCATGAATTAAATCATGATTCAATATTTAATCATTTGAAAATAGCCTGGAACAGTGATATATGTCATTGATGTTATTCGGGAATGTTTCGAATTGATTATTAGAGAGATATAGAACTACTGTTAATATGGATACAGGATAGTATGCATACCAGTTCACATACTGGGAGAACTGTTATAAGTCTAGAGCCACAGTACTTGTACCCAGTACACGTACCGGCATATCTATAGTTCGGTAGCGACTTTGTGTACCCGATATCCATACTACAAAAAGTCTGTGACTCGTAAACCAGGAACGGTACGCATACCCAGTATGCAAACCGGAAAAGATCTGTTGGTTTTAATACCGAAAACGGTATGCATACCCGGTATGCAAACCATAAAAGATCTGTGAGTTCCTGAATTTGTTTGTTGTCTTAAGGGTATCCATACCCGGTACACGTACCATGACATATACATTCACGAACAGGTACAATACACGTACTTACCCTGTCGAATATTTTCAGATACATCAAAATTATTTCTATGAGATAATTAGCATTAAATCAACTCTCTAAAAACACTATCTAGACATTTTTGATCATATGTGTGATTCATGAAAAGTCTTAAAGTGTTATATGAAAATGGTTAAGTATATAGTTCAATTGGATAGTTTCATCTAACCTACATGAACAGGTCATTATACACGGTTAGGTTACGGTCATCCTAACCAGAGTGTATATTTTGCTATGTTAATCTCAAGTAAAGTTTTTTAATCTAACGGTAATTATTACTTGGTTCCAAAGCTATCTTAGCTTATACCTTAAGCAAAATTGATCTTGAAAGTCTATAAAAGGAGAACCTATAAGAACTGGGATTTTTGAATCCCTGACAATATGCTTGTGTGTCCTAGTTGTAAACTAGAGTCGTCCTCTCCTTAAAACCCTTCTAGGGTTTAACGACTAAAAAGACTTCACCTAGGGATTCATGAAGCCAGGTCCAACTATCTTTATTTTGATAGTTCGAGTATCCTGATCTTGTTTTTATTGTTGAGTTTCTCATTCAAACATGATAGATATAAATCACAAAATATCTTCGTCTCAGACTTTGTGATTACACAAGTTTCGACTTGTGAGGTGAATATTAATCTAGGATGCTCTTCGGGATTCATAAGACCGGGTTTTGAGGTTTGATAGACTTTGTCTATTGCAATCGATTTTCTACCTTACCTTGATCTTTGATCAAAACTGAAATCACAAATAGGATTATCTGTGGGAGGCATATTGGTTTAAAGTCTTCAATTGATTTGAAGCAACTCTTAGGATATAAAGGACGTTAGCTAAGGGAATCAATTGTGTGAAGTCCTGCTGGGATTCAAGATACATAAAGAGCGCGACTGTAACTGGATTGCTGTGACGGTTTAATTCTGTGTCAACTACATTCCAGTCTGTGATTCCGATAGTAGGCTAATGTCTGTAGCGGCTTAATACAGTTTGGTGTTCAAATCTGGACTAGGTCACGATGTTTTTCTTCATTTGCGGTTTCCTCATTGACAAAATTCTAGTGTCTGTGTTATTTCCTTTTCTGCATTCTATTGTTTATATTTATAATTTAAATATCACAGGTTATACGTTAATCAATCAAAGTAGATACTTTCATCCTTGTTTGTTGGATACAACTTGATTGATTCTTGGACATTGATCTTTGGAATCGTCCAAGTACTCTCACACATAATCAGGTTCACGGACTTGCTTATGTAAACTTTATGATTGTGAGATAAAGAGATATAAGCTCTATATATAATTCCTTGATTGAGATTCATTAAGTTGAACTCTCGGAACTGTATTCGAGTTTAGTCCATACAAGTTTCCTAAAAAAAAGTTGGCGGTGTATTTTGGTACCCCCAATTTTTCAATTGGTGTCAGAGCAGGAAAACACGCGAAAGACCTAATAAGTCTGTGTGAAGCAATCTGAATATATGTACAAGATTCTAATCTCGATAAACGTACCGCCAGCCTTTGATGACACAAATTACTCAGGGTGGAAAATTTCTATGCGTTCCTTTTTACAAGCTCGTGACTTTCATACATGGAAACTTGTAGTAATAGAATACAATCCTCCAACAGTTGTTAGAGACGGAAACACAATTGCGAAGGATTTAGCAGAATATAGTGAAACCGAGATAAGTTCTGAGAGGCATAATTCTGACGGGTTAAATGCTATTATCCACGCCATAAGCCAAGATCTTTAGAACAAAGTGACTTCGTGCACTAGGTCTAAAGACGCTTGGGATATCTTAGAAACCGTATTCGAATGAGATACCTAAGAAAAAGAAGCTAGGCTTCAAAACTTAAATTCTGACTGTAAAAATCTTTGTATGTCTGATGAAGATTCGTTTGATGAGTTTAATCGAAATGTGTCTGGAATTGTTAATGCATGTTATGTGTTAGGGAAGACCATTCCCCAAAACGACATTATGATGAAAATTCTTCGATCTCTACCAGCAAGATACGAGTCTAAGAAACATGCCATCATGGAAGGAAATAACCTTGAAACACTTTCCAGAAATACTTTAGTTGGAAAGTTAAAGATTTTTGATCATGAACTGCAATCTAAATACGGAAAGGATATTGCGTTCAAGGCACTGAAAAACATTGGAACTTGTAAAAGTGAAAGTGTTGACATCTCTGTGAAAAATCTTGTTGATCCTAATTTTTTAGATGAAGATCTTGATAACTCAGTTCCATTGATCACAATACAGTTTAGAGAACTTCTTAGAAAGAGAAATAAATGGTTCACTAGTATAAAATCCTCTTACGTCAGTATTTTTGTGAAAAACATGGATTCTAACGATAATGATTGATCTTTGGAATCGTCCAAGTACTCTCACACATAATCAGGTTCATGGACTTGCTTCTATAAACTTTCTGATTGTGAAAGAAAGAGATATAAGCTCTACATATAATTCCTTGATTGAGATTCATTAAGTTGAACTCTCGAATTGTATTTGAATTTATTCCATATAGGTTTCCTAAGAAAAAGTTGGTGGTGTATTTTGGAACCCCCACGTTTTCAATTATACATAGTTTACTCACATAAGATCACGGTAGGAGAAGTTATCTTGCACTAGTACAGATTTGGGCTTTAGGCACGCCACTTATAATTTTCCTTGCCACGCTTTTGGTTATTGGCGTGTCTATAGGTAAGAAATCTACTCTGTAGCCACGCCATGTTTTATTGACGGGTTAATATAGGTGCTTTCATCCACGCCAGGGCTATTGGCGTCTCCAAATATCACCATTTAGTCACGTTAACTTTTAGGTTTTTGATGGGCGTATTTATAGACCAGTCTATGGCCACGTTAACCAATTGTGGCGTGTCCAACAAAATAGTTACGCCACTTAAGGCGTGGTTAATAAGTTGGTTTTATTAGACACGCTAGTATGTGTGTCCATAGTGTACGATTAATAGACACGTCGGTTTATATGAGTGGCTAAAAAGTTCGTTTTATTGGTCACCCTAGTATGCGTGTCCATAGTGTATGTTTTATAGACATGCCGGTTTATATGTGTGGATAAAAAGTTCGTTGTATTGGTCACGCTAGTATGCGTGTCCATAGTGTACGTTTTATAGACACGTCGGTTTATATGCGTGGCTAAAAAGTTCGTTGTATTGGTCACACTAGTATGCGTGTCCATAGTGTACATTTTATAAACACGTCAGTTCTATTTATTACTGGGTACATGAAACGGGAAGTAACTGCGACAGCACATGGCCCAGCTCTGTTGAGGGCCTTTTTCTCCCGCAACCCAACAGTCATTAACTGACTTTCAAAAAATAAATAAAAAAGATTATGCCCACATTCGAACGCATAGTCCTGAAGGAGGTAGGTAACAAGACGAATCAATCCACCAAGCTGTCCATCTTTAGTTTTATAAGATTAGTGTTTTGAAAGACTAAGTTGTTCCTATTACTCCATAGGAACCAAAGGATAGTTACAATCTATACGTAAGCATGATGAGAGGTGAAGTTGGTGAACCATTAAGGGGTTTGTCTTTTCTGAGTTTGATACGAGAATGTTGACACAACCCGCCAAAGGTAATTAAAACATTGATCTGAGGTAAAAATGGTTGATGGTAGATATATTTAGGGTTTTGAGTAGGGTAATTTTATGGCTTTGGGCTCTGGGTGGTTAATTTTTTTTTACAAGGTGTTCTACCAAGTTAACCTAAATGGATATAGAAATAACCCATATGATAGACGTAATGTAATACCCTGTATTTTTAGCTACTATTTCGGGTCGGGTTATACCCGGAATAGTTAACTTTGTGGCTTAGTTTGTTGTTCCTTAGCCTTAGCCTAGATGGGTGGATTGAACTAACTAGAAAGGCTAAAATTTAGGGTGGAAGTAGAATAATCAATAATAAATAAAATTAAGGGAAAATGAAAAGATAAATAATAGTAAGAAATAATTTTAGATCTGGAAAAGAATGAGAAGGAGAAGAGATAGAGCTAGAGTTTTTAGAGAAGAAGTCTATGGATAATCTAGAGGAGATTGTAGCTAATTAAAGGTAGAATGCTAGACCCTTTTCTCTTTTGGTGTTTTTCTTCATGTGTTTTCTTGTATGATTTTGTATTGTTAAGTTTCAGAAATTTATTCGCATAACTATGTATACTGGATTGATGATCAGGTTGGTTCTTGTGATAGGTAACATGATTAGGTTTTACTAGTTAAAATTTAAGAATAATCCACCGTCAATTCACCGTTGAATATATCTTGTAATTTGGATAATAGTTTCTGAAATTCTGGACAGTTTCGTTTTGCTGTGGTTTTGATGTTCTTAGGCAGTCTTAATGATATTAAAATGATTAGAGATATTAATAAAAGTTGTATATATATATATATATATATATATATATATCTTATCTTTCACTGTGCTTTGAATTTTCTTAATTTGAGACTAATATGAATTTATGGTGATGAATAATTTGGTAAAATGATGTTATCTACCTAGATTTTGTGATGCGTTTGTAAAATCAATATCTTTTGATTAGGCCGTTAGTTTAACGTGAAATTTGGATATGTTATACATGATGGTGTCAGGAATGTTCAATAAAATTTGAGGTATATCGGACAAAGTTATCACCTGAAACACATGATGTAAAATGTCTGCAGTTAGTGTGTTTGATTAAATGCTTGAGATAAACGCATAATGTTTGTAGCATGTTGTTAAGCCATGGTTGCTTGTATTGTTTGTAAAAATGATTTCAAAAATTGAAATGAGTTCATGTTTTACCGTTAGATGAAATATGGTTTCATGCTAACGGCGGGTAATGATCCCCGAGTGTTAAATGGGTAATGATCTCCATGGGAACTTGTGTTTCCCGACCATCAATGGCGGCTGTCCGTGCCGGTAAACGATAGGTGGATGTATGAACCAATGTTTTCGTACCGTGAATGAAATGGGTAATGATCCCCGAGAGCAGATGGGTATGATCCCCATAGGAACTTTTGCTCCTAACCATCGATGGAGGCTGTCCGTGCCGATAAACGATAGGTGGGAGTACGAACCAAGGTTTTCGTACCGTGAACTCATGGTTTCTCTGTGACTATATTAATACGTGAATAGATGTGTTGAATCATTGATGAATGATTTGTTTACAATTATTTTGGTATTGCAAACTCATGGCTTGTTGTGACAATATTAATTTGTGAATCATGTGTTGAAATCTAGATTAAATGATTTGTTGGAAACATAATTGGTGTTATGAACTCATGCGTTGAAACTTAAATGGATGAATTGCGAATTGATGTGTAAAATTCAAATAGAAGAATTGTGTTGTTATCAATGATGTATTGAATCGTAAATTGGATTATTTGTTTGAAATATCATTGATATTATGAGCTTGTTAATTGAACATATAGTTGAATCCTCAAAGTTGTGCAAAGTCTCTTGTTGTATGTTCTCTTTGATTCATTGATATTTATTTTCACATCTTTAGAGAATGGGGGTGCATTCTATTGAGCTGTTATCTCACCCCAATTGACAT
Source organism: Papaver atlanticum (assembly GCA_023531105.1). Taxonomy (NCBI): domain Eukaryota; kingdom Viridiplantae; phylum Streptophyta; class Magnoliopsida; order Ranunculales; family Papaveraceae; genus Papaver; species Papaver atlanticum. The sequence goes on along the minus strand of JAJJMB010005364.1, from coordinate 3,287,007 downwards.
TCCTTGCAGATTTATGGAAGTTGGAAGTGGAAACTATGAAGTTAGTTTAGTTACTCTATTGATTTATAGTAATGCTTGAAATGTAATTTGAATTAATGTGTTTATGAAAATGTTGTTAAAGATGATTAGCGAATTCATATGTTTAACCTCATGTTAGAAAGCTTAAATTATGTTTGTTGTAATAAATTAATTAGAAGAGTTATATGCATAAGTCTCGTTCCGACCCGTAACATTTCGAGTTCGGATCTACATATGGGCTTGATCCTGGTCCGGAACTCGGGGTGTTACACGTGCCTTCTCTGAATCTGCATAAAACCAAACGGTTTAATTAGACCCAAAAAAAACTCATCAAATATATATAGGTGACCTAACAATGCACCTATTAATGGTAATTCGAACTGAAGTAAAAGCTAATGAATTAAGCGACTTGAATTAGGCTTTGGAAATAGGGTTTAGCAGAGTAATGACGGCTTTGAATAGGGTGCGCATGGCATTGAAAATGCGTGAATAGCCAAGCGACATGACACTTGACCAAGCTCCATAAAAGACCATTTATGGCTAATCTACTACCATTATTTAAACAAGGGAGGGGGATAAACAGATTATTATACCAAAACAAGAAATCATAGAAATAGAGATTAAAAAAACAGATAATGGCAGAGAATGCTAGTAGTTTAGCAAATGGAAATCACACCGAGTCACCACCCGATTCAGATGCAATGGTACGTGCAAAGTTGGCAATTGGGAATTTATCAAGCTCTGAGATTGAAAGGTTGATTCCTTTTCTGAATCAGGAGAAGATAAGGAAGAAAGAGCAAGAGGAGCGAGAAGAATTTGAAAGGTTAAGAATCGAGAATGAAGAAGAGTTTCAGTTATGGATTAGAAAGTGTGATGCGATTGATGCTCGGCGCACAAGAAAACGGTTACAGTGAGTGGGTGATCCGAGATGTGCATGGGGTAAAACCATAAGTGCAACAGAGAGTGAAAGTGAAGAGGGGGAGAATCAGGTTGGGAAGAGGAGGAGGAGGCTTGTGATGCTTCAATTGATTATGAAGAGAAGGCAAAATAGGCTGAGAAGAAAAGATTGAAGCAGCAGCAATTTGAGGAAGTAATGTACAAGTGTTATCTTGATGAGAAGAACTATAATCCTAGGAAGTTTGGTCGGACCATGTCAGAACCTTTATATGTGGATTCTGACGGAGAGGAGATTCAAGGTATGAATATTGATGGAGAACCAGAGTATGGAGATAAAGAAGTGATAGACAGTGGGGAAGAAAATGAGGATTCGGATGAAGGTGTTGGTAATAGGCCTTTTCCATCTTCAAGCAATGATGATGGTAACGACTACTACTATGAGGATGAGTTTGGCAGCGGCAGTGAGGAAAATTCTTGGTAATTGTCCTGAAGGTATTATCAAACCCTTTGTAAAGAGAGTCTTGTAAGTTGTTTGTTATAAGATCTCTGGTACATCTTCGTGAAAATTTATGGAGGTGTTGGTGATACTTAGTGTTGCTGAAGAAGTACAAGGAAAAGGGTGTTTCAATTCCATACATGGTATGGTAAGTTGTTTTTTTGAGTTTGAATAGTGTTAGTGGGAGCAGTGCAGGTTTGTAGAGAATTTTGGGTAGTGATATGAAATAAGGACAGAGTTGGAGAAACAATGGGGGAAATCTCAAGTGAACTTGCAACTGTGGTTATGTTTCTAGTCTTGTTATCGGAAAAACTTCTAATGCTGCAACTTTGGTTTTGATGAATGTAATAAGGAAGGTTGTAGTTGAACTGGTAGGTTGTTGGAGAAGTAGAAATTGTAGTTTGTTTTGTTTCAGTTTCAATGAATGTAATCAAGTTGTTTGTGTTTGTTTTTCTTTGTTCTTGAAATATAGTAGGAGTAAATTTTGAAATTTTCTCAGTGAATGCTTGAATTAGTGAATCAATAGGGTATAAAATGTTGTTTATTAAGATGGTAGAAACTAGGGTATTAAGATTAATTCAAAGTCTATTTTAAGCCCAATTCCAAAAAAAAAAAAAAAAAAAAAACTATGCCTATTACTATTTCTACTAATCCTAGCATGACAAAATATTAATTCAACAATCAGTATAGCCAAATCCAAACTCACAATATTCACTCATCCAACATTGCTAAAACCCGTCTGCATACAACACCCCATACTGATTTAAGAATCAATATTATTCAACAATCCATACATTCATTCTCTAGTTAACAGGAAAAACCAAATTGCTAACTCAAATTTGAACCAAAGTTTAAGTTTTATGCTATCCTAAATCCAGATTCAAATCAAAACTCCAGTTCAAAATACCCATTACTCACCTAATTAATAAATTACTTGATTTCTCCTCCAAATGGGTTTTTCATTTTAAACTTACTCACTGCCCTATGTAAATATCAACAATAGAAATAAAATTTGCGTAATTCATAAGCTTTATAACTATTAGAAGCAGTCCAACCCTTACAAAAAGTCTGATTCACACGATTCACTTCGAACACAACTACCCCCATTTTAAACTTACAACCGACATTGTTCCATATATATATACAAGAAAATTAACAGTTATAACCGAATTCCCGTCAAGAACACATACACAAACACAAAATTAAAATGTTTACCTGTTCATCAAAACATGATAGCGGAAGATCTACTTACCCCTTTAATTCCATCACAAAGACATCAGAGAAAACTTTATAGATTTTAACGAAGTAGTCCTGAAAACTTTAGAGTACCCCAATCTCAAAAGCCTTCTCCAAAAGTCTCTCTTAATGCTTCTGATGATCACTTGTTGGTGCTGGAAGAAGTTGCAGATCTACATACCTGATAGTATCATCATCCTCTTCATTCTGATCCTTACCCATGTCATCACCTTCCTCACTTGTAATCAAAACAACGTTCCCATCAATATCCAAACCCTCAATCAATTTTCCTTCAGAGTCCACATTCAACGGCTCTGCCATTGTACTTGCAAACATTAGAGGAAGGGCCTTCTCTTGTAAGTAAAGTTGATACATCATCAAATCAACTTTAGTTTCTCTCTCTCTTTCCCTAGCCTCCTCTGCTGAATCAGTCTTTGGATCACTGCTCACCTCCTCTTCTTCTTGATTTTCAGCATCATTCTGTTCTCTTATTTCATCCTCAGTTGCACCTCCAGGTTCTCTCCTATCTTCTCTCTCTCTCTTTGTAATCTTACACCCTGGGCATCAACCTTCCTTACCTACAATTTGAACTCGGCATCATTCTTCTGCCCCTCTCTCTCAAGATTAAATTGGCGTGGCTAAATATCCCATATATCGCGTGTCTATATATAACATATACCCACGCTATATGGCATGCCTATAGGATATCCAACGAATGGCTCACCACGTTACATGTGGACGGTGTAAGATGCATTTAATTTGACGGTCAATATTGCATCATCTTAAAAGAGATTCAACGGTTCCTATACAGCCACGTGGATGAAGGTAGTTGCACACAAGATTAAATTGGCGTGGCTAAATATCACATATAGCCACGCTATATGGCGTGTCTATAGGATATCCAATGAACGGCTCACAACGTTACATGTGGATGGTGTAAGATGAATCTAATTTAACGGTCAATATTGCATCATCTTAAAAGAGATTCAACGGTTCCTAATATAACCACGTGGATGAAGGTAATTGAAATTGGCATGGCTAAACATAACATATGGCCACGTTAAACCTATATGGCGTGTCTATCGAATAACCAATGGCTACGCCAAAGACAAATTGCGTGTCTGTATGATAAACAATGCCCATGCCAAAACATTAATTGCGTGTCTGTATGATAAACAGTGGCTATGCCAAATACAAGTTCCGTGTTCATAGGAGAACCAATGGCCACGGAAAAAAGCAAATTTGCGTGTCTAATGGGTACCATTGGCCACGCCAAGTGCCATATCAACTTAAGTATTTCTTGACTAAATAGCAACGCCTATATGGCTCTGGCGTGTCTATTTCATACAGAAGTAGACACGCAAGGCAGGCGTTTCTATAAGCTACCTAAAACCACGCCATCATACCTAAAACCACTCGAGCAGAAACCACGCCAAGTCCTAACCAAAACTGCGTGTCTAAACCCCTATGGACATGCCAATTTGGCGTTGCAAAAGGGTCATTTTGTATTAGTATTGTGAGTTCTACATGTAAAGAACACATACACAAAAGCTCACCTAAAGCTCACAGTCAAAGCCTTCGTAGATAAGAAAGTTAAGGTTTAACCAAAAAACTACCAGCTGTTTAGTTATTGTTCAGTTCATGCAAGAAAAACGCGTTTTCTAACATATCCAAGTTTTATGTCTAGAAAAAGAATGCAACACTCTAAAAGGGCGTAGGTACGTTATTAAAGAACATCCGATCTAGATATTAGCTTAAAATAACCTTGAAAAGCAAAGATCAGCACGTGTAATCCATGCTAGTTTTTACAATTTCAGTAAATTTTCTCCACTGCACGCAGCATGTAGACTGTCTAACCAATAGCTATGTCAGCACCCAAAAAAGTTGTGTCCCATAAAGAAAACAACTATAATATCCCGACCTACTAAACATATCTACGACCGTCAAAAGAAATTTCTTACAGAGTCATCACGATCCAGCTAGCAAAGCACCTCGAAATGTCCAAATATAGCTTCTGCAGCGCTACGCGAGTAGCACCAACGAAGCCATAACACTTAGTCACATTTATGTTTATAAGCACCTTATCGCATGAAAACATTTTTTATTTGCCATTCGGCATAGTTCATTTCAGATCTACGAAAATGTGCTTCAAAGTAGCTACCATGTCTATTCAACCTCATGCATATATTTGTTAGAAAGGTCAAAGTGGACTTGGATTGTAGGGAGTACGTCTTTCTTGTTTGGTACAAAAGCTAAAGTCGGATTGACTCGACACTTGCAATACATAATCACATGGATTTCAGATAACTATTAGCTCAATTGGTTTCCTTATACCACACGATACGAGTCTAAGAAGCATGCCATCATGGAAGGATATAACCTTGAAACACTTTCCAGAAATACTTTAGTTGGAAAGTTAAAGATCTTTGATCATGAAATGCAATCCAAATCCGGAAAGGATATTGCGTTCAAGGCACTGAAAAACACTAGAACTCTTAAAAGTGAAAGTGTTGACATCTCTGTGAACAATCTTGTTGATACTAATTTTTCAGATTAAGATCTTGATAACTCAGTTCCATTGATCACAATACAGTTTAGAGAACTTCTTAGGAAGAGAAATAAACGGTTCACAAGAGAAAAGCCTCCTACGTCAGTATTTCTGTGAAAAACATGGATTCTAACAATAATGATTGATCTTTGGAATCGTCCAAGTACTCTCACACATAATCAGTTTCACGGACTTGCTTCTGTAAACTTTCTGATTGTGAGAGAAAGAGATATAAGTTCTACATATAATTCCTTGATTGAGATTCATTAAGTTGAACTCTCGGAATTGTATTCGAATTTATTCCATACAGGTTTCCAAAGAAAAAGTTGGTGGTGTATTTTGGTACCCCACGTTTTCAATTATACATAGTTTACTCACATAAGATCACGGTAGGAGAAGTTATCTTGTGAGTTCTTTATGTGAAGAACGCATACATAAGCTCACCTAGAGCTCGCAGTTAAAGCCTTCGTAGATAAGATAGTTAAGATTTAACCAAAAAACTACCAGTTGTTTAATTATTGTTCAGTTCATGCAAGAAAAACGCGTTTTCTAACATATCTAAGTTTTATGTCCAGAAAAAGAATGCAACACTCAAAAGGGCGTGGGTATGTCAGTAAAGCATATCCGATCTAAATATTAGCTTAGAATAACCTTGAAAATCAAAGATCAGCACGTGGAATCATGCTAGTTTTTACAATTTCAGTAAATTTTCTCCACTGCACGCGTCATGTGGACTGGCTAACCAATAGCTACGTCACCGCGCAAAAAAACTATGTCCCACAAAGAAAACAACTATAATACCCCGACCTACTAAACATATCTACGACCGGCAAAAAAATATTCTTACCGGGTCATCATGATCCAGCTAGCAAAGCACCTCGAAATGTCCAAATATAGCTTCCGCAGCGCAACGTGAGTAGCACGTACGAAGCCATAACACTTGGTCACATTTTACGTTTGTAAACACATTATCCCATTTATTTGCCATTCTCAGATCTACGAAAATGTGTTTCAAAGTAACTACCATGTCTATTCAACCTCATGCATATATTTGCTAGAAAGGTCAAAGTGGACTAGGATCGTAGGGAGTGCGTCTTTCTTGTTTGGTACAAAAGCTAAAGTCGGATTGACTCGACACTTGCAATACATAATCACATGGATTTCAGATAACTATTAGCTCAATTGGTGTCCTTATACCACAAGAACATACATTGTGATTGCAATTGATGATGGGATTGAGTCGATTGACGACTTACTCATTCAGCCCATATCCCCCTTCTATATCATCATAAGTGAGTACGTCACCTGTCACATTTACATATGAACACGAAACGTTTAAAGGTGGAATTGGATCGCAACTTTTGACCTTTACTTGTTTCTACAAAGGAAAAAACGTGTCTACCCACGAAACCCATATGTGTTAATTTACAAATCAAGTTAAAATTTAGTTCCATAAAAATAACACTTAATTCTCACGTCTCCACTCTCCCAAATTTCTTTACCAAACAAAGTATGTGTAGTACTAATATTAGCCTATCAGGTTACTTCATAAATATTCCACTTAAACCCATTTGGCGCGCATATCAATTTACTTTGACCACTTTCCTTCAGTTGCTGACGAGACTCTGAGATAACTCATAAACGGACCCCATTCATGGTTCATGCATGCATTTATCTAAGACATTGCTTACATCTTTGCTGATCAAAATCAAACTTCAAAGAAATTCAACTACAATCATATAAACATAAGAACTTTAACAAATTAAACAAGGAAAAGAAGAAGAAAAAAAATGGAATCTTTGTCTGAACAATTGTTATCACAGATGTTTGGAAGAGGAAAATGTAGATAAAGATGGTGGAATTTGAACAACGAAATCAAAGAAAGAAAAGAAGAAAACAAAACTTGAACTGCATTTTTGAAACGACAAAGAGTCCCACTACGTAGAATGTCAAAGCCATTATCGGCAATTCCCTAACACTGAGGAAAACTTGTTTTAGAAGGAAGCGTGTGATGAGTCGACGAGACAATTATCCCACTTCTTTCCAGTTAAGTCAACCAAATTGCTTTCACCATCTCGGACGTAAAAAGTTTACAGAGTCAACGAGAACTTGCTTAATTTCGCACTCTACTAATAGAATAATCCATAGCAGAAAGCAGATCTTCTGCCTAAAATACTGTCGAGAGCCAGAAAAGAATAATATTTGGTTTATCTAACGTTTAATATTAAGTAGGTCGGTTGATTTAATTTCGTTGAAACTAGGTATGTCGAAATCATTTCCATCTAAATGCCTTAAATTAAGTGTGGTGGGTGGGGCGGGAGAAAACAAGTGCAAAGTGAGATTAAAGAGTACAGTATATGTATGTTTAAGAGAGTGGCGTGTTAAGCTCATCTTTTGCCCCAGAAAACGTGATTCACTTAAACATGACACATTGTTAACACGTTCAACATGCATTGCAGTATTGCACTCAAAGCTAAATCCTCAAATTAAGATCCTTGATTAGTAAATAATTATTAATTATTATAACAAATTAAATTGGTGGAAGAATGATGACTAGTATTGATCTGACGTCGAAGTTTTTGTTTTGAAGAAGAAAGCAATTGATGCTGAAGCCGATGTTGCATCTACATTTTGTAACTACTAAAACTGCTAACCATTTTAATTTTAAGTGTAGATATAAAAATTGACACTCACCGCGTGGCGATATTCTAGAGTAAAAGCAAGTTAACAAAATAGGATCGCATACATATTATCTTAGCCAAGTTTCCTTCATTTGTAAGCAAAGGTTGTATTTGTAATTTCCCATCTAGTTGCCCTAACATATATAAAGAAAGAGAACACGAGAGAGAAAGGGAGGACACACATTTGTAAAAGAGAGGCACACCTTCTTCTTCCTCCATCACCTAAAACTAGATCTAGAGCTCTCCAAACCTCATTGATGGAGTTTTATGTAACACCAAAAATATTATAGTGAAGAACCATGGATGTAGATCACATTGATCGAACCATGTAAAAATCCTTGTGTCTCATTTACATTTTTAGCACTTTACCTTCATTTTTATGTTGAATAAGATTTAGATCTAGAAATTGTTAAGGGGTGTTAGTTGTGGGATTTCCTGCAACTACATTTTGGCGCTAAAAACACTACCTGCTGCTGGTTGGTTTGAAGGAGATTCAAAGAAATTAGCTATTGTGGGAGTTAGATCTTACTGGATCTACAAACTTCAAGGTCAAATATAGAAGTTTAGGCGAAGGCTTATATTCTCAATCAACAAACGTCATCTACAGTACAAGCATAAAGAGAGGGCGATTGTGTTATACAAAGATGCAGCCAAAATAAAATGAAAATGAACTACATTAGCAACTATTCAAACAAACATCATCTTTACATACGCGGTCGAGAGAGGACAGCAAACTTGAAAAATTAACAAAGCAAGGAGTTCAAAGGACGAAATCAGGTAACCCGATAGGATGCAACTAGGAGGAGATGAAAAGAAGAAACAGATGGAAACGATAAAATGGAACAAAGACAAGAAGCAATGAATGAAGTCTCAACACTAGGCGATGATATCCCAGCAATGAGAAAGCGGATGTATGAGGGAACAACCTATTACTAACTTGACTAATAAGCCGCAGGTACACAAGTCATCTTACAATAGCATGGCGAAGAGGATGGAGGAAACTGCACAACCAACAACACGGAGAGGAAAAGAAGTTGAAGGAGATATAATAATGAAGATGACAAAGACGGATGTACCAGTGAGGCACGATGATGCCCTAGGGCAATATATTCCCAAGCGTTAATATAAATCTTTTGCAGGTGATGAAAATCTTCTTACAGCGTGAAGATATTGGATGGAACTACAGTTACAGGCGAAAGGATAAAACTCATCATTCTGACGTTTGAGAAAAGACGAACAGGTGAAAGAAAGGAACAAAGACGCACAGGTGAACGAAAGGAACAAAGACATACAGGCATCATGAAGAAGAAGAGCAGGTACAATCAATGGCGATCAAAGCAGCAACTGAGAATCGTAAAGGGCGGATATACATACGGAAATGGTAAAGAGCGATCATATGGTGAAGGGAGATCAAATCACTTCCTTGGACCACAGAATACCCCTTTCTCATATTCAACTGCAAGAAATAATTTTACCAGATTCTTTCGCATGAAGCAATAAGATAGGAACAAGCAAACACAACCGCATGAAGGAGATGCAGTAGCTGCTCATATTTTATTATGGCATTGAAGAATATAAAATATTTCTACCATGTACAGGTAAAGACGAACAGGACAAAGACAACTTCAAACTGCCAGGGGCAAGAAGAAGATTAAGTAAACACGAAAGAATACTAATGTAGAGAACACAGCGCGAGAAAAATGAGCCAGTTCAAAAGTAAAATAGAGACTATCATAAAGAAAAGCAATCACCTAAGGTGGAGAAGCACTTACTGACATCAAAAGAGAGACATAGCAAGTATATGGTGGGGCGGCTGCAACAACCAGTCTATAGACGAATGAATGGGAGTCTTGTTGTACGAAGTGACGATGCTCGACTTGCAGAATTCAGTAATATGCATTAACCAAAAGGGAGTACTCTCACCTCATAATGATTCTACATAAGACCTCATTAGGATCATTTTCATGGGAGGTATCTATCAAATGAGACGAAACAAGTCATACAAAGGAAATCAAACAAACAAAACGATTTCAACTTGCACATAAATGAAACTTTTTGACTTTTGAAATTTTGAATACTAATTTAAATTCTTATATTCATTGCAGCACAACATGGGGCAGAGAACATGAAATAGTAGCTTCATTTGATTTGTTCGCATTCAAGGACGGATTCTTCTTATACTTCTTCAAGGATACTTCATACTTCAAATACTTCAAGGAATGATACTTCTTATTTACTTCACAAAGCTTCGGAACTTCACAAAAGAATAGGGGAAAGTACGTACTTTTAAGATTAGTATTCTTTCGCGTAGTTCCTTCAACAACGAAGATCAAAGACTACTCCAACACCACCCGTCTCGCTCCAAGAATTACACCAACACGGATTTTTACTTAAAGATCGCTCTTCAAGCAATATTCAAGAAAAAAAGAGGCAAAATGTAGATACAAAAAATGGCACTCACCGCGTGGCGATATTCTAGAGTCGAAACAAGTTAACAAAATAGGATCGCATACATATTATCTTAGCCAAGTTTCCTTCATTTGTAAGCAAAGGTTGTATTTGTAATTTCCCATCTAGTTGCCCTAACATATATAAAGAAAGAGAACACGAGAGAGAAAGGGAGGACACACATTTGTAAAAGAGAGGCACACCTTCTTCTTCCTCCATCACCTAAAACTAGATCTAGAGCTCTTCAAACCTCATTAATGGAGTTTTATGTAACACCAAAGATATTATAGTGAAGAACCATGGATGTAGATCACATTGATCGATCCATGTAAAAAAATCCTTGTGTCTCATTTACATTTTTAACACTTTACCTTCATTTTTATGTTGAATAAGATTTAGATCTAGAAATTGTTAAGGGGTGTTAGTTGTGGGATTTCCTGCAACTACATTAAGAATTAATTATCATAGTTTATGATAATCCGTGATTAATAACTAATAAATCGAGCTTAATCGACACTTTAGTTCATCCACAGAACCTATTTCTATCGCTATCAGGATTCATGAGGGAGAGAGGCGGAGAAAAAGGGCCCATGTTAGAGCTAACATACACAATCAAACCCACATTCTCTTCCACAATCAATGGGTTCCATGTGCTAATGGGCCATCCAGAAGAAGAAGAAGACCCTTCTCTTGACATTTATTGAAATATGGAGCCTACCATTTCTTCCCTTGTCTCCAGCTTGTCACCACCCTTTAGTCCTATACCAAGCATATTCTCATGATCATTTTGACTCAAACAACGGTGTGTCTCTCTTTTCTCATTGCATGTCTCTTGCTAAAGGTACTCTCTGGACCTAATTTTGCGACATCTTTCGGGGACTTGGAGAGTGAGACGATACATATTAATATGTGACTGACTTGCAGTCTTATTTCTCAAAAAGAAATAAAAGATGTGTATATATATAAACCCTAAATCGATCAAAAACAAAAGAGCCCCATGTTGCTGAATATATACACAGCAGAAAAGAAGATTACACATTTCGATTACTATTAATTAGTGATTAGTAAATTTAAAGGGTTTTTAAGGTTTTGGTTGGTCTTGACAGTTGGTAGTTTTTTCTGGTGTAATGAATGTTGGAGATTCGCCTTTCTATCTGTATGCCTCTCCATTTGTTGTTATAATTGGATTTGATATAATAGAACATGATGGTGGGGACATTTTTCTTCTACAGAGTATTATAATCCAAGGATGACAAAGAAAGAAAAATAAAGCAAGCAAATGAGTAGTGGCTAATGGTAGCAAAAACAAACCACATGATTTGCGACCTTGACGTAGCTACGCTCAATTATTATAACTGTTTATGATCCATACTAATCATATACTATATAACGACTGATAATGGTTGAATATGTGGCTAATTGAAAGACAATGATAGAATGTTCCAATTAAGAAATGCATAAGTTAGGTTCTGAAAATCTTTTTGCAGATTTTTTTCTTTTTGTTTTTGTAGATCACTCTGGTATTAATACCAGTCGATACCTGTTGTCTGTTGAAATGGTATAACTACAGTGCACCACCTTGAAGCCGACTTTCATGTAAATATATATATATATTTAATTTAGAGGTATTAGAAACTTCTTTAACACCCTTAGGATTCTTTCTTCTGTTGACAAAATGATACGAGAAGATCAACCTTGGAATGATCATACACTCACAATAGATATATATATATTTATATGCATGTGCCGACATGTGCACACTTGGATGAAGCAGAGCAGAAGACACCATGCAGAGGGTTTATTTAACAGTCAACTTGAACGTGTCACACATGGGTCGGGTGCTGATAAAATGACTTGTATATATACACTTGGCTAGATGAGTAAGTAGAAACCCTGACGCACTTGCGCAAACAAAATCCAGGGGACGGTGATACCAAGCTGACAAGTAAGAACCTCCCTAACTATTCTCAGATTCATTACGATAAAGTGAATTATTCCATGCACTCACCTATGCACATGAACCCCTCAACAGCTTAACTACAATATCTTTCTTTTCATTGTTTTGATAAACTTTCACCATCTAATCGACACACAAGTCTCATAGTCAAAAGTAATAATTTTCTTTTTGATCGGTAAAGATGTACAAAAATATCGTATAGTTGTGTGATATTTTGTCCATTCTCAGTTGTTTAGTAAAAATTTAATTTCCGAATCTAAAATCTTATAGGCCTAGATAAATAAAGCTCACATATTGAACGGTGAGGAAACCATCACTTCATATTTGCCGAAATAATTTTTTTGTGGCTTTTATAAAACGAGAGTTTTGGTAAGGACATTTGGCAACGTATGATTAGTTTAAAAATTACAAACTCAAAAAGAAAACTTAACTTATCGTGTTTGGAATTTTATGGAAGTCCAAATAATTTGAAGTGGAGCACCTATCATATTAGGACTCTTTTTTCAAAATTAATACATAAAGGAAACAAAAACCTGTTACAGGGCCTACGGCCCATGGATGTACGGTCCATCTAGTTTCCCCTTTATTTGTGTATATAAAGAAACCTATGTATTATAACAACTAATCTCTCTAATAAGATATTCTCCTTCTTGTCTCTACATCTCTTCCTTCACCTCTAATTCTCCTTAAACACGTTATCATCACGAGTTCTTCCCTGCCGCTAAAAGAAGAAAAAAAATCGGGTTTCATTAATTGGTATCTCGGAAGCGCTAACATAGACTGATTTTGGTACTTCTGTTTTATTTTTCTCCTTTTCAATCTTCCGTTAAGAAGGAGATATTTTGATCAATCATAAATGCAAATTTAGGTCATCTGTAATTAGGGATTTACAAATCTAGATTTTGTTTATTTATTTTATATAGTTAGGCGTGTGAAAGAAAATCCACAAAATCATAGTTAGGTGTGTGAAAGGAAATCCATGAAAGGAAATCCGTTGCTGGAGTTCCTGGCAGTTAGGGAGGAGAAAAGAAATCTGTCTCTTCACGAGGAGAAAAGAAAAGACAAGCCAATTCGGTCCGGTCCGGTCCAAACCGGTCTGTCTGTCCTATCCCTGCTTGGTTTTGGTGTCCTGTTCCTTCTTGGTTTTGGGTTGTCCGCGACCAAGGCCGTTCCAGTTCTGTCTATATACAACGTGAACCAAATTCTGAGGTATGTAACTATAATGTGGGTGTTTACATTGAGTACTTGCTAAGCTTATTTATTTGTTTTTAGAACATGCCTAGTTTTGTTTATTTTTGTCTTAAGATAAGTCCACATATAAACGGTCAATTTAAATTATGATTGCTGATCCCGATCATTATGAATTTTGGTCTTAATGCTATTTTGTTCTCTTGAATATGATATTGGCTATAGTTGAATGGTATCTTTTATTCATTTGGTTGTACCAACTCGATTCCAATGTATTTATTTGGGGTTTAGAAGTACTTGGACCATTATTGCGTACTTGATATTGTCTCCCCAAATTTGAATGTTTCGTGGAATGTAATCCACGTGCTCGACAATTAAAGAGTCAATAGTTTCAAAAGAGTTGCAAATAAAATCACATGTATTCCAATTTTTGTGGAAGAACTCACAAAAGATGATATGAGTCAGAAAATTTCCATTTCTCTACTTCATCCATGATACTAACGAACCAATATATGTTGAAATATGACAACAAGAGAACTATCTTTAGTAATATATTCAACCTAAAGTACGTGGTTGACATGTGTAGTGAGATTCTCTTGGCCTGTTGAGATAAAGAAAATTCTCAAATTAAGCTAAATGTAGCAAAATTGAAAATGGAAAGAACCCTGAAGTAATGAGGGTTAGACGTACCGACTCATATAAAGCATGTGAAAAAAGACATATATATCATGAGATAAAGACATATTTTTTTTCCCGGTAGTAATGACACCAAAGTACAGGTATCAACTGAATATGGGATGAAGCTAAGATGTAATTCTAGCTCTCACTAAAGAGTTGGGAATGAATATTCTTAGCGGTATTGGTACAAGCAATGCAATGCGGGAACCATAATAGCAACCAATAAGGCCACACCACTTATTTAATATCTCGGGACTCAATGTCTAACAGTGGTTTCCCTCCCACCAGCTTAAGGAATTTAAACTAGTTGTTGAACTATTTCCTTATAATGTGACTACGAGGATTGGATCATCGAGAGCAGCACTGCTCAAAATTTGTTTTCAAGATAGAACAAAAACGTCACAGAATCTCTACATGTACCGAGAGATAATCACACCTTGTTAAATTTCAAAGAAACCCATGCAAATGGATATCATGTGGAACCTCACGGTGATGAGAATGTAATTGATTGCATATTTTATAGTCTCTAATATAATTGGAAGGAAATATATTTCAAAGAAACTAATGAGTCAATCTAGTGAAATGTAAATCACTATAGTATTTGGATTATTGAATCCGTATTGACTCTGACGATGAAATGTTGGGAATTGACTCATACAGGCTTTGGGTATAACCATAAAGCAACTTTGGTTGTGACATGATGATCGTTTTGAAAGGACTCACACGAACATCACTTTATTTGAGTGAACAAAAACGGGAGAAGGATTGACAGAATGCGAAATGACGGCATATCTCTCAAAAAGTGTTCTCTAAAGAACTAGATGCACAACCCTCTCTTCCCATTATGCTTTTAAATAAGGGAGCATATCACTCATTTCACAAAGTCTTCAGTAAAACAGGATCGAGACCATCCTAAGATGTAAAAGGTAAACAATCCATATTACAAAGAAAACAAGGTGATATTCTGAAAAATATCTATACAGAATGCGGACCGCTAAAGTGACTTACCACTCTGGTGGATGTTTTGACATTTTGAACTAGTTATAGTTCCCAAGAAGTTTTGCGTTTGGAAAACTACTAACACATATTGTACATGTAAGGGCTCACCACCTCTTGTAAATGCTAGCTAGTGCACATCAAAAGGACTTGATGGTTATTGCATAGGATCAATGCAGAGCATCCTATACCTCATGGTCTCGCAAAGGCTATCATAAAAGGTTACAGATGATGTCTAAGGCATGGTTATGCGTACAAACCTACCTTTAACTGCTTGGGGGATATGCAATATTAAACGCAACTTTACTTAAATTCGTTTTAGAACCCAATATTAGTCAACCTTTTCTGCGTACCAGTTGGTAACTGGATATAAGCCTCACATTCGTATTCTTACGCATTTTTGGTTGCACTAAATATGTGCCATTACGAGTCCACATCGTACTATGATGGGTCACGAAAACGATTAAGTAGTTATGTTGGATATTTACTTCCAACAATTATCCGCGTGTTAAAACCTTTGGCAGCAGATCTCTTACCGCTAGATTTGCGAGTTGTCATTTTAATGAGACAGTCTTCCCGTCGTTAGGGCGAGATAATAAAAAGTATTTTCTAAGGGAACGACAAGAATTGTCGTGGTGTGTTCCCACTGTGTCTCATATTGATTCTTGTACTCCAAAAATGTAAATGTGAGGTGACAAAGAATAATCAATTTCAGAAAGTGCACTGATATCGGCAACGTGACAAGATCACACATACCAGCTGCAAATGTTCCTGCAAGTTAGAAATCCTCAGTATGAGGTACACCATAGACTAAGGTGTTGCAACTACACTTGGTGGAAGTATAGTTAAGGCCGTGGCTCCATAAAGGAAGATGGAGAGACCACCAGGTTCGATCAATGCTCACCTAGAAAGGAAATAGATGAATAAGGCACAACCTAATTTTTATCATTAATGAAATTATCTCATTTGATTGTCTATGGCTATGTCCATGAATCAATACTGGAGGACGCTGCGAAGTTTAATGATTCCAAAGAACAATGAAATCCTAAAGGATTATGAGAACACACACGAGTCAATGGAAAGATCGTGCAAGCATATTAACGATTATTTTTATATATAGTTGCTCAAGAAAATAGAGCACGACGAGATCGAACCATGCTTGTTATTGTTTAATGTCAACAAAGAGCATATTTGGCCTACACAATCCAGGTAAAACTTGGTTCTTTGACAAATATACAGGTATTTGGTGTGGTAGTGCTAACCAACCAAGTATAAAGCCTATAGGACATACATGATTATTTGTCATAGAGCACAATAGGAAGAATGAAGTCTCAAAGTATCAAGACTCGCCTTGTGACGCGAGGTTTCTCACAAAGCCCTGGAATTGTCCTCTTGTAATGAGCGTTATAGCGTTCCGCTACTTAGTTAGCTTGGTAATTTCAAAAGGACTTGAAATGCAGCATATGTATGTGGTTATTACGTATCTCTGAAAGAATCAAGAGATAAAATATATTTACAAAAGTACTTGATAGCCTTTTGTTACCCAAATCAAGTGACTCTAAACCACATAGTGTGTTTACAGTTAGATAGAACGTTCACTTATAGATTGAGGCAATCAGGCAGATGTGGTATACCCGTCTAAGTGACTATTTGATTTGGAGGGGATAGCCAAGTAAGTTATTTTTACTTGCGTATTCACATGAAAGTTCCTGATTTGGAATTGTAGCTATCTATGTCGATGGTACAGACATGATGGGTACTCTTGATGTAATAAGAGACCTTAAAAGCTATTTGAAATCCGAATTTGAGATGAAAAATCTGGGGAAAGCTCGACCGAATACTGAGCTTGTGGTATATTATTCCACCAGTTTGCATATGTCTAAAGTTTTCAGGCAATTTAACAAAGACATGCATCCTGATAACACTCCCATGATTAGTACGAGGTTCAAATGTAAGTAAGTGGCCATTTCGTCTAAAGGAAGATGACACTGATGTGTTGGGAGATGAAATTCCCATATCTTAGTACAATAGACACATTGTTGTACTTAATATAATAATGTACTTAATTAAATTTTACATCCTCAAGGAACTTGTTAGCTAGATATAGCTCAGCGCCAATGCAACGTCATTGGAATGGTATAGTAAATGTAATCATGTACTTAAAAGTTACCATTGGAATAAATTTGTTTTATCCCTGCAAAAACATTAAAAAGAATGCTAATCAAAGTGCAATCCAAAAGTTGTTGATTATCAAGGAACAATAATCTTTTGTCCAACGAAAGTAATCAGGAGGAGATATGGTAGCCTATTTTCTAGGTCATTACCAATATTCAGTTTCGAAAATTACATGATTAAAGGAACTGTCTGGAACAACTCTGAAAGTAATCAGGGGGAGATGCCGACATTTGGGGGAGGATCCAAGGATATGATGTCGACATATTTTATTTCGAAATTGAAGCTGTGTTGTACTCTTTTACCCTACGATCGAGAATAGTTTTTCCCAAAGGGTTTTGTTACTCGACAAGGTTTTGAGCGAGACAACACTAAAAACATCAAGTATGTTGAACGTTGAAGACATAAAGAGCGCGTTGATATTACTGAAAATATCTGAATCAAAGAAATGAAACGCGGTAGTCTATTATGTAACGTAACTTCCAGACAACAACATGGTCCTATAAGCATTCAAGTCACCAAAGTAAAGTGTGATAAACTCCTTTTGACTGCATTAGACTAATGAAAATTGTCTGACATCAGGGGGAACATCTAATGGTTTGTTGAACTATTTTCCTTCACCAAGGTCGCTTTTTCCAACATGGTTTTGTTACGCGACAAGGTTTTTAATGAGACAACAACAAACACCGGGAATGTAATTTCTCATCTAAGGCTATTGTCTTTCCCACGAGGATTTTCTGCCTTGAGAGTTGTGAAACAACTAGTCAACTTCAACGGAGTAAAGTGATCATCTGTAACGGATCACCTTTACTTGCATCTGTCACGTTGTACTATTTTCCCTTCGTCAAGGTTTTATCCCACTGAGTTTTCCTTGTCAAGGTTTTAATGAGGCAACATATTCGAGTCTAACTATGTTCTAAATTTGCTTAATATTGTACTCTTTTTCTTTAGTTCAAGTTTTGTCGCTCTGGGTTTTCCTAACGAAGTTTTAACGAGGATATTAACTTAGACTCATCGATCTTTGAAGATCGTATTGCATGTGATGAACTGCATGTAAAGTATGACACAACATGTGAAGTAGTTGTACCAAGGTTTTATCCCACTGGGTTTTTCCTTGTCAAAGTTTTAGTAAGGCAATTGCTTTCAGCACAAGTCATCAAGGAGAGAACGACGTTAGAAGAACTACATTCAAAGCACTATGTATAAAGTTTTGTTATTGAACCGCACAAGGGGCAGTGTTACAGGGCCTACGGCCCATGGATGTACGGTCAATCTAGTTTCCCCTTTATTTGTATATAAAGAAACCTATGTATTATAACAACTAATCTCTCTAATAAGATATTCTCCTTCTTGTCTCTACATCTCTTCCTTCACCTCTAATTCTCCTTAAACAAAACCACGAATTTTGCACATACTTTTTGCGAAAATAAAAGGAAAAAATAAATAAGATCCGCACACAAGGCCTATTCCTATGAACCATGTCAAAAAAAAATTGTTTGACATGCCATGTGGCATGGCAAATGAATTTCCACACTACGGTAGATACGGCAAATTTGATTAAAAATATATATTTAATTGTCTTGGGTGGGACCCTAATGAATAAAAAATATATTTGTGGGTGTATTGTGGAGTCCATGTGAGATATCATGTATTATAAATATTGAAGTAGGACCCTCTGGGTGTAAAAATATATTGGAATAATCAAAAAGTAGGAGAGAAGAAGGTATAAAAATATATTAAATTACTCGTAGAAAATGAGAATATCGCTCGCTGGAAACTCAATTGTGTATGTCTATATGTTATATTTGACATATTGGCACATACGTTTGCCCCTTTAACATACCCATAGTGGGTGCAAAAGTGGCAAATTTTGATGTTTAACATACCCATAGGAATAGGCCTAACTTTTATATTTTCTCTACATATTTAATGTATTCACCCCGCCACGCCAAATCAAAAATGCTTCGCCAGGGGTGGAGCAAAACCCCATGCAAAGCAAATAAAAAATGCATAACCACGAAACGGGACAAAACTCGGCGCACATCAGATCAAAAATGCATAACCAGTGAATTAATCCACTTTAATGTCTACACAGTCTACATTGTTGCTCAACCTTAAACTATTCAAGGTTTTCCTGAGAAGAGTTGCCCAATGGAATCAACTAAGGTCTAATCAATCATTACAAAAGAATCAAAACTCATCATTAGAAAGGATCAATTAATAACATTGCAATAGGTTTATATCAACAAATCCCGATATTCTTTTTGGTAATCGACTCCCTATGCTTCCCTTTGTTCTGCTGACATATTTTGGTGTGTCTCATGTGCTCTACATCTACCACATTTTGTAATTAACCATTAATCCAAATCAGTTGAATTCTCCTTCGTCTTTTTTTGATTTGTTTTATTTGTTCTTTTGATCAATAAATTAGTTGAATTCTAACTAATCACTGAATGATTAGAACTAGAATTATCCATGTAGTGGGTGGGATTAACCTTTTATTTTATCCTCGATCGTTATAAAACCCCCAGTATAAGTGTTAACATGTGATTTTTCGGCGTCATAGATAGCAAATTTTGTTTTTATGATATTGTATGTTTTTATGATATTGTATATGGATAATAATTAAGTTTGTTCGTTTGTCAAGAATATAACTAGTACAACCATTGCCACATTGGGAGGACCGATCGAAGAAGAATCTGTAGATGGGGTTTGTCTGCGACTATTTTCGCTCTGTTTAGGGAAAAGTGATACTTTCGTTCCGTTTTGGAAAAAGTGATATTTTCACCCAGTTTCAGAAAAAGTGATACTTTCGCTCTGTCTCAGAAAAGGTGATACTTTTGCCCCGTCACAGAAAAAGTGATACTTTCGCTCCGTTTCAGAAAAAGTGATCCCGAAACTGAGCGAAAGTATCATTTTTCCCTAAACAGAGCAAAAGTATCACTTTTCCCGAAACGGGGAGAAAGTATCACTTTCCCAAAACAGAGTGAAAGTATCACTTTTCCTGAAACGGAATGTGAAAGTATCACTTTTTCTGAAATGGAAAATTAGTCGATCCGTAAACCAAAATATGGTTGTAGGATGTGTTATGCATCCTTTGTGGTGGTTTGCATAATGGTTATGCATTCAATTTTCGAGAATTGTGCCTAAAATGAAAGTATCACTTTTCTTGAAACAGAGGGAGTACATCGTTTTATTAGTTGCAACGGAAAATTAGTTGATGCATAAACCAAAATATGGCTACATAAAGTATTATGTATCCTTTGTGGTGGTTTGCATAATGGATATACATTTAATTTTCTAAAATTGTGCCTAAAATGATAAATACCTCCGAATTTATCGTAAAAACTCTAAATTTGATATTGTTGTTTGTACTCATTGCGTAGCTTTATTTATTACCTTTCTAACGAGATAAAATTTGTAAAATTCCAAGACACGGATTTATAGATATGTTATATTAAAGTTTGCTTTCCAATTATACCCCTAAAAAATAGGATACATAAGGAGTTATAGTAATTGGACTAAAAAGGAGGGATCATTGTGTCAAGTGAAAAAGACCAACCATGGACACCAAATCCAATCTTTTTGTGTCAATTGATCACTTACTATTTACAAAAAAGTGGTCATATAAAAGTCCTTCCTCGCTTCGCTCGGTCGGCCCAATTACATATTGGGTTATACATGTATGCTCCAGGGTTAATTATTCTTATGACCCTAGAAAACATGGTCTTACTCTCTTGGCCCTAGGGGCATAGAAATAATTAGGCAAATTATTCTCATGACCCTGAAACAATTGTAAATATTTTCTGCACAGTTTCTAGGTGTATTTCCTGCACGGATTCTAGTCGTGGATATTTTCTACACAACTTCATATAAATGTGTTTGTTCATTTTTTAAAAATGATTTTCTAAACTTATTTAATGTACATACTATGGTGTAAACAATTATGAAAGGTTAATTAACATTGTGGATAATAGTTGCACACTAGAAAAACACTGTGGATAATAGCTGCACACTAAAAGTTGTGGATGATATCTGCACACTAAAAAAATACGTGGAAATTTCTAAGGAAACCAAGTTTGAACACTCTCTCTCTTTGATAAACCCATCAATAAGATGGTATATATCTCTTGCCCAGAATATAAAATCTACGGTTAAGATTAATAGTTTTAGATTGAATTTATATTTCCAAATTTTAGTGGGACTAAAATAACCTTTATCCTAATTATTTATTAAATTTGTCAAATTTATTAAATGGAAACCCGGCCAATTAATAATACCTAAGATTAGGATTTTTAGGATCTCAATTGAATGCATAAAAAATGAGATAATTCATATATTTGTCGACCGTTCTTGGATGTGGTTTATTTCTCCAATAATGTTTCCATCTCTTCAAAGGATTTCTAGGGTTTGTTCAAATCCTAGTAGTAATAAGTTTCTCATCTTCCTTGTTTTGTTATTGGTTGAATCTACCTAAGTATTTGGTAAAGAATTAGTTATCCATCGTTAGTGGTGAGTAGAGAAAGAGGGCATTGTTATCCAAGTGCTATATGCATCATGAAGTCGTGTGAAACCCCAGTTTGGGAGAAGTCGTTATAACCCATTAGCATTTATATTGGCTTTCTTCTCTTCTTTCTCACTTCGGGAATTCTTCTTAGTTTGGTGATCTAATCAAGGGAAACCTATGATGTCCAAGGAAAACCTATGATTGGTGATCCATTCGTGATAATTGCATTTGCGAGAAAAAACTCCAATATTTCGGAGTTCTTAATGGATTGCATTCATCCGATTTTGAGATTATATACTCGAATCTGTTTTTATTGTCACATCAATTCGTGTACAATCAGTTCTTGAGGGATTTCGATGGATTTCTTTCATTGTTAGTAGATTTTCATTATTAGACAAACATAAATGAATAATCACTTCGTTGGGTTGTTTTTGGATTTTGAGATGGCTACCAAACCTAGCTAGCCAGGTCTTTATCGATTCTTATTACGAGGTCATTATAATGTTGTGTTGATACGGTACTTTCTGGATATCATACATCTCTAATAAGCTTTGCAGTTGGACAAACAAATCATGATATGTAGTCATTGGTGTTGCTGGTGCAAGCTTTTGATTTCTATAATTTATTTTGCAATTTTCAATTGCGACTAAAATTGATCACTAGTGACGTTTTTTTTTTCCTGGTGTAAACTGAAATTTCCTTTGGAAAATGTGATTTTCACCATGACATCACACAATTACATGTGAAAATTGAAATTTTCATCCATAACGTCACCGTGAAAATTGAAATTTCCATCTTTCACCAAAAAAATAGATTTTCAACTATGACGTTATTGTGAAAATTGGAATTTTCGTTAAAAAAATGGGATTTTCACTAAATTTGATTTCTATGATTTATTTTGGGATTTTTACGGAGAGGAAAATTGCGATTAAAACTGATCACGAATGACATATTTTATTGGTGTAAACTAATTTTTTTACCAATGACGTCACATAATAACCTGTGAAAAATGAAATTTTCTTCCATGACGTCACTGTGAAAATAAAATTTTCCAGTTCTTACCAGAAAATGTAATTTTCACCCATGACGTCATCGTGAAAATTGAAATTTTCACTAAAAGATCGAGATTTTCACCAATCTGGCATGACATTATTATTTTTGAAAAACCAAATTTATATATTGATATTTTTATGGGGAGATAATAAAAAGGTAAAAAGAGTTATTTTAGGAAAGTTATTAAAGGAGTTATTTAAGGAGGAAAAACAAAAGGAGACGTGCATGGAAATGGAAAGTCAAATTTTTATTATTTAAGGGATTTGAATTTATTACATCTTAAAATTTAGGTAAATTGGTATCTATTTTTAGGGAGATAAAGAAGGTAATAAGTTATTTTAGGGAGGTTAAAGAGTTATTTTAGGATTATATTGTATGACAACCGTTTTTTTTTTTTTTTTTTTTTTTAAACAAGCTTAAATAGAATTGATTTTCTTGTTAGGTGAAAGGTTACTTTTGTAATCCAAGACATATTATAAATAATTATGGGTTTGTGCTATACTGAATTTTAATGATGTGTTTCTGATATAAAAAAAAGAAGTAAATTGGGCTACAAAAAAATTCCCCAAAAAAGTACTATGAATAATAGTTTTACTTTAAAAAATTCTGTGGATAATATCTGCACACTGAAAAATAATAATAAAATAATAATTAGAAATCATTTAAGGAATAAAAGGTTTTAAAAAAACGAATAATTTGATATTTGTATTTATGCTCGTTGGATAGGTCTTTCAAAAACCTTTCTAAATATATAAAATTTGTCAAATTACTATGTATGATTTGTGAGATATGTTATATTTAAGTTGGTTTGACAATTATACCCTTAAAGTAGAGTTTATGTCAAATTTTGACATCATTTAACATTTTTATTCATATGACCCTCCCTGTTTTTTAAATGGGCTTTAAGCCCAAAACCATTTGAGTAAGAAAGAGTGGGGAGAGGGGCAAACACTTAATTCCCACAACATACTTTAATGGGTGTAATAGCAAAATGCTAACATCATATTAGATTCCACACTAAATAAAATTTAATCAATTCAATAATGAAAATGTACTAAATGTTAGATATTTTCAGAAGTTTTGAAAATAAAACTGTTTTTGCTTTTGTATGTTGCTACAAAGAGTTCTCGAAACAGTAAATATTTCTTCAAACCCGAATTTAAATTTCAGTTTGAAAACGGAAAAATTTATATTTTATGATCAGAAATAATCATTTATGTTGGATATGTAGATATCTGTTGAAGATGAACACACATCTCCAATAGATGCAAATGCGTTATAAATAGGGATGGTTGACTCGCATTCAATATCAACAATTTTATGTTTTCTTTCTCTAAAGCATCACCAGAAGAGAAATTTGGTGTGCCCTTGATCGGATCAAGATTGTACGTACTATAAAGTAATGAATTAGATAACGTCGTTAAGAAGACTATGAAATGATAAGGGTACCAAGTACACCACAATCTTTTCGATATCAACCTATAAGTCTAATACCTTGCATGATTTAATATAGACAGGGACTGTAAAGAAGATAGCAACCACAAGGTATACACTTGGTATATAGTATAAATTCAAAACCGAACCTTAAGCTATAAGGATCAACCCAAGTGTTTGGGATTAACGTATAAGTGCAATTACTTTAATTATAACTTAAACAAAATATAATGTGGAAAGTAAAGTAAAAGCACACGACAAGATTTTGTTAGCGAGGAAACCGCAAAAACCCCGGGACGTAGTCCAGTTTTGATTACTCTCAAAATTAAGCCGCTATCAACTTCGTATAGTTGAGACAAAGTAAACTAGCCCTAGTTACCTAGTTTCCTCAGTATCCATGCGCCTACAACCAATCTGGCCAAAGCACGTGAATCCTAATATAGAGTCCACTATCTTAAATTGCTTCGGCCTCTCTGAAGACTTTAAGCACTCAACCCTTTCGATCGTCTTCCAAATTAATCTATTTGGTAACTACTCTCCTATCTCAGGAAGTTAATCAGAGATATGTATGTTGAGCGTGACAAAATCTTTTCTGTTTAAAATAAATTAAACTCCTTTTTCGGGTTTAGATCTTCCAAGATCTGGATTACAAAGTTAACCAGATAAAGTCAAACAGAACTACCAGATTCGGATGCAGAAGAGTACCGTCAAATGATAGCTTGTCGATCTAAATACGACTAGCAATAACAAATCTATCGAAAGATAAACTAGATCTGATCGTATCCCATCCGATCAAGTTTGTGCACGAAGAAAATCACAAATATATGAAACCAATTCTTCTTGTCTTCAAATCTTCAATACTCTTTGTACCTATACAATAACAAACTTGATTCCAACTTATGATCGATCACGCGTAGAACAAAGTCTGTCAACGTCGGATCTAAAATCTGACTTGAACTACCGCTAATCTCTCGTTTTAGTTTGAGCGACATTATGTCAGAAGAGAAGGCTCTCAAGAAAAATCAAACTAGGTGCAATCAATAGTTAACAACCAAGTCAATCAAATCAATAATCGAAAACTAAAATAGCAACGCAATTCTAGTTTCCCACCAACGGTACTAGTAGACGCTTCTTGTTCCCAAAGAATTCTTTAAACTAGCAGACGTAAGAGATTTTTCCTAATTAGGTTACTCTCCTCTCCAAGATAATATTACAATTAATACTATCAGTCGGCTAAAGCATTAACTACGAAATGAAGTGCCTGCCTCGGGATGTGTTTGTAAGAAGAACAAAACTCACTATTTATAGACCAGGGTAGTTTGGACACCAAGGAATTTCCATAACCAAAAATATTCTTAAGATATGCAATAAAGCAACTAAATTCGGTTTTTTCCTATTCCAACCAATATCCAACTGTATAAAAAGAAATCTCTCTTGGACAACTCAACATTAGCTAGCACTTAACTAATACATCTTTCCAGAGATATGTTCCTTGCTGGTAAAATAAAAACATATTCATTCGAAAATCTTAAAAGAATTTCAACCATTTCGGTTTAGGATCTCACCTTGAGTATCAAGGAATATCTAATAAATAAGGTTTCAGCCCATGTTCAAATTACTCAATATGTCGACATCTTGAACTTTCCTATTTTGGAAACTCAATTTACTAATTGCACAAAACCAAAAGTGTACGTGACTTAATGAAATCGGTTTTTCCTATTAGGATCAGTTTTACCTTGACTCCCAACATAGGTTAGGACCGGTTCTACCTTGACTCCCAATATAGGTAGTGATCGGTTCTACCTTGACTCCCAACATAATTAAGGATTTGTTCTACCTTGATATCTATATAGGTTAGGATTGGTCCAACTTTAGATCTTCAATGAAAACTGGACTTTTAATCCTCTTGATTTCTTTCAACTACGAAACAAGTTTGTAAGTCAACTTCCTTAAACTCATGTAATTAAACATAGTTTTATAGGCATGAAATCAAACATATATATGTTCACTACACAATCTAGTAACGAGTTACAAAGATTATGTTGATGTTGCAATTACGAAGTTCAAAAGATAAACATTATACTTCGTAATTGAATATACCAATATAAAGCATTCATAACTATTGATATATTGTTCCTTGACACTTTGATGATAATAAGATGATCAAGTCTCTAATACTAGAGTTTCACGTATATAACTTCGCATGCTATGTTTTCAATCAAAAACGACTTGAAAGCTTATGATATATGAATGGAAACAAGTCAAGTCGTGTATACTAATCTCAAGTGGAAGGATGGTGTCTTCGTTGATGTCGATATTGTTAAAGCATTGCTCGGTCGAACTCACAAGTGTTACTATCTCAAGCTTGTTGTCAAATTTAGTTGTCAATATTATATCTTAATATTTAGTCTACAGTTAGTTAAGTCTCAGACTAAGATAGATGTAGTTGAGAAACAAAACAGTCATCATTGCGTTCTACCGTTTAAAGGCGAATATCAACCGAAACTTTTGGAGAACTTCATCAACAAAAGGTAAGTGAAGACTGAACCACCTATTTCTCAAGTTATATTCACTTTTTTATCCTTGAGACGTTGTCGCGTAACTAATTAGACTAACATGCATATACAAGAATTTCGAGTCAAGTTTATCTTGATAATTAGTTCTCGAAATATAATGACTAAGCTTAATGAACATTTGTTCATCCTTGATGAATTTCGGTTAAGTACAATTTATTGTTCGCAATCAAAATCATGATTCAAGTTTTATCATTCGAAAATAGCCTAGAACAGTGATATGTGTCATTGATGTTATTCGGGAATGTTTTGAATCGATTTAAAGAGAAATACAGAACTAATATAGATTCGGATATAAGACAGTGTTATCAGTCTTACAGACTGGGAAAACTGTTATAAGTTTGAAGTCATATTACATGTACTCGTACACATAGCGGAGTAGCTATATGTCGACTAGCAGATTTTTGGTACGCATATCCTTATGCACATCCTGTAAGAATCAGTTTAACTCGTGAACCGGATCGGTACGCATACTTGTATGCAAACCGAAAAGAAACTATGGTCACGAAACCGGTTTGGTATCCATACCGGTACACGGACCAGAAAATTTATGTGTTCCGGAACTCGGTTTGTGTATCCAAACTGGTACACATACCAAAATAGTTCTGTGGACTCCAGAACCAGTCATAGTATTAAGGTACACATACCTAAATAGTTCTTTGGATTTCGGAACTTAGTTTGGCTTAATAGTTTACAAACCGGTACACGTATTGTGACTGGCCCGACTCACGAACGACTATGGTATTTTTACTTTGTACACCTACTAATCATGTCTATCATTTTCAAGTGCGATAAAATTATTTCTACGAGATAATTAGCATTTGATCAAATCTCTAAAAAAGCTAGACTCATTTGATCACATGATTGTGACTCAAGGTTAATGTCTTAAGTGTTCATGAAAATGAATATTAAGCTTATAAGTTCAAATCGGCTAGTTTTGGCTAACCACCTTGAACATAGTCTTTATACACTGTTCGGTTACGGTTTCACCTAACCAGAATGTATATCTTGTTTATGTTAATCAGATTCAAAGATTCATCTAACGGAGGATATTGATGACTTGGTTCCAAAGCTATCTTAGCTTAAACCTAAAGCAACCTATGCTTTGAATGTCTATAAAAGGGGAACTTCAAGCAACCGGGATCTTTGAATCCCGACACTACTTTGGTGTGTCCTAGTTGTAACTAGATTCGTCCTCTTCATAACCCTTTTATGGTTTAGCGACTACAAAGACTTCATTGGGATTCATGAAGCCAGGTCCAGTTATCTTTTCTTGATAACTCGAGTATCCTGATCTTGATCGATTGTTGAGCTGCTCACTTGATCAAGATAGATAGAAATCATCAAATTTCTCTTCGTCTCAAACTTTTTTGATTCCACAAGTTTTATACTTGTGAGGTGAATAATAATCTAGGCTGCACTCCGAGTTGCATAAGTCCGGATTTTGAGGTTAGCTAGACTCTGTCTATTTCTATCAATTTCCACCACTTTGATCAAACTTTTTGATCGTAAAGGAAATCACATATATGCTTAATTTGTGGGAGGCAGATTGGTTTAAAGTCTTCAATTGAGTTAAAGCAACTCTTAGTTGGTATGACGTCAGCTAAGGGAATCAATTGCGTGGAGTCCTGCTAGGATTCAAGAGGCGTAAGGAGCGCGACTGTACCTTAATCAGTGGGAGACTCGATTTGGGCTCAACTACATTCCAGTCCGAAGTTAATTGGTAGTAGGCTAGTGTCTGTAGCGGCTTAATACAGTTTAGTGTTCAATCTGGACTAGGTCTCGGGTTTTTTATGCATTTGTAGTTTCCTCGTTAACAAAACTTCTTGTGTCTGTGTTATTTATTTTTCCGCATTATATTATTTATCTTTATAATTGAAATATCACAGGTTGTGAGTTAATCAATCATAGTAGATACATCCGACCTTGTTTGTTGGATACGACTTGATTGATTCTTGGACATTAGTCTTTGTTACCGTTCAAGTTATCTCTTTGTAATTAGGTTCACGGACTTGGTTCTTTAAATGTTTTAATTGCAAGAGAGAGAGATATAACTCTAGATACTATTCCTTAATTGAGCTGAACTCTCGGAGTTGTATTGAGTTTGTCCGTACAGATTGCCTAAGAAAAAGTTGGTGGTGTATTTTTGTACCCCCGCGTTTTCAGATACGTCTTTGGATTCTTCAGATCTTCAGAGTAATACTTGTATGTCTCAACATTTCTAGACTTCCTAGTCTAATCTAACGGAATTGACTCTAGTAATCTAATCAAGCGACTTATGAGTTTTGATACTAAAATATGACAACCAACTTTAACATAAACAGTGCTCTAACAAACTACAATATATTTTGTAGGCATAATTAGATTACCCAATTGTGTTCACAAATTATGAATGAAATGGTCGACTATCTGAACAACAACCTTGAAGTCATGAAAATAATATCATTAGTTATGTTACACTAAATGCAAAGACCTACCATGCTCAACCAAGATATATATTGTTTATGATGTAAATATTTAGATTTGATTAGCTAATATAATTACTTTTCTTCTCTCTTTTTTTCCCGATTGATGTCTGTTGCAACGTCGTACTGTAAATACATAATTGTTGTGTTTGGTAATTGCAGAGTTCATAACCCCAAGGAATTTATAACCACGTAAGATTGTAAACCCCGGGATTCATGCAAATCCCTCGTAAGTTTGGTAACTCGGTTAAAATTATTAGGATTTGTACAATTTCCTTGTTTTAAACTCCATTTATTGTTTGGCATTGCATTCAAAAGCTAAAAATTGTATATATATATATATATATATATATGAGATTTTAAGGTTTAAAAAAAACGGGTTCAAAAATTCCTTGATGAATTTCCCAGAAAATCTTAGGAAGAGAGGTCGGACTCGTTATGGAAACGTGATTCCGATAGGAAATGTGATTTTTGGAGATTTGGGCAAACAAATGTACCGAAGGAATCATAATTCCACCAAATCTCCAAAACCCATAAATCTCACCTAAAATTCTGCGTCCAAACCCACCAAATATGTCAATGGGTCTTTGGTTCTGTAATAAGTTTTAATAAGTCTTTGGTTCTGGCGAAATTATTTTTTAGCACCGGTAATATCTTTTAGACATAATAAGAGATTGAGTTTCCTTTGCCCCCAATATATTTGCACCAATCAAATTTTGTGACGTGTTTTTTTCCGAATTATTGTGTCACACAAAGTCTATTTCAACCGATAGGATACTAAAATTTGAGCAACTTATATTGCCTGGCCCTTCAAATCTTTAGATTACACGATGTAAAACACTACAATTCTTTATAATATATCATTATATACTAGTTATCTGAAAATATTACGAACGAAAAGGCAGTAGATCGGATCCCTAAAAGGTATCAACACCAACGCGTGTATAGTTTTATTATTATCAGTTTACTACATTTTTAGCGTCATCCAACAAACTAGATTAGAAGTGTATTTGGACATGTACAGCTACAATTGTCATCATCCATATTATTAATAAAATTTAGATAATTTTATCTTTCACTCTATCTAGTCGTATCTTTTTCTTGATCTCTTGGAAGAAAAGCCAGTATGTACCGTAGTCCAGCCTCCAATGTATTCAACGAACAAAGGAGAACATCAAATTCCAATGTGCTACACCGCTACTCCAAAGTTAAAACTCCAATCCAAATACGTGAAATTAAAAAAACTAGATAAAACATCAACTACATCATTTTCTTGAGAGATTCTTTGTTTAATCTAGAATCGTACATTTCTTAGTTAAATAAGTTGTAGTTTTACGCAAGGAATAGTTGGACACTAATATCGTGGTTAGCTTAATATTTGTGATCATGCCTTAAGAGCCAAAAGATTTCGCGGAGGTCATCCAAAACTTTGCTTGTGTCACACTGTCTCTCTAATCTCTATTGTGCGTGAACGGTTTTTCTGAAGGAGCGTTTCTTTAGTATGATGTTGTAATTTATTTTCAAGTCTCTGATTTACCACCTCTGTCTCAAAACGACAGGCTTGTTTCATGTAAAAATTACAATGAAATAGACCTTTTTTTTTTATACGGAACGAGTATCTAGTTGTGATTTTGTTAAGAGGACTTTTATCGTTTAAGCAGACAAGCTTGCAAATTTTGGTTAAACATGTGTGGGAAGAGTAATCTTCTCTTCCCTCTTTTTTGTTTTTTTCCGTTGTAAAAAGAGAACAACTTAACGTCTTTATACTTCTTAAATTACCCATCAAGGGGGCTAAATGCTTAGATCAATTCTTCATGTTTTTACCTTCATTCGGCTCAGAAATTTAGATGTCACAAGTATTGACCATGTGTTTACAAATAGTTGAAAGGAGGAGAAAAGGTCTCTTTCCTGTTAAAATATAGTCGTAGATACGTTTGTTAGGAAGTGAGCTATGATTGAAAATGGAACTATGTCCCTAATAAATACAGTCACATGACATTAATTGGGGCTAAAAGGAATCTATCCTTATAAAACTAAAAGAAAAATATGAACCATGCAATATGTACCAACTTTTTTTTTTTAGAATGATAAAATCTTTCTGTAAGAGATTTGCTAACGAAAAATGACAATAAACAGGTCGACGTTTCCCAAGTATGCTGTTTGATTAGGGTGCCTAACCATCACCTATCCCCAAATCAAGGAGTAGTATATTTCTACTTTCTTTCTTGTGTCGTTGTTTCGTTGTAAAGGTGTCAACCTGTTTGGATGCTTACTATTACAACAGATTGGTGATTATCGAATTGAATTGAATCGAATCGGAAAGTCCCCTGATAAAAGTACTGAGATTATTAATCCCACGTTGTCTGGGTTATATAAGATCCTGCGATTTATAATTCTTAGGGCCACTCCACTCATCACCAATTGGTTTTGAGTTGGAAGCCCACATTCTAATATGGTATCAGAGCGAGCTATTTGTTGTGTCAAGTCCTTTGACCGCATTTGTTATGTCGAGTCCTTTGACCGCACCTTAACTCCGCGTCACCCGATTTATTGTTCCATCCACGTGTTAGACCCAGAGGCTACATGTGAGGAGGCGTGTGCATTTGTTGTATCGAGTCCTTTGACCGCACCTTTACGCGTCACCCGATTTATTGTCCATCCACGTGTTAGACCCAGAGGCTACACGTGAGGATGCGTGTTGAGATTATTATTAGTCCCACATTATTCGGATTATCCAAGATCCTGCGTCCACAAAAATTTGCAATTGCAAGGGCTGCCTTCGTCCCTTATATGAAAAGAAGACCGGGACAAATTAGTTACTCTTCCTTTAACATAATTAACATGGGTATATTGTCTCTCTCTTCTCTAAGGGAAAAAAAAACAACCTAACCGCCATTACCATCTTGCTCAGATTTGGTCCTTTTTGGACCTAATCTGAGCAAGATTTCTTCTCTTTTTAAGTTTTAGTAGGTAGCTTTCGAATAAAACTTATTTTTCTTTTGTTTTTTATGTCATTCAACATATTTCTTCGCTATTTGGAGCGAATTTTCTTCGCCATTTGGAGCGATTTTCTCTTTGTTTTGAGGGTGATTTATTCAAGCCTTGATCGCTGGTTCGTGGCTTGCTATTCTTGAATCAAGAACATCGTTGATTCAACACGGTATTGCTTTGAATCCATATTCAATCAAAGGGATTTATGGCATCCGGGTACGTTTGGATCTACAAGATTATGGGAAACTTACTTCTTTCTTTTAGGAGCATCTCTTGTTAAAAAAGAAGAAAATCAGATTAAATGGTCAGAATCGATTCCGGATAATACCATCATTCTTCCCTACTACAAATACGAAATTTGGATATCGTTGCGGTTTATAACTCATTCTCTTCGATATTTACTTGTAATTGATATCTTTATTTGTATTAGGGTTTTGATTATCTTGTATTTTGATGTTCTTGTTATGCTTGTAAGCGATCATGTAATCACGGTTTTGATATGAATAAACCGAAATTGTTGATTGACCAAACAAAAAAACAATGGGATTTAATCTTAATTGAAGGTATATACAATTCCGTGGTACATTATTCAAATTACGGTTCAAATTATACTTAAAATTAATTGTTATTTTTTTAGCACACATTAACATGGGTGTATTCAATCTTAATTGAAAACACATACAATTCCATGGTATTCAAACTATACTTACATGGTGGATTTTATATAAAGTCGAGGTATTCGAACTCATGAAAATTATAGTCTGCAAAGATATTCAATCTAGATATTTTAGGATTTCAAAAAAAATTGGTATTCAATCTATTTTATATTTTCATGACCTAGGATTTATATGGATATTTGATCTTATTAGGAACTGAATTCTTGTGTTATGCAAAAATAAAATGTAAAACATTAATACGGTATATTAGGTACATAAGTGCTAGTGCGCTTTTTAAATTCGTGAAAAAAACCGTTGTAACATCAGTTAATGAGTATATATCTTCTCTTTTATATGTATGAGCATGAGTGAGGTATTCAATGAAAGTGTTTGGCACACCATCATTAGGCTGAGTTCAAGGTGATTTTTTATCTGTTGTTAAAGCTGCAGAAAACATAAAAAGAATCTTGCAAAGAAAATACTAGGCACTGGTGATTGGAACTCCAAGATGTGTAAGCACACTTTTTTTTAGGAGCAGAAACTCATCTAGTAACCTATTTTCTCACATTGTTATACTTATATCTACTCATATCAAGTTTGTTCACTATATATATCCATTGCAATTACGATTACACATACTACAATGTCATTAAGGAGTTGGTTAATTGACATAAGCGTGGAGTTCTTTTGCTTTTTCAGATAATTTAATTTTTATCCTCTGAGGCATGATAAGCGGACAAAACTTAAGACTATTGCTAGATCGTATGCTGCATCGAACATTACTAATAGTACAAACACTTTATTTCCAAGATGTAGCATTTTCACCAGGTACAATCCTACTCAGGCTAACTTCCTAAGTGACTAGTTTGTTGTAACCCATCCAGTTCCAAGAAAAGAAAAAAAAACTACAACGTCATTAAGGGGTTGATTATACCACATGGCTTGTTCATTTTTTTAACAATGTACAATCTTGGTATTTACACATGATTCCGTTTGATTTGGATAATAATTGCATTTGATAAATATTTATTATATTCCATATAAATCTTTAAAAGAACCCATTTTAATCCATGACAGTTTGAAATAATTTCCATATTTACGATGAAACCTTATAAGGATGTATGATTCATCTAGAACATGAACCCATACTTATCCATAAATTTCTTAATTGAACACACCCCTATAAATTTAGTTTTATTATTTTTTATTTTTCTTAATAAGAGACGATAAAAGCTAGCATACGAAGGATGCTCGAAGAGTTACACCAGTAGAGTTTAGCTACATCTGTAGTAATTGTAGAACCATCTAATGAAGCTAGAATTACATTTGATTGGTCTAGTATCATGCTAGTAGTTAGATAATGAGGGAAAGGATTCCAGGTTGTAAGAGCTATGTAGCTCGACCTTCCTTAGCTAAGATGTAAATCACCAAATTTACCTAATCTAAAAGTGAAAGTAAACCTCAGAGAGAAAGAAAGTCTGTTGAGAAAGCTTGCTAACTGGATACTTTAAATTGCCATTAATAATTATGACAGAGCCTTGTATATAGTTGTAGGTACCTAAAAATAGGTAAAGGTTCAGAAGTGAGTCTTAGGATTTTAAGTTGAAGTCTGCGAGAGTTGCGGAAGATTGAGCACGAATAAACTTTGCCTAAACCAATCTTATGGTCATTCGAAGACTCTTTCTGCCACATAGATGGAAGAATCATGCTTGGTTATAGGGAGGGAAGCAGGAAGAAAAAGAGAGATTAAAGTATTTTTTTTGGGTTTTAGAATGGATGCTCTGAGAGATGTATTTAGCAGGATCAATTTATGACTTATTTATAGCTCAACTCTCTAAACTCAAGTCCGTGGGACAAGGATGAGAGATGTGAAAAGCATCTCACCCCTAATCACAAGAATAACTAAAGATGAGTGGAGTTCATTCCTTGATTCCTTTAATCTCCCCTGCCGACTATTTTCTTTAATGGTGGGATATAAAGTTGGGTACTCTCACGCGTGTCGTAGACTGCCAGACGAAAACTCCAAATTTAATTATCCCCCACCCCCAATTTTTCTGACTGAGATAGCCTTCGTGTATGATGTGTTGGCATGGTAGCAATATTCACTATTGTCGACGTTGACTGGGGTGGAGGTATATTCTCTAATTTGTGCATTATGACTAGTCTGAGTCATGTGGATCGTGTGTGATACATGAGATGAGCTAAGGTTGAGCGTCAACCTTGTGTGAACTGCAATACATGGCTTTGTAGAGGGCGAATTTCCTATTTACAGCTTCTTAATGACCAACAAACCTCTGAGGAGTTTGTGAACAATTTTGTTACATCTTTGAACGATTTTACATAACTAAAACTCATGGTGACAACTGTGAGCATGCTTATAAGACCGAGGATGATACTTCTACGAGACTCATAATCATGTTGACTTGACCAGTGAGTCTCGCGGGGACGTTACTAGGAGTCAATCGTCGATGCGTTCATGAAAGCGGGGATCATAAATGACCAGTTCGTCTCATAGGGATGTACTAGGAGTTAGTCATGAAAAAGGAGAGGGTACCATGTACACCACCAACTTCTTTATTCGGAAACCTGTATGGAAAAACCTAATACAAACATAAGTAGACCAACTTAATGATATAGAGTTTATATCTCTATCTCTTCTCAATCAGAAAGTCTAGACAATGGAGTCTGTAAAGTTGATTTTTAAGAAGAATACCTGGACTGTCCCAAAAACCAATATCTAAGATCAATTTAATCGTATCCAAATAATCTAGTCGGAATTTTGCCAAGTATGAAACTTGTTATCTATCTTTCAAGATACGAATTCTACAAGAACGAGTCTCATAATCGATCATAATTAATATAGACGTGTCTACTAAGATTGAATGCGTACTACTTGTGTAAATCATATTATAAAGATAAACGGTATAATGGGGAAAGGAAAAAACATAAGACACCATAAGTTTTGTTAACAAGGAAACCGCAATAGCAGAAAAACCCTTGGACCTCGTCCAGATTTAACACCAAACTGTATTAAGAGATACAAAACTATCAGACTTCGGACTAGAATGTGGTTGAGACCGAATCTATCCTTCAAGTGATTCAGTTACAGACGCGCTCCTTACGTTTCTTGAACCTCGCAAGGCTCTATGCAATTGATTCCCTTAGATGACGTCCTTTACATCCTAAGAGTCGCTTCAACCTAAGTGGAGACTTTTGATACCGATATGACTCTAATAGATAAGCCTATTTGATTTCCTTTTAAATCAAAGATCAAGGCATGGAAATATGTTTGCAATAGACAAAGCTAGCAAACCTCACAATACGGAACAATTACACTCAGTTAGCTAAGAAGCATGGATATTTAACCACCTCTCAATAAAAATTTTGAACAACTCAATTAAGAGAAGTTTTCTGATATCTATCTTGAGGAATCACAAAGTATGAAACGAATCGAACTTTCCGATTTTTATCTATCTTGCCTGGAAGAGATTACGAAATCATCGGTAATAGAACAACAAGATCAGGATACACGAACTATCAAGATAAAAGATAGTCGCACTTGGCTTCACGAATCCCCAAAGCGAAGTCTTTTAGTCATAGTCATAATTATGTTTCTCATAGGAAACCTAGGTCAATAGAGGACGACTCTAGCTATCAACTAGGACACATAAGTGT
This sequence comes from Papaver atlanticum, assembly GCA_023531105.1. Taxonomy (NCBI): domain Eukaryota; kingdom Viridiplantae; phylum Streptophyta; class Magnoliopsida; order Ranunculales; family Papaveraceae; genus Papaver; species Papaver atlanticum. The sequence continues at coordinate 3,250,338 of JAJJMB010005364.1, read as the reverse complement.
CAGGGATTGAATTTCCTAGTTGAAAGAGCATCTCTATTAATAGATGTTAAAGACTGAGGGTTTCTTAGAATTCAAGCTAAGATAATTTGAGTTTCAAACAAACACTTTTTATGTTTAGATAAAACTCTAATTAGAGTTTCAAGTAAGCATGTGAGAATTAGTCTTGAAATCACATAGAAGAATATACACAATGCTCCGATTACGGAACCGTGTATAATGACCGTTCTTTGGAAAGTATGCCTTATAAACTATAAGTGATTTTATGTTTATTTAAACACTTAAGAATTTAATCATGATGCCCATACACGAGTATTTTAGTGATCAATGATCTCTTAGAGGTGTTTATGAGAGTCATAACAATGCTAAATATATTTAAAAAATAAGTCTTTAAGCATCTGCTAATGTTTATTGGGACCGTTGGTGAAATGGCTCGTGAACCGTAAGGCAATAGTTCACGAGTCAGGGTGTAGCGGTTCGTAAACGGACCTACTCATCTCGAGAACTCATATGGACACGGTTCGTGAACTGGGTTCGCCAACTGCTTAGCCTTTGACACCAATATTAAAAATTCAGATCACCACGGTTCGTGAACTATCCCGTTCTGAACTTAGGGTTTGCAAACTGATTCGCCAACCTTGCTATATTTCAGAAACTCGCATATCTATGGTTTGCGAGATGGTTCGCCAACCTACCCTGAGCCGAAATATCAAAAGTTCTGAATTTCTCTCTTTTGATGTTTGAAACATTCCCAAATGATAAAATTATTGTTTGGGCAATTTTCAAATGATCAAAAAATTAATTCTTGAATAATAAATTGTTTCGAACTAATATTGTGAAGGAACTTTGAACATCCAATGCTTGAATCATATTTCGATATGTTTAACAAGACAAGCTTGACTCGAGATTTCTTTTTTGCAATAAATTTACTAGAAGTCATACGACATAGTCTCATAAGATAGAATGATAAGATAATGAGTAAAATAGAATGGTTCAGTCTTCACATACCTTGTTGATAAAGTTATCCTTCGTCGAACTTCAGTCTTCGAGGGTGATGTTTTATACTCAACTACCAAATTCTAAATCTAGTCCGATATTTGACTTAGTAGACTAGAAATCAAGATATAGTTTGTTCAACTAACATTGACGAAAAGCTTGAGATAACAAAACTTGTGGGTTCAACCGATCAATGCTCTAACAAGTTATGAGGCTTGTCATTGTATCTCAGATTAAATATCTTGTGTTTTGAACGAGATTAAAGAACTTATGAGTTTACCAATGTGCCTAGTGAGGACGTTGCTAGGAGTCAGTCATGAGGGAATCTCACAAGCGTGAGTGCCCATGAGTCTGCACACACTATTAGGGCTAAAAACTTTATTTTTACTTTGTGGACCAGAGTATGAGTTGTGCTCGAGTAGAGCAAAGATGAATTGATCGAGCCCTAGAAGAGTTTAACTGGCAGAGCTCTAGGGAAAAACAGAAGTGATCGAGCCATAAAGCAGAGATAAACTTGTCGATTCTTAGGGTTAAGCTGAACCAGTCGAGCTTTAGAGAGTAGCTATCCTGATTGACTTGAATCCACTTAATATGACCCATCATGAATCTTTTATCCTAAATTTTATGTGTCAAAAGTCACCATCTACAATAGTTAATTACCTTCTTCTAGTTTCTTTCTTTAAACGTTTCTTAAGAACCTTGTGATGCCCATTTTTCTGTTAAGTTAATGATTTTGCTTCTTCAGGAGATAAAGCCCTAGATGGTCCTGCTCTGATTATATTTTCAAGTTCTTGCGTTATCACACGAGATTTAATAACTATTGTCAACCATGATCAAAACTAATGACCTATCAAAATTAGTTTCAAACAACTTATTGGTAAAGGTTTAACGTTCAATATTTGGTTATGATTGACCAAATAAAATATAGGTAATGATATACCCAAACAAACTCCGAAGCCTGATATACCTGACTGAGTCGTCAGAAAAACTTTCTAGTTACGCGGCCGGAAGTAGTCACAAGATGGATGACCTATTCGGAAGTTGTTGTCATATAACCGCAACAACGCCAATAAAAATACCACACTGGTGGATAACCGCAGTGAGAAAGTTGGAATAATATTGGTGATTGTTGGGATCTTAGAACTAGGCACATGTCACTTATGTACGGGTGGAAGAGTATGTTAGGGGATTGGGCTAGATACTGGTTTTATAAGAGCCAAGGAACGTTTATGTTATACCGAGGCCTTTCTAGCACAATTGGCTTCAGACTTGCAAAAAGCTTTGGAGTTAAGCATGCTGAGGTGGGAGTAATCTAGGAATGGGTGACCTCATGGGAAGTTGTTGCTCGACTTTCGCAGCAGTTCGCGTTGAAAATCACTTTGTTGGATGAGCACATTAACTAAGTGGGACAATATTGACAGAAGGTATGATCATTACAAATGGTATCAGAGCCGACAAAAAGTAACTTACTGAGGGTGTGAAGGTACATAGACGGGTTAGGCCAGGTTCCTGTCTCATGGGAACAGGAAACGTCATAAATCTGAGATATTTATATTCTGGAGCTGGGACGGTTCCAATCTAAGGGGTGAAAATATAACACCCAACTTTCAGTAGTGGACCCATAGAAAAAAAACATTGGAACCTGATGGTTACACTTGATCGATCTGTGAGAAGAAAAAAATTAGGTTAAGCGTGCTCGGTTAGGACTAGTCATAGGATGAGTTTCCTCTTACGAAGTTGCTGCCTGATAACCATAGTAGTGCCAATAAACACCTTACACTACTGGATAACCGCAGTGTGAAAGTGGGAACAATATCGGTGATAGCTGGGACCATTACAATGAATTAAGGATGGGTTGCTTGTGCTCATGCGGAAGAGTATGCTAGACGGTTGGGATAGGTACTCGCTTCATAAGAGAAAAGGGATGTCATATATTGTACTGAGGCCTTTTCATCAAAATTGGTTATAAAGTTAAAAAAAAAAAACTATGTAGTTAAGCATACTTTTGCGGAAGTATTCCGGACATGGATGATTCCTTGGGAAGCTATTCCTGGATGAGCGCAGCGATGCCTGTAAAAAATCCCACACTGCTGGATAAACGCAGTGACTAAGTGGAGACAATATCGGAGGAGGGTCGGGTCATTACAAAAGTAATCTACTTTCTATTAAGAAATAGGGAATGTTATATTGTATAGCCAGTGTAATTTACGTTAGCTGATGAGCTGAACCTATGGGTATTCAAACTCAAAAGTATAGATGTCACTGAAAATAGTCAAAGAGATATGAATACCTGATGTTCTTTTAGTTTTTTTTTATTTTGTTGAAATATTTTGTTCATTTATCGTTCTAGTTAAACTAACACTTAGTTGCAACTTGTTTAACACTTATTCAATCTTCATACCGATAATGATATAGAAAAAGAAAATACATGGTAAGTACCGTAGGTGGAAGGAAAGGGGGGAAGCATTCAAATGAATCTAGATAGTGAACACTAAAGAACATACATGACATAAGTACCTATAGCAATCACAAAAAATACAATTGGAGTCAGTATCTGAAATAAAAGAAGTTAGCTTTTATTTTGCTGGTACATTATTCAGTTTCATAGGAACAACTTAACTTTACAGGGATTTCCAACAAGTATTCTGGTCTTAAATGATTTTTAAAACCTTTTTAAACACATAGGAAAATGCATTATTTCCTCGAGCATACTTCATGGGTGTCCAAATATATCTAAGGAAAATGATAGATGTTAATGATCTAATTTAAAATAAAACTAACCATCAAAATCTGACTTCTCAAAATCAAAAAATTGAAGTCATTATAAAAGAAATAAAATGAAAAGAAATAAAAAAAAATACGAGATAATAAACATCCTAACAAGTTACTTACCTAGTTATTCGTTCTAAGGGAAAAATCACATATTCCATCCACTTTTAATCCAAAGTAATAACATTTCCTTATGTTTTGCTTGAATAAGAAATCCAATCATGCCTTTTTTGTATCTCTTTGTCTAAATAATAAGATCATAAGTCCGGTTGATTTGACTAAAATTAGTTCCCTAGGTCCTGGTCAAAGTAAATCTTGCATTTGGTCTTGACTTTCGATTCTCGGTACAATAATTGAGCATATTTATTTGTAAGTTTAAGAAGCCATTACGAAATTTCCTTTTTAGGGCGGTGAATGATTAACCTTTCATGAAGTCTCTAGCCTTTGAAGTACTGAATGTACTTAGGTTGCGATGGCAACAATTTCAGTGATAGCGAGAAATTTTTAGTAAATAACTCATAAGCAGCTTTCTTTTAAGTCGATTCTAGGGTTTGTTGTAATTTCAGTTATGAGCTCGGTTTATGATCTCGGGTAAGATTCGGGTTACAAGTTTGAGTTTAATGAGGCCTTCACTAGTTTTAGATTTTCTTTTGGGTATTCACCGTTTCAGACTGCTATGTCGGTATGTCAAATTTATATTGGTTGTAACTTGTATGGGTTTCATACAACATTAGATTGTGTGCAACACTTCTATATATAAATTATTTACCGAACAAAATAAAAGGGGTAATACAATGATATTAATGGAGCCTTGTATGAAAATTAAAATAAAAGACCAACTTTTTTGAGTCAATGGCGGAGTTCGTCTCCGGGTGTATATATATATACAAGATATGCAAATCCTTCGAATAGATTAAACTAGTAAGATAAATTTGGCTACCGAGTCATTGCCATTGCTAGAAATCATGTAAAGAGAAAATGCAACTTTAAGACACCTATGCTGCCATCTTCACCGCTACATTCACTTGCATCCATCATCAACCATTGAAACCACTTTAGAAAAGTTAGTAAAGTTTTACACAAGGTTTTGACTGAAATGAAGATAAAAAATAGGAAAACAAAAAATGAAGAATGAATGTTCAACACCACTAATCTTAACAAATGAATGATCTTGGGGAAGTAAGAAAACATGATAGAAGGTAAAAGGAATTAAAAATTAAGGGTTCAAGAAAATAAAAGAGACAAAGGTGAATTAGCCACTTCGACTTCCAATAATAATACTAGAAGAATCCCATGAATCAATTGAAGAAATCCTTTCTTAAATCCAGTCCAAGAATTAGATCCAAGCAAGAAAGGAGGTGGTTATTTTGTTGGCAACCAAGGTTTTTTATTCCTTGTTAGAGGAGATAAGTCGGATGGCTTTGACGAACAAAGTTACACGTAATTTTTATTGATCACACGGTCCCAATATATCAAATAGGCATATATATTTGATAATTACCTCACTACATCATGGTTCCGGATCATCCATTTTTATGCCTAGTAATACACAATAAAAGAAAAGCTTACTCAATTTATTTATTTTAATTGGAAAAAAATATACATTTAATCAAAAAGAGAGTTACAAATAAACCACAGATAAGAAAAGAAAAAGAAAACTAAGAAAAAAAAGATAATATTACAAAAGACACTTCAGTTTCAAATTGTGAAAATTGATATCGGCTCCAGAAACTGAAAAACCTTACATATATTCTTCCTACATATACGAGTCATGTCATTAAGATCCAAATCGAGTCGAAATGCAGAGATAAATCGTGCTTTCCTCTTTTAACACCGAGGAATAGAAAATCGAGTCACAAATTATGCTTTCCTCTTTTAACATCAAAAAAACAAAAGGCAAGAAGTTTCGAAACGTACTCTTGACCATCCGCCCATACAGCCAACCTCTGAACCACTGTGTCATGCCATTTTTTTTCATTAACAATGACTCATAATATTTTTATACGAATGTCTCAGCTATAAACACATTTTCATGTTTAATTTCAAATGTAAAATAAAAATAACAATGAAATTCCGTTTCGATACGATTCAGTTCTTTGAAACGAAAAATGAGTGACTTTGCACTTCACGATTTCACAATCATGCTAAGGCCCAAAAGAAAAACAAATTTTTAATAGTTAAATATATATTTTTTCTACACAAAAAGGGCTAAATATTTTTGGAAAAAAAAAGACATGTCTTCCACAAAGAAGTGGCTACCAAGAAAGTGTGTTACAAAGAAAGCTACAAGGTAGCTGTGAACACCAAAAAAGAAGAAATATAGCCTGATGAAGCTAAATTACAGAGAGAAAAAAACAAAAACCATGCTGGAAAAAATGTTTAAGTCATACCCATTACTCCTTCCCAGTTGAACAGTAAACTGTTTAAAGAGATGTTCTCAAAAATCTTGGTACCTAAAGACCAATTGTAGAGCAAACACTTAACTTCAATCAAGAATTGATTGAAATGCTTGTATCTTCCTCGATAGAGTCTTTCATTTCTCATTCCAAACAACCCACCAAATGGCAAAAGGAATCATACTCCACGATTTATTCCTCATTGTCTTACCTTTCTTCTTATTCCATTCCCACACAGTTGCTTTTACATCATTCCTGAAAACCCAAACTAACTTGAAACTAGTGAAGAAAAAGTTCCAGAGTTTTCTTATCTCATCACAGTGGAGGAGCAAATGTGAGTTGGACTCAACAGCCTTCTTGCACATAATACAACCATTTATAACAATGGAATTATGAAGAGTATCTAGTGTTGGGCCTGCATTATAGCACAAGTTCCAAGTAAATAAAATCACTTTTTGTGGAACTCTTGGATTCCATAGGCTTTTGTGAGTTAATGTGATGTATCCTGCAAACTCAATAACATCATAACAAGATTTTACAGTAATAATACCAGAATTCCAAGAAAGGTAATCATCTCCTGACTCAGTCAGAATTGGTGCATTAATTTGACCCAGCAGTTCTGCAACCATTTCCACTTAACCATCCTTAAGGTTTCTGGTGAAATTGAAATCCCATGCCAAGCTGTTATTAGTAAACTTTGTCATGTCTCTTATAGAAACATACTTATTTCTGGATAATTTGTAAAGAGAAGGATATAAGCTTGCTAATGTATGCTCTCCTATCCATACATCTTTCCAGAATGAGCATCTATTTCCACTCTGAATGTGCATTGTAGAGTGATACTGAATAATGCTTTCGGATTTTAGGATGCATGCCCACAAACTTTTATCCACGTAACTTTTAGAATCATTTGGAAATAGAGTCTCAACTTTTTTACACCAAAACCACCTCTTTGTTTAGACAGGGAGACCTTATTCCAACCCACCCATCCTTTGTTTTTTCCAACACCCCATAGAAAAAAAATCTCATAATTCTATCCATATGCTTTTCTACATAAGCAGAAATTTGGAAAAGAAATGGATAATAAATTGGTAAGCTACATAGGACATGCTTGATCGCTAAAATAGTTCCTGCCTTATGTGTAAAACACTGTTACATTACATAAATTGGTGCTGGGATCAGTATTCACAACTCAGAAAATTGTTTGGAGCAGGGGAAGTATGGCCAAGATTGCAATGCCTAAAGGCACAGCGAAATGCCAATCAAGGTATGTGTGCGTTGAACCCTAATGGTCGGCAGTTAGTTTCCATCTCATGATCCTACGAATCTGTGTAATACATTACATATGCGGACTGGACAGCAGTACAGCAGTACTGGTATAGTGGTGTGTGCCTGTGTGATAAATCGCCAATAGGACTAGGATAAGGAAAGGAAAACTGTCCAAATGAGGAGAGAGGTATGGATGTGAAGACTGTAATATGTGGAGAGGTGATGATGCAGTCTTAAACTTCATGGTAGGCAGAAAGCTAAGGGAAAACAGACACGTGGGTGCAAGTGACCTGAAAGACCACGATGGACCTAGTCCCTTTCTACACTAATTATTATTTTAGCGAACAGTCTTCTTAAAATCAGGAAAGTGAGTTGTGATACTGTTTTTGGTACCCAAATTATCCTGGTTATAACCAAATCGATGATGTCAAAATATATACAGCTCAGTTTGCTCTGCCATTACGTAAATTGGGTGAAAGGTAAGTGTCCTAGACTCCCAAAACCCAAGTCATCGAAAGTCTATTTAAAAGAATAAGGATTTGGCAGATGAATGCGCGTGAAACGAAAAAAGTATAGGTTACCATTACCGTCCTCTTTTATACCCATTGTACTGACACGGTTGATGACGGCATATAGCGAAGGTTTGAAAAACGGTCGTTTTTTTTGTTGAGAAAACGGCCGTTAAAACGCTCACGCCTATGTAGCATGCCCGTGAGGGTTACAGATACGCTTGTCTAAATAACACCAATAAATAGTAAAAAACGATGTTATTTAGACCCGTTATATCTGTTTTCACGCATGTGATAACCGTTTTTCTAAAATTGATTTTTACGTTTTTTTCGTCTAAAAAATATTTTAACATAAGTTTTTTAGACTGTTTTTTTTTTCCCGTTTTCACACCCGTTATACCCGTCTTTTAGAAAAAAAGAATATAAAAATACTATTTTAATCAATTTTTTATTTCTAAAATAAAAGATTAAGAATTACAATTAAAAAAATTAAAATAAATGAACAAACATATAAAATAAAAACGTAGTAACAACGTTATTTAGACCTGATATAACCGTTTTCACGCATGTTAAAACCGTTAGATAGGAAATTCAGATTATAATTTATTTATTTTTTCTATTTAACCGTTATCACACCCGTTATTTCATAAAAACGTAAATAAACACGTTTTTTGCTCGAAACGTGCTCACACCCGTCAAAACACGTTATGACGGTCACGCCCTATGACCGTGACCCGACATGTAACCCGTTTTTCAAACCTTGATTATAGCTCCCCGGAAAGCCATTTGTCCTCTTTTTTCATTGCATTGGTGAAATGTCTTCGTTTCGACCATTTGTTTTCTCACATTAGTTCACAGTTTCACACTGAAAGCCATACGAGACAGATATTTTTCTAATTCTGAGAATAATAAAGCTACGGGACTACTTGACCAACACCTTCCTTCCACTCCCATAAAAAAGTACAAACAAATTAACCACCACGTAAACTAAAATTAGTTCAAATCCTACATTTCTACTTCACTACATAAAGATCAAATACAGAAAAATGATAGAGCAATCGCATTTCGCATATAACCATTTCCTAATAAGGTTAATTTACAGAAAGACAAAATTTCTTTTTATGTGCAATACTCTCCTTTTTTCATATAGTAAGAACACAAAATTGCGTTTAATTATAGCCCTGAAAATTGATAATCAGCCAATTCTTGTTGTATCCTGTTCAAATGATATTGCTTTACAAAAGGAAACTTATATTCCAACAAAATACTAGTACAACAAGTGTGGTATTTCTTCTTGTGTGGTTGCTTTTCGTCTCAACTTCCTTGTCCGATCTTTTCCTTTTCCCTTTGTTACGGGATACATTCTTTATCCCATAGAATTAGAATCCCTCATGCGATCTTAAGAAAAACGCGTCATAACCAAGATTCTTTTGATTTTGTGATATCCGCATAGTCTCTGTAGTCTATTCTATAGTCCAGATTCGGAAGAAAGGGAAGGTATTATTCAGAAAGACATACCTTTACACACCCAAAAACAATTTGTTTCGAAGTGTTTTCTTCTTATGTCCCCTGGTCTGCGCATGGGCCTTTCCACGAATCCAATTATAATTTGCCTATGATGCAACATCTTTTGTGTGTTGTTATTGAAAATCTGATCAAATAATTAAATACTATAAAATCTATGTTTACCTCATGTCTTTTTTCGTGACAAAGTGTAAATCCTGTCTATTGCAAAAGTAAAAAAGAAAACAAAAAAGATTATCTCATCCCACACTTAAACCAAGTATGTACCACCATATCAACGAATTTTATATACTGTTATCCAGTTGCTGTTGTTTATCTTGAAACTTCCCCTAATCCGTATTACAATATACATACAAGGCACACCCAGGCAGAAATAATCGATGGATTTCATCAGTTGACACACCAAGTGTGGTGGGAAGTAAAATGTCGGTTAAAAATATTTGGATTAAATTATTAATTAATTAGGTGTGAATCGAAATTAGTGTGGTTTTTGGACCTAAAAATAATATTCTTTAAGAAACAAAACTATTACCATTATTAAAAAAACATAAAAAAAAAACTAACAAGGATTAAGGATAAAACCCCTGGGACAATCAAATAGCAGCATTTTATGATATGAAAAAACGGTGGTGAATGGAAGAGGGGGGGGGGAGTGAAGTGAGTGTGATCGTGTCACACTCTTAAGCATTTATGTCCCTCTCTCATCTTTTTAAATCCCCTTCAGTGCCCTTCCCACAAATCCACCACGTGGTCTTCTCTAAGATGTCGAGGTGGACCTCCATAACCTCCCCCACCCTTTCTTCTTCGGTCTCTCCCCCCTCTATTCTCTCTATGTTGTTGATATATGTCACCTCTCTATATATACTTCTCCATCCCCTCCCTCACTCTTTACAATCTCTCTCCTTCCTTTTCTCTCTCTCTTTCTCACTGCTACTACACTGCAAGCAAATTCAAAAACTTATTGCCAAACACATTCAAAAGAAGATTTGAAGTGAAAAATTATTCAACCATGTCCAGTTCAAGTGTATCTTCTTGGGTTACTAATAAACCTTCCATTTCAGTGAGTAAACCTCAAAGAAGAAGTCACAATAGTAATCTTCTTTCATCTTCTTTACAATCTCCGTCACTAGTTCAATTTACATCTTCATCATCATCAACTTCAGCTTCTATCTCAACTTACACCCATCACACTAGCAGTAGTAGTAGTAGGACTACCCAAATCACCCTTCCAAAAGAAAAGACAAAAACACTACACCTACAATCTCCTACTTCTACTCCAAAAACAAAACCCCAAAACCAAAATTGGAATATAATTCAAAAAGTTGCATCAATGGCTTTAGATGCCTGTGAAACAGCTTTACTATCTAAAGAAAAACAGCAGCCACTTCCTAAAACAGCTGACCCGTCGGTTCAAATTTCCGGTAATTTCGCACCCGTACCCGAACAACCTGTCTGTCAAAATCTACCTGTAACTGGTTCAATTCCCTCTTCCATTAATGGCGTTTATGTTCGCAACGGTGCTAATCCATTGTTTGAACCATTATCTGGTCATCATTTATTTGACGGTGATGGTATGATTCATGCTGTTAATATCAATCAAGGCTGGGCTTCTTACTCTTGTCGTTTCACTGAGACACACAGACTTGTACAAGAAAAAAGTCTCGGTCGTCCTGTATTCCCAAAAGCCATTGGAGAACTTCATGGTCACTCTGGTATTGCTCGTCTTATGTTGTTCTACGCTCGTGGTGCATTCGGTCTTGTTGATCCTAATCAAGGTATCGGTGTCGCTAACGCCGGTCTTGTTTATTTCAATCAGAGACTATTAGCTATGTCTGAAGATGATCTTCCGTATCAAGTCAGAATCACTGATTCTGGTGATTTGGAAACAGTTGGTCGTTTTGATTTTGAAGGTCAATTGAAATCAGCTATGATTGCTCATCCTAAGCTTGACCCAGTTTCTGGGGAGCTCTTTGCTTTGAGTTACGATGTTGTTCAGAAACCTTACTTGAAGTATTTCAGATTCTCTAAGAATGGTGAGAAATCCCCAGATGTTGAGATTCCTTTAGCACAGCCTACTATGATGCATGATTTCGCCATTACAGAGAATTTCGTAGTCATTCCAGATCAACAGGTTGTTTTCAAACTACCAGAAATGATTCGTGGTGGATCACCAGTTGTTTATGATAAAAACAAAGTCGCACGTTTCGGACTTCTGAACAAGTATGCTAAAGATTCTTCTGATATGAAATGGGTAGAAGTACCAGATTGTTTCTGTTTCCATTTATGGAATTCGTGGGAAGAGCCAGAAACCGATGAAATTGTTGTTATTGGATCCTGTATGACACCAGCTGATTCCATTTTCAACGAATGTGACGAAGGCTTACAAAGCGTTCTGTCCGAAATTCGTCTCAATTTGAAGACTGGTAAATCTACTCGTAGGCCAATAATTTCAGAAGAGAATCAATTGAATTTAGAAGCAGGAATGGTGAACCGTAATCAGCTCGGTAGGAAAACTCGTTTCGCATACTTGGCAATTGCGGAACCGTGGCCAAAAGTTTCTGGTCTTGCAAAAGTCGATTTAGTTACGGGTGAGGTACAAAAATTTATCTACGGAGATAATAAGTTTGGTGGCGAGCCTTATTTTGTACCAAACAATTCATCAGACAGAGAAGATGATGGGCATATACTAGCTTTCATGCATGACGAGACTACATCAAAGTCAGAATTACTTGTTATAAACGCGATGAGTTTAGAATTAGAGGCATCAGTGAAGTTACCTTCAAGGGTTCCTTATGGATTTCATGGAACTTTTATAAACTCCATGAGTTTAGAAAATCAAGCCTAGATTACAGAAGAAGAGATTTACCAGAGAGATGGTCAGTGAATACGTCTCCGGAATCTCTCATTTTCTTTCTTTCTTTCTACCAGTACATTTTAGGGGTTATACATACCTATATATCTATATAGAAGATGTTAGTATAATTAGCTAGTGAGTGATGATGAATGGAGATTTTGTGACAAGAGGTGGAGTGAGATTTACCAGAGAGATGGTCAGTGATACGTCTCCGGAATCTGCATTCCCCTTGGCTAGTTTTAGAATTTTTACATTTTTACTCTAAAGGTAACAGCCTTTTTTTTTGGGGTGTTACCTTTTCTTGTTCTCTGAGGGATATTATTTTCAGCTTTTGTTAGTCTTAAAGAGAGAAAAACCAGCTTGTAGCTTTTGGTGTAGGTAGGAAATTGAGCTCAGCTGGTTTTCACTTTTTATGTTTATTCTTTTCTTCTCTACTTCTACTTTCCATGGGTTCATGGAGTTTCCTTTTGTAGATCGAATCTGCTGTTGTATACATATGTGGATGTATCCTATGTAGTGCTTTTGTAAATAATAAAAATTTACACTTGGGATTGCTATTGTATTTTGTTCGTACATATTTGCTTTTCTTGAAATTGAACTATTTTGTCCCATTTCAGTTAAAAACAAACAAACTATGTTGTCACTTCAGTCTAAATTGTGAGATTAATTTAGAGAATGAAGTGAGTTAGTAATAAGTCCTTGTCATTCTCAATATTTTAAAGAAAGCCTTTACTGATAAGCAAGACTATGGAAGAGAGTCTTTCCTGATAAAAGAATTTAGGTTGTCCAACAATCTTAACGACTTTATTAGGACCGCAAAATCTTAATCTCTGACTGACTGTCTTTCACATGATTTATAAACGGGATACTATTATTATCGAGGTGATAAAAATTTAACGATCTGACGGTCAGAATTTGTTAATATTTATTTGTCTTACATGAATTGGTATCACCCCAAATAATACTGGTATCCCCTTTATAAATCGTGATCTTTCATACAAAATTTTCTCATTTATGAGTTGTTATAGAACCGGCAGTAAAAGCGGGGAAAATTACTACCAACCAACTAATTGTTCCGTTCCACTTCCATGTACTATTTGATAAGAAATTTCATTTTCAATATTCATTTAGACGACGAAAGATTGAGTATGTATTTTCTTATTTAATCATAAATAGTGTTTCAGGTATTAAAAATTATATAATAGCATCAATAATCATGATTCGCATACACTGGCAGCTCACATTCTTCCAAGGAGGGACGTATATATACGTGACAAGCGCCTAATTGATTTGCTCCTCTGGTAGATTTTATCAGAGTGCTTCAAATCGCATAAGAGCATCTGCAACAGAGGGTCATAATTTTATTTTTATATGACACATAGGATTTTAGACCCCCATTTTAATTAAAACCATCTTCAACAGTAGGTCCTATAAACCAGGAGGGGTGTCATACTAAATAAGAAGGTCTTAAAGAAAGTGTTAACTACACTTTGGGATGCACCTCTACGTCATTTTTTCTCTTATAATAATTAATTCTAAGGAATAAAAATCTCTAATTGTTGGAGATAGTTTTGTAGGAATAAGATCCTAAATTTGCTCTTTGCATAGACCCCATAAATAAAAAGACTAAATATTAAATCCACGTAGGATTTTTTGCACCTTCTGTTGGAGATGCTCTAAAAAATTATATAGCGGTATAATTGAGCGTAGCGACCAAGACCCAATAAGAATGCTGAAATAGATTGGTGCCCGTGCTATGCACGGGGAATCTTTTTTCTTTTAACTTGATGCGCGCGGGGCTTCGCCCCGCTCCGTTGCGATGCATTTTTTATTTGGTGTGCGCGGAGCTACGTCCCGCCCCGTGGTGATACATTTTTTTATTTAGTGTGCGCGGGACTTCGCCCCGCCCCGTGGCGATGCATTTTTGATTTGGTATGCGCGAGGCTATCCCCGCCCCGTGGCGATGCATTTTTGATTTGGTGTGCTCCCCGCAGCAATGTATTTTTGATTTGGTGTGGCGGAACTAATACATTAAATATGTGGAAAATATGTGCAGATTTTATTTATTTATTCCTTTTATTTTCGCAGAAAATATGTGTGAAATATGTGGATTTTTTTTCATGTGCAGAATTTATTTGTTTTATCCTTTTATTTTCGCAGAAAATATGTGTTAAATATGTGTATTTTTCCCCTTTATATATTAATTTGGAAAAAAGAGTCTTAATATGGTAGGCACTCGATTTCCAAATTGAATTTGGACTCCATAAAATTCAAAACACGGTAAGTTAGGTTTTCCTTTTGAGTTTGTAATTTTTAAACCAATCATACGTTGTCAAGTGTCCTCACCTAAATATTGTCACGTCATGAATTCCAAATTCAATTTGGTTTCTTTCTTTTTTTAATCTTTTTTCTATTCTTTTTAAACCAATCGTACGTGCCAAGTGTCCTCATCTAGATATTGTCACGTCATGAATTCTGAATTGAATTTGGTTTCTTTTTTTTTTAATCTCAATCAGACGTTGCCAAGTGTCCTGACCAAAACGCTCGTTTCACAAAACTCAAAAAAGTCATATTTCGGCCAATAGGAAGTGAGGGTTTCCTCACCGTTCAACGTGGGAGATTTATTTATCTATGCCTTTAACTCTTTAGATAGCTTAGATCCATCTGGTTACTGACATATAAGCAGAAAAAGGTAGGATGATGGAGTTCAGATGATTGAAATGCTAAGAAAAATCACCAGATTGCAGAAACATATATTCAAGAATTCAAGTATTTGTTGCCCGTTGCCTATCTGCTCGAGCAAGTAAAAACGATGGATATTCCCACCATTCTATATCTTTGTGCTCATTTTGTTCTTGTTTCCTATGGCCAGCAAAGTGGTTTATGCACGAGTCTATATTGAACGCCCACAATCCGTAGCTTTTTTGTCAGCTCGTGAATTACTTGATTTTAGAGGATTGTTATTTTTCATTTCTATTTTTCAGAATTATACTCCCTTTATCTCACAAGAAGTGATCTTTTCACTTTTTTACTGAAATAGGTGCTTTGAAAAGGGAGAGGTAATACATGGGTAGATGAAATAAGAAAAATGTAGTGGTAGCATAAAGTTCGAAAAGAAAATGAGAAATTTTCTTTCTACCCATGTATTACCTCTCCCTTTTCAAAGCACCTATTTCAGTTATTAAAATCCTAGAAAAGAAAATGAGAAATTTTCTTTGGCAGCATAAAGCTGGTAGCAGTTGTTCTCACTTGATCAAATGGGATTTTGTTTGGGCTAGTAAGGAAAATGGTGGTCTTGCGGTGCTTAATTTGAAACTCATGAATCAAGCACTTGTTGCTAAATGGTGCTGGAGATTTAGTGTGGAGAAAAATCATCTTTGGTATAAGCTGATTGTGGAAAAATATGGTTGTAACTTTTCAAATTGGGTACAGGAAAGGTGATGACTCCTTTTGGCGTGTCTTGCTGGAGGACTATAGTTGAAGCTAATGTTCTCATTTCTGAAAACTCCATTTTAAGTTTACATTTTGGTGAAGCAATCTCATTTTGGTACGATAAGTGGGTTGGAAATTCTTGTTTTGCAAAACCTTTCGATATACTTTGTAAGTTTGATAGACTACAGTTTGGCTCATAGAGGTTCAATTTTAAAAGAGTATTATCCAGTGTCGAAGTCATGTAACTTGCAGATCTTTTAAACATCATTGGTTACCAGTAAGAGATGATCTACCTGACACTAGAAGATGGGCACTGCATGCTACTGGGTTGTTCTCAGCTAAATCACTTTACAAGTCTTTGATTGTGGAAAAAGGTATGGATAACTTTCCTCATCCGTTCGTTTGGAATTCCAATGAACTGTCTAAGATTAACTTTTTAGTCTGGTGTGTGGTGCATGGCACACTAAATTCATTAGACATGCTTCAACATAAAGGAACCAATATCTACAGTTCGTATATTCTTTGTGGAGATTGCACAGAATCTTAATTCCATATATATATTCTTCTTCATTGTAAGGTAGCATACAAAATTTAGTCTACAATTATTCCTGATAATCATTGGGTGTGGGTATTTTCATCAACCTTGTTTACTTTTGCTCATTCATGATCTCTGAACTCAATTTCTAGCTCAAAAAAATTTATATGAGACAAGAAGTGAACCTTGTTTACCTGCTGCAGACATCTGAGTGTTATGGAGAGAAAGGAATTGTCGTACTTTTGAAGCAAACTACAGTTTCAAGACTGACTTAGATCTTGCAACAGATGCAAAAACCCTAGTGTTGTCTTGGGATGCTGCTAGTGGGAACATAGTGCACTTGAATTTTTCTTATGATGTAACCAACTGGGACTTTGTTTTCTGTTGATCTTCTTTGTTTTCATGTCTGTATGTTTTGTTTATCATTGGCAGGCAGTTGTAAATTCTCTTAATTCAAATAAATTTCTCACTTCTCAAAAAAAGAAAAAAAGAATTGTGTATAAAAAAGCGGTGGTACAACAACCACACCCAATATTTCGTTCGGCAATCTGTATGGACTAACTCCAATATAATTCCAAGAGAATCAACTAGACAGTCAGACTCAATCAAGGAAAGATATCCAAGAGTTATATCTCTTTCTCAAATCATTAAGCAAATCAACAGAATGAAATTCATAAACTGATTGGTATGAGAATAAATTGAACGGTACCAAAGACCAATGTTCAAGTGTCAATCAATTTATATCAACAACCAAAGGTTGGATTTACCAATTGATTGAACTACGCACAACCTGTGATATTTCAATTATATAAACAAATATAATGCGGAAAAGAAATAACACAGACACCAGAAGTTTTGTTAACGAGGAAACCGTAAATGCAGAAAAACCCCGGGACCTAGTCCAGATTTGAACACCACACTGTATTAAGCCGCTACATACACAAGACTACTACAAGTTAACTTCGGATTGGAATGTAGTTGAGCCCTAACCAAGTCTCACACCGACTAAGGTACAGTCGCGTTCCTTACGCCTCTGAATCCCAGCAGGACTCTACGCACATGAATCCCTTAGCTGATCTCACCCACAACTAAGAGTTTCTACGACCCAAAGTCGAAGACTTATAAACAAATCTGTCTCCCACAGATAAGTCTATTCTAATAGATAAATCTGTCTCCTACAGAAGTACCTATGAAGTTTAGTTCCGTCTTTTGATAAATCAAGGTGAACATGAACCAATTGATAACCCGGTCTTATATTCCCGAAGAACAGCCTAGAAATATCAATCACCTCACAATAACTTAACTATATGGTAGTAGAAGAAGTTATTGTAGAATCACAAAGAATGAGACGAAGAGTTTTGCGATTACATTTTATATCTTACCCATCGGAGATAAATCACGAGCAAATCTTAGAAAATATAGTACTCAATACGATAGAACAAGTAAGATCAGAACACGCAACTACAGAGAAAATAGTTAGGTCTGGCTTCAGAATCCCAATGAAGTCTTTAAGTTGTTAACCTATAATGGTTTTAGGAAAAACCTAGGTTAAAGGACAACTAGTATCACACAGAAGTGTGGGGATTAGGTTTTCCAGTTGCTAGAGTTCTCCCTTATATAGTCTTCAAAACAGGGTTTGATAGCTTAGAAACAAAGCAATCAATATTCACCATTAGATGAAAACCTGATTTAAGATTCAAGCTAAGTTTGCTTAAAACCAAAGCAATATCTCTCCACCGTTAGATGGACTTAACTTGTTACATACAAATGAAATATACCTTCATTTAGATATGGGTAACCGTACCTAAACGTGTATATTGAGTTGGCTCAATAACAGTTAACCGAAGTTAGCCATATGAACACTTTTGTATTAACCACATTCATCTAACACTTCTAGATCAAATGATAATCAAATGAATCTAATTGTGTTACTCATAGAGATGTTCCATTGTTTATATTCTCACAAAAGTAACCAAAAATAAGATATTCTACAGATTTCCTCAAAAAATTGAAGTTATCTGGAATTCATTATGAAGCTATACATAATTCTACAGATGAGAATAAAGGTAACATTTGGATTCTTTGGAGTGCTTCAATAAAACCTCCAAAAATTATTTCAAATACAAGACAAGAAATAACAGTTGCAGTGGGTGACACTTTAATAACTGGAGTACATTCTGCATCTTTGACTGTAGATAGAAGGGAACTATGGGAGACTTTGGTAGAAATAAACAATTTAAATAAACCCTGGCTTGTGATTGGGGATTTTAATGTAGTTACATGCTTGGATGAAAAGGTTGGTGGTCTGAAACCTTTAAGAATTTCAATGTTGGAGTTTAATGATTGTTTACATGGTTGTGGTTTGATTCAGGCACCAAAAACTGGTCTAAAATTCTCTTGGTGTAATAATAGTGCTGGAAAAAAAAAGGATTGTATGCAATCTTGACAGGGCAGTGTTTAATGATAAGTGGCTTGATATATACCCAAGTTGGGGATATAAGGTTGGAGCAAGAGGTGTTTATGATCATGGAGTATTGTATGGAGCAAATCCAGATATTCCAAAGCCAAGAAGTGTTCCATTCAGAGCACTAAAGGTTTGGAGAAATCATCCTTCTTTTAAACAAACAATTATTGATTCTTGGAGTTCAGATGTTTTTGGTAATCCTGGTTTCATATTCATGAGCAAATTAAAAAGACTCAAAGAATATATTCAGCTATGGAACTAGTCTACTTTTGGGGATGTCACAAAAAAAACTTAAACTAGCACAAGAAGAAGTTATGAAGGCATCTTTATTATCTGACAGAAACCCTATGGATTTAACTCTTCTGAAAAACCTAGTTACAGCAAGAGGGACTCAAGAGATGCTGTCAGCACAACAAAAAGAAATCATTCAACAAAAATCCAGAGTAAAATGGTTAAAAGAATGAGCTTCAAATACAAGATTTTTTCATGTTAATCTCAAGATTAGGCAAGCTCATAATGCAATAGTAGAGTTAGAAAAACCTGAAGGTGGAATTGTTTCTAATCAAGAAGAGATAGCTGATCTTTTAGTCAATCATTTTGAAGATAAATTTAAACATCAGGAAGTACATTTTGCTCCAAATATATTTAATGATATTCCTAAGATTGTGAATGAGGATGATAATTTTCTCCTTGAATCTACTCTAGATGCAGAAGAAATAAGACAAACAGTCTTTGAATTAAATCTAGATAGTGCTCCTGGTCCAGATGGCTTTGCTGGATGGTTCTATAGAGCAGCATGGGAGATTATTGGTGAAGATTTCATAAATACAATTCAGTTTTGGTGGAGTAGAGGTTTCATTCCTAATGGACTAAATGCAAATTTTTTACTACTTCAACCAAAGGTTAAAAATGCAAAAAGACCTAACCAATTTAGACCAATTGGCTTGATGAATTTCAGCTTTAAGGTAGTCACTAAAATCATCACAAAAAGACTGACTAAATTATCAAGAAAGTGGTTTCTCCTCAGTAAGGTGCATTTATTAAAGGAAGAAATATTTAAGAAAAAATAGCTCTTGCTTATGAGTTGGTTAATGACATGGAAATTAAAAGAAGAGGTGACAATATGGGTTTGAAGATAGATATCACTCAGGCCTATGATTCTCCAAGCTTGGATTTATTGTTTCATGTCATGCAAAAGTTTGGATTCTCAACAAAATTTACTCCCTGGCTACATATTGTTCTTAAGTCTGCTAAGATATCCATCTTATTAAATGGTGGACCTGTGGGTTATTTCATGGTGGGGAGAGGGCTAACCCCGTCTTTTTGTTATTGCTGAAGATCTCTCTTGAGTAGAACATTGACAAGAATGGTGCAGGAAAATCAAATTCTTCCAATGGTTTCTAGAAAAAATGTCCAGCCTGATACATATATTTTTTCCAGATGATATCTTTATCTTTTGTAATGCTAATAAGAGAAATGTGAGAATTTTTTTGCAAGTTCTGAAAGAGTATCAAGATTCTTCTGGTCAGGTGATTAGTTTGGAAAAAAGCAAATGCTTTATTGGTGGTAAAAGTGAACCAAGGAAATTACAAATTGCATAGGAATGCAATATGCCTTTATCACAGTTCCCTGACAAGTACTTAGGAGTCATACTGGAGCCAGGAAGTATTAATATTGTTCATCTATGGGGTATTGTGGAGATGATGCAAGAAAATTTGGCTGGTTGGAAAGGTAGATTACTCTCTTTCCAAGAAAGGTTGATTTTAGTAAAATTTGTATTATGCAGACTTCCCATATATATAATGTCAGTGTATAAGTGGCCTAAGAAAGTTATCAAGGAGTGTGAAAGAATCATCAGAACCTTCTTCTGGACTGGTGATCCTTCTACTAGAAAAATGATTACCTTAAAATGGGATTTAGTATGTTCTCCAATGGATGAAGGTGGTCTAGGCCTGAGAAGATTGGAAATTCTTAACAAAGCTCTCCTCATGAAGTTATATTGGAAAATATTAAATGGAGCATATGAATTGGAAAGCTACTTTCAAGCTAAATATCAAGATAAAAATGAGAATTGGATTGAATACTATAAAAAATCTTCAATTTGGCCAGGTTTAAAATGGGTTGCAACTGAGGTACAACAACATTGTAGATGGCTTGTGAGGGGATGGATCAAAAATTTCAATCTGGAAAGATAAATGGATAAAAGAAAATGCACTATTAGATCTATACCCCCTGAAAATGCATATTTGAAGATGTTCCCAGATATGACAGTTTCTGATATATTGCTGGATGGTGACTGGGTGATACCAACTGAAATGCTGGAGATGATTGATGTTAGTGAACTTCCGGTGGCTGATAACCAAGCAGATAAATTTTTTTGGAGCAGTAATCTATCTGGTGATTTCACAGTGGCTTCAGCAGTGGTGAATATCAGGCAAAAATACCCCAAACTCCAATGGACCAAATAAGTATGGAACCCTACAATACATCCTCCAATCTCTAGTAATGTGTGGAAATTAGTAAGGAATGTATGCTCTTCTGATGAGAATATGAAAAAAAAGAAAGTTCAGCCTAGATTCAAGATGCCCATTCTGCAGAAATTCAGAAGAAAATTTGGATCACAGCTTATTTGAAAATGGCTAGGTGATATGTTCTGTTTCAAAAATCCAAAATCTTTTGATGATATCTTTAACTTTGCCAAGAATAAAAGTCCAGCACTGATGGAAGTATGGAGGACATCTGCTTTCATCACTTTAAAAGATATCTGGTTTATGAGGAATAAATGTGTTTATGAAAATGATACTTTCAATGGAGAAAACCTTAAGACTAGAATATTGAAATGCACTGCTGAGTATGAAGTTAGAATCAAAGGCAAAATGTGGAATTCATCTTATGACTTGCAAGTTCTGAATTTTTTTGGGTTGAGCTGTAGAAGAACAAATTCCACAAGAATCCAAGAAATATTTTTTCATCTGCCAGTGAATAACCAGATTCTACTTTGTTGTGGTGGTGCTTCAAGAGGTAATCCAGGTGCTTCTGGATATGGTTTTATTGGCAGAAATGCAGAGGGAGATTGTATTGTTGCTAAGGCAGGTGGCTTAGGGGTGGCAACAAACTATTAAGCAGAAGTTATGGCAGTGCTATGTGTAGGTGAATGGCATATAAGTAATGATAAATTTGAGGTCACCTTCAGCTCGGACTCAAAGGAAGTGATTAAAACTTTAACAACATGTCATGTTCCATGGTTTGCTATCACAAGATGGAGAAAAATCTGTGAGAAACTACAAATTTTGAGATTTGTTCATAGCTTTAGAGAAGTGAATTTCTTTGCAGATGCTTTGGCAAAAAAAAAGGAGCAAACATGGCAAGAGGAGAAACCATTATCTTTACACATATGCCTTCATTTTTACAAAGAATGGAAACTGAAAATCAACCTTACTATAGGTTCAGTTAGTTGAGTTTTGGAGATTGTCTCCTGTATAGGGAGTGTATTTTTTCTGAGGTTTTGGTTTTCTTTTGCTCCTTGGAGCTTTTTTGTATTCTTTAAACTCTTTAGTTCTTAATAAAAATTATATTGTTGAGCAAAAAAAAGTAAGATCAGAACACGCAACTACAGAGAAAATAGTTGGGTCTGGCTTCAGAATCCCAATGAAGTCTTTAAGTCGTTAACCTATAATGGTTTTAGGAAAAACCTAGGTTAAAGGAGAATCGACTCTAGTCGCAACTAGTATCACACAGGAGGTGTGGGGATTAGGTTTCCCAGTTGCTAGAGTTCTTCCTTATATATTCTTCAAATCAGGGTTTGATAACTTTAGAACAAAACAATCAATGTTCACCGTTAGATGAACCCTGATTTAAGATTCAAGCTAATATCTTTCCACCGTTAAATGTTCTTTAGCTTGTTACACACAAATGAAATATACCTTCATTTAGATATGGGTAACCGCACCTAAACGTGTATATTGAGTTGGCTCAATAACAGTTAACCGAAGTTAGCCATATGAACACTTTTCTCTTAACCTTGTTCATCTTAACACTTCTAGATTAATTGATAATCAAATGAATCTAATTGTGTTATTCATAGAGTTGTTCAATTGTTTATATTCTCATAGAAGTATACAAGACACAATTGAAGCAAAATCGGATTGATTCAAAAGAATCAGTTCATGAACATTTTAGCCACGGTTTGCAAAGATTGCATTCCTTAATTTATAAATGTATTTGTTCATGAGTATGAAATCATACTTAACCGATTTAAGAACCTGAACAACTTAAGTTTGCAAACGGGTGGGCAAACTTAAGTTCCGGACATTGGTCACAAGCTGAAAGTTTGCAAACGGGTACGCAAACTTTAGCTCCGGACCGAACTCAGTTAAAACCATTTGCAAACGGGTACGCAAACTTGGTTCCCATACCTCAACAGTTAAATCAGTTTGCGAACGGGTATGCAAAATTAAGTACCCTGACTTAAACAGTTGAATAAGTTTGCGAACGGGTATGTAAACTTCTGGTCCTGAATTCCGTCAAAACAGTTCGTACACTAAGTACACAAACCGTAATGTATCCAGACATGGGTTTTAGCTCTTAACTCTCATTTCAATCATTGTAACATTCTTAGAAGACGACAATAGGTGTCTCACACAAACTATTAGCTTATAAGCAATTTTCAAGTGATCGAATGATCGATACAAAACATTCCGAGCCTACATCAAATGACTGTCTCACACAAATCATGTAAGATGTTACCAGGTGATTTTCACATGATCATCTTTTGACTTTCGTCAAGAATAACGATGAGCGTGGTTAAAGCAAAAAGCTTTCCAACACATATTTCGAGACAGATATAAGCGAGTTAAACTCAGCTCGGAATATCAAATGTGTATAATGTAAAGTCTATATAGCTATACAACTTTTGTTTCAATATGAGATAGAAAAGAATAGACTTCTGAGTGATATATGAGTTCAAGTCTCCACATACATTTTGTTGATGAGGTTCCACAAGCTCCCCTTAGTAGTTCTTTGTCTTCAATCGATGAACTCCGTGAAGTATAAAGCTCAACTACACATTTTATCCTAATCCGAGACATAGCTATAAGTAAACTAGAAATCAAGACTTATAGTTTTGACAACTAAACTTGACAAACAAGATTGAGATAGCAACGCTTGCGAGTTCGACCGAGAAGTGCTCTAACAAGCTAAACTCAGCTCGAAATATCAAATGTGTATAATATAACAGTCTATATAGCTATACGACTTAGTCTCATTAGGAGATAGAATAGATTAAACTTCTGAGTGATAGATAAGTTTTAGTCTCCACATACCTTTTGTTAATGAAGTTCCTCCAAGCTCTCCTCAGTAGATCTTCGTCTTCAATCGATGAACGACGTGAAGTCTAAATCTCAACTACACATTCTATCCTAATCCGAGACATAGCTATAAATAGACTAGAAATCAAGACTTATAGTTTTGATCAACTAAACTTGATAAACAAGCTTGAGATAGCAACGCTTGCGAGTTCGATCAAGCGGTGCTCTAACAATCTCCCCCTTTGTCAATTTTAGTGACAAAACTATCAATACATATGGATTACAAAATAAATAAACTTTGTAGCTTCTCATCCAACATGCTTTATTTCCTTGGTTCTTTAACATTCCTTGAACTCTTCGTCACTCCAAGTACTTCAGTGATTTTGAACGTGTTCAACTCAGCATCATTGTTGTTGAAGATCCGTATCCATAACAATAAGAAAACAGTTGTTCTCAATTATTGTTATACAGTGTCATAGTATTATTACATATCATCAAAGTCCAATTGTATCATAACTTTGACAATAATACTATGGTGATATGTATCACTCCCCCTTAGTCAATACTTCATCACACAATGAAAACCACTCCCCCTTACATAATGATCCGTAAACCATATGTATGTAGTGTGAACTACAAAATAATTCTCCTCCTTTTTGTCAATATAAATTGGCAAAGGTACGAAAACTAACGGGATCATAATGAAATTCTCAAAGAGATAACTCATGACTAAAAGAGAACATATCAACTTGGTTTCGATGATTTCACATAAACGAAACTTAGTGTATTCATCAAGGAGTTTATAAAGATACAAGATAACTCCTACAATATTGCACAGCCGCACTTCTCACAAAGACTTGGCAATTAAGCACAAGTTCAATTAAGAACTCTCCCCCATAACATGTCATTCCCGAAAGAACAACAAGAGCGACCTTACTTTTACGAGAAAAGAAGGATTTCTTTGGACATTAACAAATCACATGAAACATGAATTTGTATCCAGAAAACTCGAATAAATTAATCACAAGAAGACCTTAATGGTTAATTTATTCTGAAATGCTCAACATAAGAAAACTTACGGAGCCATACAGTACTTTCACATAGAAGTGGATCAGGGAAAGATCAATACTGCGGAATATTCAAAAGTTCATTCTATCTTTTATCAATATTTGCATAAAGATATAATAGACTTAACTTTTGACATACGAGATAATCATAGTTCACGGACGTAAACACACATATCCCACAACATAATTTTTGCAATACATAAAACCAATAAGGATTAATACTGCAAAATCATCTTCCAAATAACTTAGAGTTTAAATAAATAAATCCAAAACATTGCAAGATTAAAATCGTTGGCAATAGCTATGTGTAATCACAATATATGCTATTACAAATCCTAGCTATCCTTCTTAAAACACAAGAATAAATTCTCATAAGAAGTTTCTTAGACATTGTAGAGCTTTCTCAGGGCATCTACTGAGAATTCCTTCTCATTATTGAAAAACCCATTTATTATGGGATCATTCAATTCTTCCAGATCTTCAGAAATATAAGTTAACTCACTAAGTTCTCTTTTCAGTTCACACAAGTTTGTTAGAGACAACATTTGTTCATAGTGAGCTATCTTTTCTAAGGAGAAAACGATTTGAGATTTTATCATTTCTTTTGCTGATGAAATCCTTCACCATAGCCCTAAAATTATTATCATTCTGACAAATAGACAAAAAACAGTTAGAGGAAGAACCCTTTTCATCATTTGTAGACTTCTCCTTTTTCTTCCTTGAGGATTGAATTCCTTCACAAAGATACACATTAACAACTTCTACTGCATCCCTTTTTGTGATACCTCTAGTTACAGGAGCCATGAAACAGTATCTTTCAACTAAAAAAAATGAAGGGCATTTTGATTTCAAATGAATATAAATAGAGCACCGGATAACCAAACCCTAAAGTACTTTAAAAAAGTCTTTATGGTTCACGATCCATTATCTATTTTTGATAAGAAAATATTCATTTGTACAACTTAATGTTCATAACCTTATATAAATTAGAAAATAAGGAATTAACAACTATACACGACTTGAGCAACCTTGATGCAATCCTCAAATTCTCAAGTTGATAATAAGGATGCATACATTAGTAAACTTAGGTAGTGGTGGAGTGAGCAGAATGCTCACATCTTGTGTGACAAGCTGACTTACCAAGGTTTGTTGTTTAAACAGATTTCTTACCTTGTCTGACTCTGGTTCTCTTAGACTTCTTCTTGTCTTCATGAGTTCCCTATTGGTTACCCAAGGACAGATTCATCATTTACATGTCATTCTGAAGTTTGGTAATTCTTTTGTTGTTCTTCTTGAATTTCCAACACTTACTTTGAACATGATTTGCATTCCCACAAAACAAACAATTCAGAGAAGAATTTTTGTTTTGCTGAATTGTCTCTTGTTTATCACAACTTTCAACATCCATTATAAACAAAACCGGATGGAAGAAAGGAGTTGCTTGTGCTCACAGTCTTGCTTTTGAACCCTAAACCATTTTTGTTTCCAAAAGACTTCTGACCAAATAACATTGTTGAGATCTTTTCAGAGCTTCCAGAAAACCTTTGCAGGTCACACTAAAGTGTGTCTATCTCCTTTTCTTTTAGAGATAGGGTTCTAATGAATTCATCATTAAGACAATCAATCTCAAGATTTTTCACCTGAAGTGATGATTCAAGTTTCTCCAACAACATCTTTAGTTGAAGATTTTCTTGGTGAATTTCGTCATTTTTATCCAAGAATTCCAAAATCTCAGTGTCAGACTCGTATTCTGAATCAGAATTTGAGTTAGTAGAAGTTTCTGCTATGAGAGCTAAAATTTCTGTGCAAACTTCGGAAGTATGCGTATTGACCAACTGATATTATTTTTCTTGTATTGAATCATCTGAAGCATCAGAGAGAAAGTGATGTTTCTCAGATCTTTTGCTTCTTTTTACAATATCCTTGATCTTTTGTAAAATCGATAACCTGTCAAGATCAACATGATTTGACAAGTTAGGAGAATCACTTGTATTGGTCATAGCATTGAACGCGGATGTTCTGACTGTGTTCTGATCATGATCAAGAACTTTTAACTTTCCAACAAGTGAATTTCTGGAAAGTGTCTCAAGGTTATTTCCCTCAATGAAGGCATGTTTCTTAGAATCATATTTAGCTGGCAACGATCTGAGAATTTTCATCACAATGTCCTTTTCAGGAATAGTCTTACCTAATGCAGAAGATGCATTAACCATTTCAGACACTTTGTGTTTAAATTCATCAAATGAATCTTCATCAGCCATACGAAGGTTTTCCCAATCAGAATTTAGGTTTTGGAGCCTAGCTTCTTTTTCAGAAGTATTCCCTTCAAATACGGTTTCTAAGATATCCCAAGCATATTTAGACCGAGTGCACGTAATCACATGGTGCTAAAGATCTGGGGTAATAGCATGGATGATAGCATTCAAACCATCAGAATTTTGCTTTGCACCGAGAATATCATGATCCTCATACTCATCAATATCCTTCGCAACAACCACACCGTCTACTGTAACCATTAGAGGATCATAGCCATTAACAACATGAACCCAGGATTGAAAATCACGCGCTTGAAGAAAGGCACGCATAGCAATTTTCCACCATAAGTAATTCGAGCCATCGAAGAATGGCGGTACGTTTATAGAGATAGCACTTCTGTCCATAGAGTCGGATTGCTACAAACACAAACTTATGAGGTCTTAGCGTGTTTTCCTTCTCTGATACCAATTGAAAAAGCGGGGGTACAACAACCACACCCAATATTTCGTTTGGCAATCTGTGTGGACTAATTTCAATATAATTCCAATAGAATCAACCAGACAGTCAGACTCAATCAAGGAAAGATATCTAAGAGTTATATCTCTTTCTCATATCAATCAGCAAATCAACAAAATGAAATCCGTGAACTGATTGGTATGAGAATAACTTGAACGGCACCAAAGACCAATGTTCAAGTGTCAATCAATTTATATCAACAACCAAAGGTTGGATTTACCAATTGATTGAACTACGCACAACCTGTGATATTTTAATTATATAAACAAATATAATGCGGGAAAGAAATAACACAGACACCATAAGTTTTGTAAATAAGGAAACCGTAAATGCAGAAAAACCCTAGGATCTAGTCCAGATTTGAACACCACACTATATTAAGCTGCTACAGACACTAGCCTACTACAAGTTAACTTCGGACTGGAATATGGTTGAGCCCTAACCAAATATCATACGGATTAAGGTATAGTCGCGTTTCTTACGCCTATGAATCCCAAAAGGACTCTACGCACTTGATTCCCTTAGCCGATCTCACCCACAACTAAGAGTTGCTACGACCCAAAGTCGAAGACTTATAAACAAATCTACCTTCCACGGATAAGTCTATTTTGATAGATAAATCTGTCTCCCACATAAGTACCTATGAAGTTTTGTTCCGTATTTTGATAAATCAAGGTAAACATGAACCAATTGATAATCCGGTCTTATATTCCCGAAGAACAGCCTAGAAATATCAATCACCTCACAATAACTTAACTATATTGTAGTAGAAGAAGTTATTGTGGAATTACAAAGAATGAGATGAAAAGCTTTGTGATTACTTTTTATATCTTACATATCGGAGATAAATCTCGAGCAAATCTTAGAGAAGATATTACTCAATACGATAGAACAAGTAAGATCAGAACACACAACTACAGAGAAAATAGTTGGGCCTGGCTTCACGAATCGCAAATGAAGTCTTCAAGTCGTTAACCTATAATGGTTTTGGAAAAACCTAGGTTAAAGGAGAATCGACTCTAGTCGCAACTAGGACACAGGAAAGTGTTGGGATTTGGTTTTCCAGTTGCCAGAGTTCTCCCTTATATAGTCTTTCAAATCAGGGTTTGCTTACAATCAAAGATAGGTTATCTTAGAAACAAAGCATTCAATATTCACCGTTAGATGAAAACCTGATTTAAGATTCAAACTAAGTTTGCTTAAAACCAAAGAAATATCTCTCCACTGTTAGATGGTCTTAGCTTGTTACACACAAATGAAATATACCTTCATTTAGATATGGGTAACCATACCTAAACGTGTATATTGAGTTGGCTCAACAATAGTTAACCGAAGTTAGCCATATGAACACTTTTGTATTAACCACATTATCCTAACACTTCTAAATCAAATATGATGATCAATCAATCATGAAGTATAATCAAATGAATCTAATTGTGTTACTCATAGAGTTGTTCAATTGTATATATCTCATAGAAGCATATAAGAAACAATTGAAGAAAAATCGGATTAATTCGTAATTGTGCAAAGTACTTATACCGAAATCAATTCATGAACATTAAGCCACGATTTGCAAAGATTACATTCTTTAGTTTGTTAATGTATTTGTAAGTATGAAAACATACTTAACCGATTTTAGAACTTTAACCACTAAGTTTGCAAACTGGTACGCAAACTTTAGTTCCGTACTTTTGTCTTGTCCAGCCGTTTGCAAATAGGTACGCAAACATCCGTTCCAGATCTAACTCATGTAGAACCGTTCGCATACTGGTATGCAAACTTGGTTCCCGGACTTTAACAGTTAAAACAGTTCGCATACTGGTATGCAAACAAGGTTTCCGGACCTGAATCATACCAAAACAGTTTGCATACTGGTATGCATACTGTGTTGTATCCAGAAAAAGGTTAATTGTTCTAAACTCTCATTTCAATCATTGAAACATCCTTAGAAGACGACAATAGCTGTCTCACACAAACTATGAGCTTATAAGTAATTTTCAAGTGATCGAATGATCAATACGAAACTTTCCGAGTCGACATCAAATGACTGTCTCACACAAATCATGTAAGATGTTTCAAGGCAATTTTCACATGATCATCTTTTGACTTATTATTTAGTTTCCAACAAATAAATTGTTTCCAACTAAACTCGTCAAGAATAATGATGAACGTAGCTAAAGCAAAAAGGTTTCAACACATATTTCGAGAAATATTTAAGCGAGTTAAACTCATCTCGAAATATCAAATGTGTATAATATAAAAGTCTATATAGCTATACGACTTAGTCTCATTAGTTGATAGAATAGAATAGACTTAAGAGTGATAGATAAGTTTTAGTCTACACATGCCTTTTGTTGATGAAGTTCGTCCAAGCTCTCCTCAGTAGATCTTCATCTTCAATCGATGAACGCCGTGAAGTCTAAAGCTCAACTACACATTCTATCCTAATCTAAGACATAGCTATAAGTAGACTTGAAATCAAGACTTATAGTTTTGATCAACTAAACTTGACAAACAAGCTTGATATAACAACGCTTGCGAGTTCGACCGAGCAGTGCTCTAACAGTATATGATATCAAATCGACCGTTGGCTCGTGGTCTTAGCAGAGATAACCTCATTTAAATGCATTCTTTGTATTTAAATTCATTAATCTGATAAAATATATATAGTATATTATATCATGATTATTATTATTTTTGTGTGTTATTCATTAGTTTGAATTGTTCTACAGGATTTGTGAGCGCCAAATTTTGTATTAATCAATCCAAAATTATCTAGGGGCAAGACTAGATATCAAAAATATAAAATAAAAAGAATATATACACGAGGAAAAACTATCATAAAGACAGATTTCATGCTCAAGCTATCGAAAAGAAACTACGTACAAATTAAGATAATCCACCTTAAAAAGGATTAAAAAAAATTAAATAATCGGTTGATGGAACAAACTGTTACACCTTCCGACTGTTTAAGTTGTTGACTTATTACTTATAGGGATATAATAATTACATAGAGAAAATAAAGAATGGTTTGGACCTCTAAGAGAGGGTTTTTTGTTTTTTAGACAATCAACATATTTCAATTTATTCAAATCAAAATAATAATTATATTTTCGCTTACAAGAATAACAAAAACATCAAAATACAAGATAATCAAAACCCTAATACAGATAAGGACATCAATTACTGGAAGCAAAGACCGTCTGAACAAAGTTATGTCTCATTTCCAATCTTTCTTCAATCAAGAAAGGCGAATGGTTGATAATATCCATGTGGCTAATGAACTCACAATAAAATAAAAAGAAAGGAGGAAAAATAGGGTATAGTCAAAAGCTTTAATTTGATATGGTAGAAAAAGCCTTTCTTATCGATTCATGTGCAAGCTTTATTTTTTCTATTAAGCGGCGTAATATCATTTTTCGATACATATGCACAACTTATTTATTTATACCTTTAAATAGTTTTCCATGTGATTTCCTTAGATACTCTAGAGAACTTCGGCTGGATGACTTCTTATGGCCATGCCTTTTTCTCTTTTATATGGGAGATTTATTTAGAATTATATTTCATAATGAGTTCTCCGGACTGATTCGTGAAACACAAATATCTAAATATGCTCATCCGATTATCCACCAATTATTTGATGAAGGTTTATTATTTTGTGATGTTAATATCGATACCAGTTCAAATCTTATTAAACTCTTTAGAGACATTGAAAACGTGGGGGTACCAAAATACACCACCAATTTTTTCGTAGGCAATCTGTATGGATAAACTTAAACACAATTCTGAGAGTTCAACTTAACGAATCTCAAATAAGGAATAGTATCTAGAGTTGTATATCTTTCTCTCACAATCAGAAAGTTTACAGAGACTAGTCTGTGAACCTGATTTACGTGTGAAAGTACTTGGGTGATTCCAAAGATCTTTCCCAAGTAATTAATAAAGTCATATCCAATAAAAAAGGATGGATGCATCTACTATGATTGATTAACACACAACCTATGATATTTCAATTATAAAGATAAACAATATAATGCAAAAAAAAGAAATAACACAGACACCAGAATTTTGTTAACGAGGAAACCGCAAATGCATAAAAACCCCGGGACCTAGTCCAGATTGAACACCAAACTACTGTATTAAGCCGCTACAGACACTAGCCTGCCACACCAATTAACTTCGGACTGGAATGTAGTTGAGACCGAATTAAACCCTCACACCAATTCAGTTACAGTTGCGTTCCTTATGCCTCTTGAATCCTAGCAGGACTCCGCGCTATTGATTCCCTTAGTTGACGTCCTTTACAGCCTAAGAGTTGCTTCAACTCAATTGAAGACTTTAAACCAATCTGCCTCCCACGGATAAGCCTATATGTTTGATTTCCTTTTTTTTTTATAGTAGATCAAGACGATTGGAAATCGATAGCAATAGACAAAGTCTAGCTAACCTCAAATTCCGGACTTATGCAATCCGAAGTGCATCCTAGATTATTATTCACCTCACAAGTATTAAACTTGTGGAATCAACAAAGTATGAGACGAAGAGAACTTTGAAGATTACTATATTTTTTTTTTAAGTGAGCATCTATACAATTGAATAAGATCAGGATACTCGAGCTATCAGATAAACAATAGCTCACGAATCCCTATGATGTCTTTGTAGTCGCTAAACCCGAGGAGGGTTTTAGGAAGAGGACGACTCTAGTTTTGCAATTAGGACACACCAATAAAAGTAGTGTCGGGATTCAAAGATCCCAGTTGTTTGAGGTTCCCCTTTTATAGAATTCAAAGCATAGGTTGCTTTAGGTTTAAGCTAAGAAATCTTTGGAACCAAGCAAACAATATCCACCGTTAGATAAATCTTTGAATTTGATTTACATAACAAGATATACACTCTGGTTAGGATGAACCGTAACCGAACCGTGTACAAATACCACGCTCATGAATGGTTAGTCGAAACTATCCAACTGAACTATAAGCTTGAGTATTTTCATATAACACTTAAGACGTAACCCGAGTCACAATTGTGTGATCAAATATGTCTACGGTGTTTTTATAGATTATTAAAATGAAAATTATCTCAGAGAAATAAATTTATGTGCATATGAATTTTATCGACTGGTAAGTAGATGTACAAGGAACAAATAAATAACCCGTTTGTGATCAGTTAAGTCAAAGTACGTTATAACATGACCGAGTTCCGGAGTTACATAACTTTTTAGGTACGTGTACTTGTATGGATACCTTAAGACAATAAAACAGTTCCGGGTTTCGCAAAAAAATTCTGGTACGTGTACTGGTATGGATACCAAACCGGTTCCTGGACCAACAGTTCTTTTTTTAGTATGCGTACCGATCCGGGTTCACGAATTCACAGACTTTTTATGGTGTGCATACGGGTATGCGTACCAAAAGTATTTTATCGACATATAAATACTCTGTTAGTGTACTGAGTACATGTATTAAGGTTTCAGACCTTAACAATTTTCCCAGTTTGTAAGACTGGTATGTACACTGTCTTATATCTGAATTTACAGTAGTTCTATATTTCTCTCTAAATCGATTCGAAACATTCCCAAATAACATCAATGACACATATCACTGTTTTAGGCTATGTTCGAATGATAATTCTTGAATCATTATTTAGATTACGAACAATAATGTTTGTAACCTATTATTCACAAGCAGACATCCTATTAAGCTTAAGCTTAGTCATATTTCAAGGACTTATTACAAGATATATTGTTTTTAACCGAAATTCATCAAGTATGAAATGTTCATTAAGCTTAGTCATATTCGAGGACTAATTACAAGATAAACTTGACTCGAAGTTCTTGATATGCTTAAGATAGTCTAATTAGTTACGCGATAACGTCTCATAGATAGAAATGTGAATATAACTTGAGAAATAGGTGGTTCAGTCTTCACTTACCTACGGTGATATGTTTCTCCCCCTTAATCAATACTTACATCTTTTGCATAATAGGTGAAACCTATAGATTATTGTTTCAACTGGCGCTGTTCCGGCCCCCCCCACACACACATAATGATCCATATAACTTATGTATGTAGTGCGAAACTACTAATTAATTATCCCCATTTTTGTTAATAAAAATTTGCAAAGGTACGGAAATCATGGGATCATAATGAATTCAACCAGAAGATATTTCAATTTTTAAGGAAGTTAGAGATAATACATAATAACATAGTTAAAATTTAACTCCTCATATCAACTTTATTTAGATGATATCACATAGTAAAAAAATACTTAGTGTTAAAGCATAGCTCGGTTGAACCCACCAAGCGTTGGTATGCCAAGTTTGGTTGTCATATTTTAGTGAACCAAAACTCATTTAAAGAGTCGCTTGATTATTTACTAGAGTCAACTTCGTATAGGTTAGCTAGAAAGTTATTAGGATATGAGACATACAAGTATTACTCGAAGACTTGACGAATGTGAAGAAGTAAAGAACTACAACGACGACATCATCCTTCCTCTTGAGGTTAGTAATATTTTGACTTGAACTGTTTCATTCCTAACGTATCTTTCAAGTCGTGCTATATTGAAAACATAATTGCGAAGCTGTGAATGATTATACTCTAGTTAGACGTAGTATTAAGGAATTATAATACGAAGTATAACGCCTATCTTTTGAACTTCGTATATAAGACATCGATATAATCGTATGAATGCTATTGTGATTATGTATGGGTATGGGTGAAGATTTCGTCCTAGGAAACAATGTTTTACATTCGTTTAAAGAAAGTACAATTCATAAACTTGTTTTGTGAATCGAAAGGAAAATCGCTAGGCTTATTGGTATTGTTATTCATTGCAAATCTTTGGATTACCAATATGTGTGTTTAGTATAACCGCTCATAACTTGTTTATGTATCTTGGTAAAACTATTCACAATGCCTGACTTATGTATCGGTATGACTTTTATTAGTGAAACCAATCTTAAGTAATCACCTGAGATGGTATGATCGACATTTGTAATTGGTGTGACCATTCCTAGTCATTGGGTAACCGATCTTAGAACTTGGTGGGACTAATCACAAGATGTGTAATCGATCCTTGTAGTAGGTTAACAAGTTTTAGTAATTGGTGCAACCGATCCTATAACTTGTGCAACCGATCACAAGTAAGTACCATAAATAGTGGTAACCGATCCTGGTAGTTTGTTAACAAATTTTTGGAAACTATTGTGACCGATCCTAGTAGCCACTTGGAGGTAGAACCGAACTTTGTGTTTGGTAGAACCGTTAAACCCATGAATGGTGATTGAATGTTTTTGATCAATCACATAGTTCTTGGAAATCAGATGAACCAATTCTAAACTCGTTTGGAAGTGTGGCAAATCGGTTCCAAGATTGTAAATATGAAAAAGGATTTACAAAGTAAAGATGTCGACATACTTTGAACATGTGCAGTAATTCTTATTTTTTATTGTTCAAAGATATTCCTTAATAACTAAAGGAGAATCCCGGATCGAAATAAATTGAGAATCTTTTAATTAAGGTTTTTAGTTTTATATGCTTTTAATTTCCAGCAATTAAATGCATATCTTTAGAAAATAAAAATTGGTAATGTGCATTTAGTAATTGGAGATTTTCTATTGAGATTTCGGTCAATATTTGGACAGGGCATTTCCAGGAATTATGAAAACAGATTTGGGCGTTTGTTGCATATCTTTGAGAATATTCGGTTTTGGAAATTCCTTGGTGTCCAAACTTCCTTGGTCTGTAAATATTGAAGTTTGCATTTTGAGCAAACTAATCCTCAGAGCCAGCAAAACTACCTAGTTGTGTTGTTACTAGTGGAGCCGTCTATTCGGAGAGGAAAGTACCCTAATTAGGCAAAATCTCTTACGACCGCTCACTTTAAAGACTTCTTTGGGATTGAGAAGCTCTACGAGTACCGTTGGTGGGAAACTAGATAATTGCAGTTTATTATTAGTTTTCGATTGATTAGATTGACTAACGGTTGTTGAACTTTGATTGCACCTAGTTTGTTTATGCTTGAGAATCTTCTCTTCTGATATAAGATTTGCTCAAACTAGATCGAACTATCGACGGGGATCTTTAGACTGTTTGTAGATCTAAAGACGTCTTGTGATAATCCATCGTTAACAGACTCCGTTTTGTGTGTGATTGATCACAAGAGATTCAAGTTGTTTGTGTGCAGGTGTTTATTGAAGATCTAAGAAGATTTGAAGACAAAGAAGATTTCTTATTTGAGTTCATAATCTTTGGTGTGCACAAAACTTGATCGACTGGGGATCCAACTATAATCAGTTTATCTTTTGATAGATTGGATTGATTAGTTGCGTAGATCGGCATCAATACATTTCTTTATGATTCAAAGTATTGATTGCATAGTCTAAACAATTACTTTGGTAATTGTTGAGTAGATTGATCTAAGAACCCTACAAAGGAGTTTATTGGGATAAACGGAAGAGCCTTTTGTCAAACTCATATCACGTTGTTTGAAAAGAGTTGTTATCGAAAAAATTTGCTGTTCCTTTACTGTTTGGAATACGAACAAAAGGAATTATTCCAAGTGCGTGACTTATTGCAAGTTGGAGGCGCATGGATACTGAGGGAACTAGGTGAACTATAGGTTTAGTTGCTTGGTCTCAACTATACGAAGTTGGTTTAGATTTTGTATAGCGGCTTAATTCTGAGAGTATTCAATTCTGGATAAGGTCCCGGGGGTTTTCTGCATTTGCGGCTTCCTCGTTAACAAAATCTTGTTGTGCCTTTTACTTTTCTATTTCTGCAAATATAATTGTTTTTATTATAATTAGAAGTAAAATACACAAACGTTAATTCCTAATTACTTGATAGCAATCCTATAGTGTTTGGTTAATTTTGAACCTATTATCATGTAATCATACTTCGTTGTTGTATTGTATCGATCTTGTATCCATAGTTAATCACACAAGTTATCTTGTTGTCGTATTGTCTCGATCTCGTATCCATAGACGATCATACGAAGTGTGAACCGATTTGTTGTATTGTCTCGACTAAGTTCATAGACAATCACTTTCGGAGAAAGGACTTATAGGTGGAAAAGTTTTAGATTGAGGTATGTTTGGGTACCCTCATCTTTTCACTTAGCGCTCATCTAGGAGATTTAAGATACAAGCATCCCCTGTAAATTCCATAGCCACACAGCCCACAAAGATATAGCAATTAAGCACCAGTTCATTTAATAACTCTCCCCCATTTGATGTCATTCCCAAGAGAACAACATTGTTAGAGCACTGCTCGGTCGAACTTGCAAGCGTTGCTATCTCAAGCTTGTTTGTCAAGTTTAGTTGATCAAAACTATATACTTGATTTCTAGTCTACTTATAACTAAGTCTCGGATTAGGTTAGAAGTGTGTAGTTGAGCTTTAGACTTCACAGCGTTCACCAATTGAAGAAAAAGATCTACTGAAGATCTTGGAGGAACTTCATCAACAAAAGGTATGTGGAGGCTAAAACTTATCTATCACTCAGAATTCTATTATATTCTATCTTTTAAAAGACACTAAGTCATATAGATATATATAATTTTATATTATACACATTTGATATTTTGAGCTGATTTAGCTTATATACATATATATCTCGAAATACGTGTTGGAAGCTTTTAGCTTTTGCTAAGTTCATCGTATACTTGATGAGTTTAGTTGGAGACAATTTATTTGTTGGAAACTAAATATTAAGTCAAAGATGATCATGTGAAAATTAACTTGAACATCTTACATGATTTGTGTGAGACAATCATTTGATGTCAACTTGGGAAGTTTCGTATTGATCGATTAATCACTTGAAAAGTACTTGAAGCTAGTGGTATGTGTTGGATTACTATTGTTGTTTTCCAAGGATTTTTCAATGATTAAAAGAGAGTTTTTGAACGACTACCATGTCTGGATATAATACAGGTTGCATATATATATGCTAACTGTGCAAGTCTAGTTAAGGTCCGGAACTATTGTTCGCGAACTCTGTTTGCGAACTGGTTTACCTGTGAAAAGGTTCGGAGCTTTTGTTCACGTACCCTGTTTATGAACGGCTAGACAAGGCCAAGTACGGAACTGCTGTTCGCGTATGCTGTTTGCGAACGGCTGGACAAAGCCAAAGTCCGGAACTCTTGTTCGCATACTCAGTTTGCGAACAGAGTAGTAAGGTTCTAAAATCGGTAAAGTGTGATTTTCATACTCATGAACTCAGGTTCGTTTGCGAACTACAGTCCCTGGAACTTTAATGAAATAAGGTATGTGAACTAGTTTTACAAACCGTGGCATTATGTTCTTGATTTGGTTCTTGTATAAGTACTTTGTAAAATTACAAACCAAACCGATTTTGTTTCAAATGATTCATATATGTGTTTCAATGAAATGATGAACATTTGAACAACTCTTTTGAAACACATTTAGATTCATTTGATTATCTATCATGATTGATTGATCATCATATTTGATATAGAGGTGTTAGATGAGTGTGGCTAAATTATAAGTGTTCATGTGGCTAACTTCGGTTAACTATTATTGAGCCACCAAGGTATACACGTTTGGGTATGGTTCATCCAAATCTAAATATAGGTATATTTCATTTGTGTGTATCAAGCTAATACCATCTAACGGTGGAGATTGAATACTTAATTTCTAAGCATACTTAGCTTGAATCTTAAATCAGGATTTCATCTAACGGTGAATATCAATTGCTTTGTTACTAAGCTATCATAGCTTTGATTGTAAGCAACCCTGATTTTAAAGACTATATAAGGGAGAACTCTAGCATCCGACACTTCCGTGTGTTCTAGTTAGATTCGATTCTCAATTAACCTAGGGTTTTCCAAAACCATTATTAGTTTAACGACTTAAAGACTTTATTTGGGATTCGTGAAGCCAGACCCAATTACTTTCTCTGTAGTTTTGTATTTTGATCTTACTTTTTCTATCGTATTGAGTTTTAACTTCTCTAAGATTTACTTGAGATTTATCTCTGATAGGTAAGATATAAAAAGTAATCACAACAGTTCTTCGTCTCAGACTCTTGTGATTTCGTAATAACTTTTTCTGTTAATCAGTTAGGTCATTGTGAGGTGACTGATATTTCTAGGTTGCTCTTTGAGAGTATAAGTCCGGGGTATTAGTTGAGTTTCATGTTCACCTTGATTTATCTTAACACGGAAACAAAACCAAGAATAGACATATATGTGGGAGACAGATTTGTTTATAAGTCTTCGACTTTGGGTCGTAGCAACTCTTAGTTGTAGGTGAGATCAGCTAAGGGAATCACATGCGCAGAGTCCTGCTTGGATTCAAGAGGCGTATGGAACGCGACTGTACCTTAATCGGTGTGAGACTTGGTTAGGGCTCAACTACATTCCAGTCTGAAGTTAACTTGTAGTAGGCTAGAGTCTGTAGTGGCTTAATACAGTGTAGTGTTCAAATCTGGACTAGGTCCAAGTTTTTTTTTGCATTTGCGATTTCCTCGTTAACAAAATTCTGGTGTCTGTGTTATTTTTTTTCCGCATTATATTTGTTTATATAATTGAAATATCACAGGTTGTGCGTAGTTCAATCACAGTTGATAAATCCGAGCTTGTTTGTTGGATAAAACTTGATTGACACTTGGGCATTGGTCTTTGGTACCATCCAAGTTATTCTCATATCAATCAGTCTCACGGATTTCTATCTAGTTGATTTACTGTTTGGATTGAGAAAGACATAAAGCTCTTTGATATATTTCTTGATTGAGTCTCACTTTTAAGTTGGTGCTCTCGGAATTATATTGGAGTTTAGTCCATACAGATTTCCGAACGAATTATTGGGTGTGGTTGTTATACCCCCGCGTTTTAAATTGGTATCAGAGCAGGCAAACATGCTAAGACCTCATTCGTCTGTGTTTGTAGCAATCTGACTTTATGGACAGAAGTGCTATCTCTAAAAACGTACCGCCAGTCTTCGATGGCTCAAATTACTTATGGTGGAAAATTTCTATGCATTCCTTTCTAGAAGCGCGTGATTTTCAATCATGGGTTCGTGTTTTAAATTGCTATAATCCTCCAATGGATACAGTAGACGGTGTAACTGTTGCAAAGGATATTGGTGATTATAATGATGTCGAGATTAGTGCTTCAAAGCAAAATTCTGACGGATTAAATGCTATCATTCATGCCACTACCCCAGATCTTCAGCACCATGTGACTACGTGCACTCGGTCTAAAGATGCTTGGGATATCTTAGAAACCGTATTTCAAGGGAATACCTATGAGAAAGAAGCTAGGCTTTAAAACCTAAATTCTGATTGGGAAAACCTTCGTACGGCTGATGAAGATTCATTTGATGAGTTTAATAACAAAGTGTCTGAAATTGTTAATGCATCTTTTTCGTTGGGTAAATGTTCTTGAAAAGGACATTGTGATGAAAATTCTCAGATCTCTACCAGCTAGATACGATTGTAAGAAACATGCAATCATTGAAGGAAATAACCTTCAAACTCATTCCAGGAATACTCTTGTTGGAAAGTTAAAGATCTTTGATCACGAGCATTTACCAAAACTGGAAAGGATATTGCATTCAAAGCACAAAAGAACACTAGTCTACTTGATAAAAGTAAAATTGTTGGCAACTCTATGAATGATCCTATTGAGACTGAATCATTAGATGAATATCTTGATAATTCGGTTTTTCTGATCACAAGAAAGTTTAGAGATCTTCTTTTGAAGATAAGTAAGAAGAGAAGTAAAGCTTCACTAGAGACAAACGCAGATCATCAGTTAAGCCTCATGATGGTGTTTCTTCTAAAAACAGGGATATTGTCGACACTGATGATGAGGATATGCCATAGTGCTTCAAGTGTAAAGGTTTTGGTCATTTTGCTAATGAGTGTCCAAATAGTAGAAAATACACTAGTAACAAAGGTCTTGCTGCAACTCTTGATGAAAGATCTGATCACTATGATTCTACAGAAGATGAAAAATCAAGTGTAGCACTCTTTGGTGAAATATCAGTTTTGATAATTGCAGCAATACGCATATCAATCTTGATATTTTTCCAAGAGATACTTCATCGACCGTGTTAAGGATGAAATGGATTTTTCCTTGTCTAATGAAAACTCTATCTATGATATTTCAGCTATATCGTTTTGTCTAGCGGCATGTTCGGCCATGGTGCCTAAACCATCCTTCACCTTGACATGTCCTTACTGTACTATTAAAGGTCACGAACTCTCTAATTGTTTCAAGTAAAAACATAAAGTAAGGTATGTCAACAAACTGCAATGGAGAGACATTCGATTAGCAAACAAGCTCAAACTGAATTTGAAATCAAATCCACCCGAGGTATGTAAATTTAACTCCTCTCCTAAGAAGTTGATTTCTAAGGAAAAGGTTAGAGCTCTATAGAAAAGAAATAGGTCTAAACGACCTATGAAGAAGGATTTTGATAATTTCGTGCAGGAACCTTGTGGTGGACAGATTACTGTTCACCCCTACACAGTCTAGCTGTGTTGAAAGTGCATCTTGTCTTATGTGCCCGTATTTCAAAAGGAGACAAGAGTTGTGCACAATCGGGCTATAGGGTCAGAAACTTTTTTAGTTTGTATCTTGAATACTATTACTTGAATTTCCATCTTTTCTATTCACTGTTTTTTTTCTTTCTATTTTTCAAGTAATGGTATTGAAAAGATTTCACCCTATTTGTATAAAAAGGTTAAAATCGACATTTCTATCCCTCTTAGGGTTATATGTGTTGAGTGTACGTGAACCCTACTTACTCTGTATATAGGCTCCGTAACTCTGCAGTCTTTTTCCTCTCTGAAACTCTTTTCATCAAAAGGTTGCTTGTGGAGCTGCTTTATTTGTGATTTCTTTCAACAACCCATATTTCATGGAGACTCCGAGCATCATCTTTTCTGATGGAAAAGATGTTAATATGCTTGTCAAATATTCAATCATGAAGGAAAAAGAGAAATATCATTCTTCTACAACTTTGAAGAGAAAAATGAAGAATATGAAGAAACCAAGAGCTAACAACTCAAATCTTCAAAAGTTTTCTGTTGTTCTTGAAGAGTTAAAACAAACCAGGATGGAGGTTCTGCAGATGAAAGCCATTGTTCTAAGATCTCTTGAAATTCTAAAGGCCCATGTTCGGCAACAGTCAAGAAGGTTTGTTGGAATCGACTCATTTCTTCATGAACCTTATGTTCCAATGTCTGTTGACGGACAAGGAGTTCGGGGACGATAAAGAATTTTTCAAGAATCTTATTGTTTAGGAAACTTCTTATGAGAATTTATTCTTGTGTTTAAGAAAGATAACTAGGGTTTGGTATAGCAATTATTGTGATTACACATAGCTATTTCCAACGATTTTCATCTTGCAATTTTTTAGATTTATTTATTTAAATTCTAAGTTATTTGGGAGATGATCTTGCAGCATTTAATCTTATTGGTTTTATATATTGCAAATGTCTTATGAGATATGTGTGTGTTTACATTCATGAACTTTGTTAATATCTCATATATGCTCAAAAGTTAAGTCTATTATGTCTTTATGCAAATATTGATAAAAGATAGAATGAACTTGTTGAGAAAATTCTGCAGTATTGATCTTTCCCTGATCAACTTTTATGTGAAAGTACTGTATTGACTCCGTAAGTTTACTTATGTTGAGTGAATTGCGGCTAAATTGATCAATAAGATCTTCTTGTGATTAATTTATTTGAGTTTACTGGATACAAATTCATGTGATTTGTTAACGTCCAAAGAAATCCTTCTTTTCTCGTAAAAGTAAGGTCGCTCATGTTATTCTCTTGGGAATGACATCAAATGGGGGAGAGTTCTTAAATGAACTTGTGCTTAATTGCCATATCTTTATGGGGAGAGTGGTTGTGGAATTTTGTAGGGGTTATCTTGTATCTTAACAAACTCCTTGATGAATACACTAAGTTTCGACTATGTGAAATCATCCAAACAAAGTTGATATGTTCTCTTTTAGTCATGAATTATCTTTTGAGAATTCACTATGATCCCATAGTTTTCGTACTTTTGCCAATTTATATTGATAAAAATGGGGAGAATTATTTGGTAGTTCACACTACATACATATGGTTTACGGATCATTATGTAAGGGGCAGTGGTTTTTGTTAGAGCATTTCTCGGTCGAACTCGCAAGCGTTGTTATCTCAAGCTTGTTTGTCAAGTTTAGTTGATCAAAACTATAAGTCTTGATTTCTAGTCTACTTATAGCTATGTCTCGGATTAGGATAGAATATGTAGTTGAGCTTTAGACTTCACGGCGTTCATCGATTGAAGACGAAGATCTACTGAGGAGAGCTCGGAGGAACTTCATCAGCAAAAGGTATGTGGAGACTAAAACTTATCTATCACACAGAAGTCTATTATATTTTATCTCCTAATGAGACTAAGTCGTATAACTATATAGACTATTATATTATACACATTTGATATTTCGAGCCGAGTTTTTCTCGCTTATCTATTTATTGAAATATGTGTTGGAAGCTTTATTATTTAGCTACATTCATCATTATTCTTGACGAGTTTAGTTGGAAACAATTTATTGTTGGAAACTAAATAATAAGTCAAAAGATAATCATGTAGAAATTTCCTTGAAACATCTTACATGATTTGTGTGAGATACTCATTTGATGTCGACTTGGAAAGTTTCATATTGATCATTCAATCACTTGAAAATTACTTATAAGCTAATAGTTTGTGTGAGACAGCTATTGTCGTCTTCTAAGTATGTTTCAATGATTGAAATGGGAGTTTAGAATAAAAAACTTTGTCTGGATACATCACAATATGCGTACCTAGTATGCAAACTGTTTTGGTATGATTCAGGTCCGAAAACCTTGTTTGCATACCTAGTATGCGAACGATTTTAACTGTTAAAGTTCGGGAACCTTGTTTGCATACCAGTATACGAACGATTCTACCTGAGTTAGGTCCGGGACGGCTGTTTGCGTGCCATTTGCAAACGGCTGGACAAGACCGAAGTACAGAACTATAGTTTGCGTACCAGTTTGCAAACTTAGTGGTTAAAGTTCTAAAATCGGTTATGATTCTCATACTCATGAACAAATACATTTATGAATTAAGGAATGCAATCTTTGCAAACCGTGGCTTAATGTTCATGAATTGATTCTTGTATAAGTACTTTGTATGATTACAAATAAATCCGATTTTGTTTCAATTGGTTCTTATATATTTTTATGAGATAATGAACAATTGAACAACTCAATGAAAAAC
Organism: Papaver atlanticum; assembly: GCA_023531105.1. NCBI lineage: Eukaryota > Viridiplantae > Streptophyta > Magnoliopsida > Ranunculales > Papaveraceae > Papaver > Papaver atlanticum. The sequence continues at coordinate 3,206,176 of JAJJMB010005364.1, read as the reverse complement.
ACTATTAGATTAATTTGATTATCTTTCATGATTGATTGATCATCATATTTAATCTAGAGGTGCTAGATGAATGTGGTTAAGACAAAAGTGCTCATATGGCTAACATCGGTTAACTGTTATTGAGACAACTCAATATATATGTTGTGGTACGGTTACCCATATCTAAATGAAGGTATATTTCATTTGTGTGTAACAAGCTAAGACCATCTAACGGTGGAGAGATATTGCTTTGGTTTAGGCAAACTTAGCTTGAATCTTAAATCAGGTTTTCATCTAACGGTGAATATTGAATGCTTTGTTACTAAGCTATCTTAGCTTTGATTGTAAGCGACCCTGATTTGAAAGACTATATAAGGTAAAACTCTGGCAAATGGAAAACCTAATCCCGACACTTTCCTGTGTCCTAGTTGCGACTAGAGTCGATTCTCCTTTAACCTAGGTTTTTATAAAACCATTATAGGTTAACGACTTGAAGATTTCGTTTGGGATACGTGAAGCCAAATCCAACTATTTTATCTGTAGTTGCGTATTCTGATCTTACTTGTTCTATCGTATTGAGTACTATCTTCTCTAAGATTTTCTCGAGATTTATCTCTGATAGGTAAGATATAAAAAGTAATCACAAAGCTCTTCGTCTCATTCTTTGTGATTCCACGATAACTTCTTCTACTACAATATAGTTAATTTATTGTGAGGTGATTGATATTTCTTGGCTGCTCTTCGGGATTATAAGACCGGATTATCAATTGGTTCATGTTCACCTTGATTTATCAAAAGACGGAACAAAACTTCATAGGTACTTTGGTGGGAGACAGATTTATCTTTCAGAATAGACTTATCTGTGGGAGACAGATTTGTTTATAAGTCTTCGACTTTGGGTCGTAGAAACTCTTAGTTGTGGGTGAGATCAGCTAAGGGAATCAAGTGCGCAGAATCCGGCGTGGTTCTAGAGGCGTATAGAACGCGACTGTACTTTAATCGGTGTGAGACTTGGTTAGGGATCAACTACATTCCAGTCCAAAGTTAACTTGTAGTAGGCTAGTATCTGTAACGGCTTATGTTAGAGCACTGCTCGGTCAAACTCGCAAGCGTTGCTATCTCAAGCTTGTTGTCAAGTTTAGTTGTCAAAACTATAAGTCTTGATTTCTAGTCTACTTATAGCTAAGTCTCGGATTAGGATAGAAAGTGTAGTTGAGCATTAGACTTCACGGCGTTCATCGATTGAAGACGAAGAACTACTAAGGGGAGCTTGTGGAACTTCATCAACAAAAGGTATGTGGATACTTGAACTCATCTATCACTCAAAAGTCTATCTACTCTATCTCTTATTTGAGATAAAAGTCGTATAGCTATATAGACTTCAACTATACAAATTTGATATTTCGAGCTGAGTTTAACTCGCTTACATATTTCTCGAAATATGTGTTGGTAAGCTTTCGCTTTAACCAAGTTCATCTTATATTCTTGACGAAAGTCAAAAGGTGATCATGTGAAAATCGCCTGGTAACATCTTACATTATTTGTGTGAGACAGTCATTTGATGTAGACTCAGAATGTTTCGTATTGATCATTCGATCACTTGAAAATTGCTTTGAAGCTAATAGTTTGTATGAGACAACTATTGTCATCTTCCGAGAATGTTTCAATGATTAAAATAAGAGTTTAGAACAATTGGATATAAGCATAGTATGCGTACTTACATATATGTAATCCAAGTCCGGGAACCATGGTATGCATACCCGTATGCGTACTACTTGGTTTGGTGAAGTACGGGTACCAAGTACACATACCGGTACGCGTACTGGAGTGAGGTTCGGGTCCGGGAATTTCTGCTGAGTTTGGATATTGATTTGGTATGCGTACCAGTTCGCGTACTGGCGAAACCCAAACTTAGTCCGGCTACTATGGTATGCGTACCCATTTGCATACCTAGTGGATAATGTTCTAAAATCGGTTTGTTCATGAACTAATACATTTATATAATAAGGAATGCAATCTTTTGCAAACCGTGGCTATAATGTTCATGAATTGATTCGAGTGAATCAAAATCGATTTTGCTTCAATTGTTTCTTGTATACTTCTATGAGAATATAAACAATTGAACAACTCTAGAATTAGTTTCATTTGAACTAGTTATGGTTAAGATGAATAAGGTTGATATGAAAGTTTTCATATGGCTAACCTCGGTTAACTATTATTGAGCCAACAAAGGTGCACACATTTCGGTATGGTTACTCATATCTAAATGAAGTCACTTTTCATTTGTGTGTAACAAGCTAAGTTCGATCTAACGGTTGAAAGATATTATCTTGAGTCTAATCGGGTTTTCATCTAACAGTGAATATTGAATGCTTTGTTACCAAGGTAACTTAGATTGCAAACCCTGATTTGAAGACTATATAAAGGAGAACTCTAGCAACTGGGAAACCAAATCCCCACACCTCCTGTGTGATACTAGTTGCGACTAGAGTCGATTCTCCTTTAACCTTATGTTTTTCACGAAACCCTGTAGGTTAACGACTTGAAGAATTCATTGGGATTGTGAAGCCAGACCCAACTATTTTCTTTGTAGTTGCGTGTTCCGATTTTGCTGTTTTCTATCGTGATTAGTACTATCTTCTCTAATATTTGCTCGAAATTTAATCTCTGATAGGCAAGATAAAAAGTAGTCACAAACATCTTCGTCTCATCGTTTGTGATTCCACAATATCTTATTTCGCTACCATACGATTAAGATTATTATGAGATGAATGATATTTCTAGGTTGTTCTTCGGAAATATAAGTCTGGTATATCAATTGTTTCCCGTTCACCTTGATTTATCAAAAGACGAAACCAAACTCATAGGTTTATCCGTGGGAGACAGATTTATTTATTCAATAGACTTTTCTGTGTGAGACAGATTGGTTTATCAAGTCTTCGACTTTGGGTCGTAGCAACTCTTAGTTGTGGGTGAGATCAGCTAAGGGAATCAAGTGCGCAGAATCCGGCGTGGTTCTAGAAGCGTAAGGAACGCGACTGTACCTTGATCAGTGTGAGATTGGTTAGGGCTCAACTACATTCCAGTCCGAAGTAAACTTGGAGTAGGCTAGTGTCTGTAGAGGATTAAGACAGTGTGGTGTTCAAATCTGGACTAGGTCCCGGGGTTTTTCTGCATTTGCGGTTTCCTCGTTAACAAAATTTCTGGTGTATGTGTTATTTCTTTTCCGCATTATATTTGTTTATATAATTGAAATATCATAGGTTGTGCGTAGTTCAATCAATTAGATAATCCAACCTTTGGTTGTTGATTATATTGATTGACACCTTAACATTGGTCTTTGGTACCGTTCAAGTTGTTTCACATAATAATCAGGCTCACGGATTTCTATCTGTTTGATTTGCTGATTACATTGTGAAACAGAGATACAACTTTTGGATATATTTCCATTGATTGAGTCTGACTGTCTAGTTGATTCTCTTGGAATTATATTGGAGTTGTCCATACAGATTGCTAAGCGAAATATTGGGTGTGGTTGTTAGACCCTCGCTTTTTCAGCTTAATACAGTGTGGTGTTCAAATCTGGACTAGGTCCCGGGGTTTTCTGCATTTACGGTTTCCTCGTTAACATAATTTCTGGTGTCTGTGTTATTTCTTTTCCGCATTATATTTTTATATAATTGAAATATCACAGGTTATGCGTAGTTCAATCAATTGGTAAATCCGACATTTGGTTGTTGGATATAAATTGATTGACACTTGGACATTGGTCTTTGGTACCGTCAAAGTTATTTCTCATATCAATCGGGCTCACAAATTTTTATCTGTTCGATTGTATTGAGAAATTGAGATATAACTCCTTGATATCTTTCTTGGTTGAGCTCGCTTTATAAGCTGGTGCTCTCGGAATTATATTGGAGTTAGTCCATACAGATTGTCGAACGAATTATTGGGTGTGGTTGTTATACCCCCGCTTTTTCAGTTTTCATTATAAAATAGAAGTATTGACTAAGGGGGAGTGATACATATCACCATAGTATTATTTCAAAGTTGTGATGCAATTGGACTTTGATTTTATATAATAATACTATGACACTGAATAAAAATGTTTGAGAACTTTGTTTTCGTATTGTTATTGCTACGGATCTTCAACGACAATGATGTTGAGTTGAACATATTCAGAATCGATGGAGAACTTGAAGTAACGAAGAATTCAAGGAAGTTGAATAGCCAAGGAAATCAAGCATGATGGATCAGAAGCTACAAAGTTTATTTATTTTGTAATCCATATGTATTGATAGTTTTTTCACTAAAATTGACAAATGGGGAGATTGTTAGAGCACTGCTCGGTTGAACTCGCAAGCGTTGTTATCAAAAGCTTGTTTGTCAAGTTTAGTTAATCAAAACTATATACTTGATTTCTAGTCTACTTATAGCTAATTCTCGGATTAGGATAGAAGTGTGTAGTTGAGCTTTAGACTTCACGGCGTTCACCAATTGAAGAGGAAGATCTACTGAAGAGCTTGGAGGAACTTCATCAACAAAAGGTATGTGGAGATTAAAACTTATCTATCACTCAGAAGTCTATTCTATTCTATCTTTTAAAAGAGACTAAGTCATATAGCTATATAGACTGTTATATTATACACATTTGATATTTCGAGCTGAGTTTAACTAATATATATATATATATATATATATTTCTCGAAATACGTGTTGGATACTTTTAGCTTTTGCTAAGTTCATCGTAAACTTGACGAGTTTAGTTGGAGGCAATTTATTTGTTGGAAACTAAATATTAAGTCAAAGATGATCATGTGAAAATTACCTTGAACATCTTACATGATTTGTGTGAGACAATCATTTGATGTCAACTTGGGAAGTTTCGTATTGATCGATTAATCACTTGAAAAGTACTTGAAGCTAGTGGTATGTGTAAGATTACCATTGTTGTCTTCCAAGGATGTTTCAATGATTAAATGAGAGTTTTAGAACGACTATCATGTCTGGATATATTACAGGTTGCATACTTGTATGCTAACTGTGCAAGTCTAGTTCAGGTCCGGAACTATTGTTCGCGAACTCTATTTGCGGATTGGTTTACATGTGAAAAGATCCGGACCTCTTGTTCATGGTACCCTATTTGCAAAAGGCTAGACAAGTCCAAGTCCGGAACTGCTGTTCGCGTACGCTGTTTGCAAACAACGGGACAAAGCCAAAGTCCGGAACTCTTGTTCGCGTACTCAGTTTGCGAACAGAGTAGTAAGGTTCTAAAATCGGTAAAGTGTGATTTTCATACTCATGAACTCATGTTCGTTTGGGAACTCAGTTTGTGAACTAAAGTCCCTAGAACTTTAATGAAATAAGGTATGTGAACTAGTTTTACAAACCGTGACATTATGTTCATAATTTGGTTCTTGTATAAGTACTTTGTACAATTACAAACCACCCGATTTTGTTTCAAATGGTTCATATACATGTTTCTATGAAATGATGAACATTTGAACAACTCTCTTGAAACACATTTAGATTCATTTGATTATCTATCATGATTGATTGATCATCATATTTGATCTAGTTGTGTTAGATGAATGTGGCAACACTATAAGTGTTCATGTGGCTAACTTCAGCTAACTATTATTGAGCCAATAAGGTATACACGTTTGGGTACGGTTCATCCATATCTAAATATAGGTATATTTCATTTGTGTGTATCAAGCTAATACCATCTAACGGTGGAGATTGATTGCTTAATTTCTAAACAGACTTAGCTTGAATCTTAAATCAGGAGTTCATCTAACGGTGAATATCAATTTCTTTGTTACTAAGCTATCTTAGCTTTTATTGTAAGCAACCATGATTTGAAAGACTATATAAGGGAGAACTCTTGCATCTTGGAAACCTAATCCCGACACTTTCGTGTGTCCGAGTTGCAAACTAGAGTCGATTCTTCATTAACCTAGGGTTTTCCAAAACCATTATTAGGTTAACGACTTGAAGACTTCATTTGGGATTCGTGAAGCCAGATCCAACTATTTTCTATGTAGTTGCGTATTCTGATCTTACTTTTTCTATCATATTGAGTTTTATCTTCTTTAAGATTTACTCGAGATTTATCTCTGATAGGTAAGATATAAAAAGTAATCACAACAGTTCTTCGTCTCAGACTCTTGTGATTCCGCAATAACTTTTTTTGTTAATCAGTTGGGTTATTGTGAGGTGACTGATATTTCTAGGCTGCTCTTCGGGAGTAAAAGTCTGGGGTATTAGTTGAGTTTGATGTTCACCTTGATTTATCTTAAGAAGGAAACAAAACCAAGAATAGATATATCTGTGGGAGACAGATTTGTTTATAAGTCTTCGACTTTGGGTCATAGCAACTCTTAGTTATGGGTGAGATCAGCTAAGGGAATCACGTGCGCATAGTCCTGTTGGGATTCAAGAGGCGTAAGGAACGCGACTGTACCTTAATTGGTGTGAGACTTTTTTAAGGCTCAACTACATTCCAGTCTGAAGTTAACTTGTAGTGGTCTAGAGTCTGTAGTGGCTTAATACAGTGTGGTGTTCAAATCTGGACTAGGTCCCAGGGGTTTTCTGCATTTGCGATTTCCTTGTTAACAAAATTTATGGTGTCTATGTTATTTCTTTTCCGCATTATATTTGTTTATATAATTGAAATATCACAGGTTGTGCGTAGTTCAATCACAGTTGATAAATCCGACCTTGTTTGTTAGATAGAACTTGATTGACACCTGGGCATTGGTCTTTGGTACCGTCCAAGTTATTCTCATATCAATCAGTCTCACGGATTTCTATCTAGTTAATTTAATGATTGGATTGAGAAAGAGATAAAGCTCTTTGATATATTTCTTGATTGAGTCTCACTTTGAAGTTGGTGCTCTTAGAATTATATTGGAGTTTAGTCCATACAGATTTCCGAACGAATTATTGGGTGTGGTTGTTATACCCCCGCGTTTTCAAACATGAGTGACCTTACTTTATGAAAAAGAAGGATTTTGTCGGACATTAACAAATCACATGGATATGTATCCTGAATATCAATTTAAATTAATCTCAACGCCAGTTACGAACAAAGATATAATTTTAATCGGTATGACTCAACATAAGAAAATCTTACGGAGAGTGTCATGCAGTAATAACACAAAAGTGTGATCACAAGTAGATCAATACTGCGAGAAAATTCTCAAAGAGTTCAATTTTCTGTTATGAAAAACATAATAGATTTAACTTCTGAGCATATATGAAATATCAGCTCGATTCACGAAAACGTAAAGGCATATATATTTCATAAGACTTTCGCAATAATCAGCTCGATTATATACTGCAAGTTTATCTTCCAAACACTCTGGAATTTAAATAAAAAAATCTAAAAACATGCAAGATGGAAATCTTTGGAAATAGCTTTTGAAATCACAATTTTTGCTATACTAAACCCTAGTTATCCTTCTCAAAAGTAAGAATAAATTCTCACAAGAAGTTTCCCAGTAAAAATTGTCAAAAATAATTTTACTCCATATTGTTTTCGTAGTTTCTGTAGTCATCAAGTTCTTCTTCAATAAGATCCAATCTTGATTCAAAAAGTTCTATGTTCTCCTCAAGTTTCTTGGTAAAGGATTAAAGTTCACATGTAAGTGCTCGAACTTGTTCTAACACGAGGTTCAACTTGAGAGATAATTCAGCAAATTGAGAACCTGGCAGATTGTCACAAGGTGTAGTTTCACCCTTGTCTTGACAAGAATCACTCTGATGATTCAAACCGAATTTTCCTCGTGGGAATTTGCACAGTGCAGACTTCATCTTCCTTGCTTGAAAAACTTGAAGAGGACATTGCTAACGTACCCTAATAATTGACTAAAAGAGGGATACTTTTGTTACACCGGTTATGGAACCTAGAGATCACATATATTAAAAGAACTTGTAATTCCTGTTTTAGCCTTTACCCTAGACATGATGTGTTTCACACACGCAATGTCATAATCACATGATCATGTGGCATTCAAGTATTTGACATACATTGTCTTGTACTTAGTTCAATAAATACATTCAGAGCACAAGAAGTAACGGATACGCTATGTCATAGATTGTTTCTGTGGGCTCAACCTTTACATAATTAAATACTAAGCCCACATGTGATATAAATGAATTTGACACCAATCCCTTTTTAGAGTTGTTATTCTCATCTAAGGGAGAGATGAGAACCAACTGGAGAGTTATTGCATATGATAATTCCTTCCACATTGTGGAGGACCGGTGGCTTTTCAAGAACATATTTTCTTAATCTAAGTCTCTTATTTACATAATCAAGAGTTTGAGAGACAAGAGGTCGGTTTACCTTTGATTTTCGTAATTTTTTGAAGCTGTTGATTGATCTTCGTAATTTGTGAATCATTCTATTCAACTCTTTTGAGAGTTCAGTCTCTTTTCCTTTTTGAGATTTCTTCTGTTTTTGACACAATGTAGTTGTAGAAGAGTAAGAAATTGAATCACTTTTACCATTCGTATGATCTCGATTTTTGCATAGGGATCGTTGAGATACACATGATACTTATTAGTTATTAGTCTGAGATTTTTATTGTTTGAAAGAGTTGTCCAAGACTTTATAACATCGAGAGTTGTGTTGATTGTTCTTATAAGAAATTCTCAGAAGGGACCGTTTACGTTCCAGATTCTCAATCATATTAGTCCACATGTTCTTTTTCAGTTGAAATTCAGTCTTCATTGAACGAATTTCTTCACTCAAGAGGTCAATTCTTTCTTCTGAGGAAGACACCTTTTTTAGTGTGACATGGCTAGAATTGTTTGAATCATGGACTTGTTCATTATCAACACATGTGAGAAGAACTGCATTGGCTGATTCATCCTCGGGACAATAGTCTAAGGTTGTCATCCAAGCTTTAGTTTTCTCACAATAATCCTTGTTGGGACACAAGGACATATGATGACCATGAGCAAGACATTTGGAACAGACTGGCGTATCTTTGTCTATTTGAACCTTTTTTATCCTTGTTCTTAATTGACTTCTTATGATTTTTCCTCTTTCTCTGTCTAAGAGTTTTCTTCATCTGTTGTATAAACAATGACAGGGTACGATTAAGGATATTCTCATCTATTTCATCAATTTTTTCGGGACTTAGTGATTTTTTATTAGTATTTCCTACATAATAACAATCTCTTTTACCGAGTTCTTGATCAAAGATTTTTAACTTTCCAACCAATGTGTTTCTGGAAAGTGTAGCAAGGTTATTTCCTTCCATGACGACATGTTTCTTAGACTCGTATCTTGCTGGTAAAGATCGGGGAATTTTCATCACAATGTCCTTTTGGGGAATGGTCTTCTCTAATGTAAAACATGCATTAACTATTCCATACACTTTTTGATTAAACTTATCAAACGATTCTTCATCATACATACGAAGATTTTCCTAGTCAGAATTTAGGTTTTGAAGCCTAGCTTCTTTTTCTGAGTGGTATCTCCTTTGATTAAGGTTTCTAAGATATCTGAAGCATCTTTAGACTTAGTGTACGAAGTCACATGGTGCTGAAGATCTGGGCTTATGGCATGGGTAATAGTTTTTAACCCGTCAGAATTATTCTTTACATCACTTATCTCGGTATCATTATATTCTCCTAATGGCTTCGCAACAGTGGTTCCGTCTCTAATAACTGTCAGCGCATCATATCCAATAACTACAAGTTTCCATGTTTCAAAGTCAAGGGCTTATAAAAAGGAATGCATATCAATTTTCCACCATAAGTAATTCGAGCCATCGAATGCTGGCGGTACGTTTATCGAGATTACACTCTTGTCCATATATTCAGACCGCTTCAAACACAGATATATTAGGTCTTAAACGTGTTTGCTTGCTATGATACCAAATGAAAACGTGGGGGTACAAAAATACACCACCAACTTTTTCGTAAGCAATCTGTATGGGCAAACTTAAACACAATTCCGAGAGTTCAACTTAATGAATATCAATCAAGGAATGGTATCTACAGTTGAATCTCTTTCTCTCACAATCAAAAAGTTTACAGAGACTAGTCTGTGAACTTGATTTACGTGTGAGAGTACTTGGGTGATTCCAAAGATCAATTTCCCAAGTAATAAATCAAATCGTATCCAACAAACAAGGATGGATGTATCTACTATGATTGATTAACGCACAACCTGTGATACTTCAATTATAAAGATAAACTATATAACGCGAAAAAATAAATAACACAAACACAAGAATTATTTTAACTAGGAAACTGCAAATGCAGAAAACCCCCAGGACCTAGTCCAGATTGAACACCGAACTGTATTAAGCCGCTACAGACACTAGCCTACTACCAATTAACTTCGGAATGGAATGTAGTTGAGACCGAATTAAACCCTTACATTAATTCAATTACAGTCGCGCTCGTTACGCCTCTTGAATCCCAGCAGGACTCCGCGAAATTGATTCCGTTAGATGACGACCTTTACATCTTAAGAGTTGCTTCAACTCAATTGAAGACTTTAAACGAATCTGCCTCCCACAGATAAGCCTATATGTGTGATTTCCTTCTTGATTGTAGATCAACGTGATTGGAAATCGATGGTAATAGACAAAGTCTAGCTAACCTCAAAATCCGGACTTATGCAACCTGAAGTGCAACCTAGATTATTATTCACCTCACAAGTATTAAACTCGTGGAATCAACAAAGTCTGAGACGAAAAGAACTTTCAAAATTACTATCTATTTTTTTCAAGTGAGCAACTCAACAATCAAACAAGATCATGATACTTGAGTTATCAGATAAATAATAGCTGGATCTGGCTTCACGAATCCCTATGAAGTCTTTGTAGTGCTAAATCCTAGAAGGGTTTTAGGAAGAGGACGACTCTAGTTTTGCAATTAGGACACACCAAGAAAAGTAGTGTCGGGATTGAAAGATCCCAGTTGTTTGAGGTTCCCCTTTTATAGACATTCAAAGCATAGGTTGCTTTAGGTTTAAGCTAAGATAGCTTTGGAACCAAGCAAACAATATCCACCGTTAAATGAATTTTTGAATTTGGTTTACATAAAAAGATATACACTCTGGTTAGGATGAACTGTAACCAAACCGTGTACAAAGACCACGCTCATGAATGGTTGGTCGAAACTAGCATTTTTATATTTAAGTCCATTTATGTTGTCGAAGATATGATTTTTAGCATATTTATATTTAAGTCCCTGTAAATTATATATATTATTCTAGAATCCTTAATATATGCACTTTAGTCCTTATTTCATTTGGCGTACAATCCCTATTTTGTTTATTGAAGAGAATATTCCGGTTGGCTAACCAAATTCTGATAGGTGAACCAAAATTCGTTTGACTAACCAATATCTATTAGGAGAACCAAAAATTGCCTAGATTTTAATGAAGGAGGATCCACTCATACTCTTATAAGCACACCATCTCACGCTTTAGCTGATATTTTTCTTAATAAAATTTTAACGGTGATGGTCTTGAAATTGATATTTGGTGAATATGTTCCTCTTACATATATATATATATATATATATATATATATATATTAAAAATGAGCATATTCCAAGACGTATAATACTATTATCTATTACGCTGAAAATTAGCCGTTGAAAATTGACAGATTTTCAACTATTGAAGATTAAAATCGATGATAGTGAGGTTTGGTATTCTGGAACGTGCTCTTTGTAGGTATGTGTATTTATTAGGCTTGCCCTTCTCATGGATGAGGAGATGTTGTCAAGTTGATACAGAGTCAGCTTGAGGACACTACTAGCAGAGTGAGATTTTTTTATTTAAGAAGTAGTTAACAATGCTATCCCCCACCATTCACTTCTCTCCATTAATGCTCACAACAAAGGAATAGGTTATAATCATAAAAACAACAAAAGTTATGACCCCAAACCCCATCACAAATTAAATCCCCATAATACACATACCAACAAAGTTCTCCCGTCAAAATTTAACCTGCCGTTGGAGTACCAAGTACCAACAACACATTCAAACTTTGACCATGACTATGTTAATTAATCTTTCTTTCTTTTCTTCATAGGCGAGAATGAAAAACAACACAAATACGAACAAAAAGTGTAAGATAAGCAGCAAGTACAGATTAGGCGTCATGGCAAGTTGCAAGTTGCAGCTTGCAGTCGAAGTAAACCGAGGCCTCTCATTGGTTTAACTTGACATGGCACGAGAACTAGTAATTTTCAATACCACATAATCATAAAACGACAACTTTATATAACTAAGTTCAATATGACAGAAATGTTTTTGTGATTTGACTGTGATTTGTCTGAGATAATTTTGAGTCCTAGCATGCATTTCAGAATAGTTGATAAGGTTAAGGAATAGAAAGGACTGAATTCAATGGCTTAAGACAAGCAAGTCACAAAAAGGAGAAGGGACAGACAAGAATTATAATCAGTTTTTATGTGGCTAACCTCCAAAATCCAGTTCATAATTTTGAAATTTGAAGACAGAACTTCAATTTCCTCCGACTAACTTTTCTTCCTCCATTTTATTTACTCGGTATTTGTCAAGAGTTATTACACCCTGCATGAAATTCACGCGAAAACCCATGTGAAAGTCAAATTACTAATTAAACTGCGATGACGTCCCAAAATCTATGCGGAAAACTAGATGTCGAAATCCAAATCAAAGAAATCTCAACACCAGGACTGCCAGTGCCAGCAATATCACAGCTCCTCCCTTCAGTCTTTTCTAGTCTACCTTTCTCATTTTGGCAAGTGTACACATTTGTATGAATACTCTACTCAAACTATTTAGTAACGTAATTAAAATTAAAATCAGAATCTCTAGCCCGCGATCAAGTTGCTTACACGTCGACCTAATTTCACCAAGTTAAAATAGAGGAGGGGGAAAAAGAGAACCATGCATCACTTTTGGTCCCTCAAAAGACCCTTTGGAACATGACGAACGGCATGATGTATTATTTGTTTTCTTCTTCCTCTCGATAATAGAAGAAGCACTAATTTAATAATCTCAGCAAAAATAAACAACATTTAGTATTATTTCCTAAAATCAGATAGCCAGTTTTTCGTATCTTCATTCCATTATGTAAGTTTTGGCCTAATTTTGTGTTATAATTATTGTTCGTAAGAATATATCTGACCCACTTTCTTATCTACCATCCATTTATATCATGCATGTCAGCTGTTTGATACCTCTGTTGTAGTATTTTGAATCTTTAGAACTAAACTGAGACTACCGTCTCCTCTGCCATGTCCCTTCTTCTTTATCAGTTGAATTATTTCTAAGTTTCATGAAATTCACACTATCACATTTTCCTGTCTTAGAAAAGAGAGAGTGGACACTCTCGTAATCCGCACTTGTATTGGCTAATGAGGGTCTCTGTCTCAAAGAGTGATAATAGTGGGCATTGGCAAAATCATCAAGCAACTAATTGAAAAGCCCTAAAAACCTACGAAAGCGCGTGGTCGGTCAAATACTACTAATATATTTTCTCCTCATCCACCTAACTTTTTTTCTCCTTATACTCGATCTAAATATTCAGTGGGTTTAGTTTTTCCTCGATAAATCTTAACAACCCCCATTCTTTTAAGTTAAACTGCCTAATTGTTGAAACCTACCTTATATATGGTCAATGTATTAGCTGATTATCACTAAACCAAATCCCGGCCATTGACTCACTCGGTACCGCAAAAAACACCTGCACTTCACATATAAAACTGAGAGACACGTACCTGCATGCATACGTGATAGACACTAATACTACATTGAGAACATCCAAAGATTGTAAGCCACACAACAAACTTACAAAAGCATACACAACAGGCATCTCAAATTAGTTTGAATCAGGGAGAATTACTTACAACTACAACTACGCAAAAGAAAATGTAAAGAATGACATCCCTAGCAAAGCTTGATCCTTAAATTAGTCCACCATGACCTTTTGATAATTTTAACCCTAGATCGAGCAAAAAACTTGCTGAATTTTTTAGTACATTTATGCATAAGTGAATGCAAAAAAGGCAGTAGATTTTACAACTCGAAAATAACTGCAGTGACGGACAGTAAAATGTTTAAATCACGAGGGAAAACTATAATTCTTGCATGGATGCTGAGATCATTATCGCCTCTTCTTGAACTCGAAAGGGCACAAGTGGGGACACGACGCCATGGTCGTCACCATCATCAGCAACATCACCACCACAAAAATCATCTTCCTGAAAACAAGAGACTCTAGAAACTACTAAGTTAATAAGCATGACAGTATCCAGCAAAATAAATATTCAAATACCTAGACCTCTTTTTAAGGAACCAGCAAGAGAAACAACAACATAGAGCATCTTTCTATTTTACGAACACGTTATACTTCCCAGTCTATCGGAGTGAAGGCCAAGTGAGTACCACAGATTTATACTAAACTGTTGTCGTTTCTCGAAGTTTCAGCCACATGCTACAAACCACGATTGAATAACAGATTGGATCATTTCACACTGTAATAATTTGTGGTTCAGACAGATCAAGATAGTTAACATACTTCTTTCTTATCCTTCAAGCTGAGGTTGGTCAAGATCTTCGATGTCGGAGGTTTAGTAACAATACAATCATTACATGAAAGACCTATTGTGTTAGGTTTCAGATTATCTAATTTTTGATATCGGATAAAGGAAATCCCATAAAACATTGATTTTATGTTTTCTCAGATAATACAAAATATGGCAGCTGACATATATGCAATAGATAAATATAAAATTATACAGCTGTGGGTTGCAATTCTGATCATTCACTCTTTAACATGAGTAAACAAAACCAATGTTGTTTTCATAGCGGTTGTTATTGACACAGATAGAATTTCTGTTTACCCTAGTCCTTGACGTTATTGGTCCATTGTTATTTTTCTTGAGATGCTAATACAAAACACAACCAATACAAGTTATTTTTCACCTACTTTAGGAGTTGATGAACAAAGCTGAATTTGCAGGTGTCATGATCAAGTCATCAAACTATATACTTCCCATAATGTAGGCCCTTATCCGGATAAAATTAAGCAACAAATCATTGAGGGGCATTAAGTATGTATCCCAACCGGACCGAGAAACGTGGCACTAAAAACCACGTTGCTCATTTCCGTTTGGCTCAACAGAGGACCATATTTCTTGCTCAAGAACTACTTAATCCAGGTGTGCTCTGGGAACATAGAATCCGCCAGGCGCGCTTTTGACCCCAATAGTGAGGAGTCATGTTCAAAGCATTAATACAAATTAGAGAAGTCATGTTCAAAGCATACCCGAGATCATTTTGTTACTGGTTATCATATTACCACATGCCTTTATCCACATTTTCTGTATTACTCTAGCAGTTTAGTTTGATTTTGGAACTCCAACTTCAGTGACAGAATCGAAGCACAGCCTGAAAACTAAGCAAACAAAACAAAAATATCTTAGTCAGTTGAGTGGTTAAAAGCTGAAAAGAGCACTAAAACCAAATACCACCAAAGTGAAGATTGTGATGTTCATATTTAAACAGACCACAACTATAGATTCTATAAATGGACCACCAGTAATGTTCATACCAAGAACTAAATATTAGAAATAGAAGGCAAAATAGAACAGAATACTGGCAGATTAGACCATCTAAGCCGCCGCTTTCAGGTCCTAATCTAGATTCCGGGCCACCACGTGTTAAGCTTCAAAGAGAAAGACAGAGAGAGAATAATGCAACAGACAAGGGCAGAAAACGTGGCAAAAGGAGAAACTAAGTGGTCACACTAGACAGCATGTTGACGTGGGTGCCTATAAATACAAATTAGAGTGTTTTGGCTCATGCTGGGGTACATGTCTGCCTCCTATTGGTCCATGCCCTACCTCACACCCTCTGTGATTGGTCTAGATTGCTGACCTCACAGAATGCCTCACCCACATGAGTCCCAACAATCCACAAATCTTAATAAAACTATTTTCCTACATATGCTTCATCCACTGCAAAAAAGTTAAAGGAAAAGGGAGCTTAAATTAATATGCACAGTGTACATAAGATAACCAAACACGAAGAGAGAAAGCATCACCTATCGGATTCATACGGTGCATAGATAATTTTGTGTTAGCCCTTTAGACTACAGTTATTAGCTACAATAGAAAGCTTATTTTGAATCTATATCCTGTCATATAGAAATCATATACACGAAGAGATTAAAATAATAGATATATATATCATATGGCACTGTGAAGATCTTATAGAGATGAATAAGTTGCTCAGAATCCTCACTTTAACAAATTATTACGATGTATATCAACAAAAAAAGGTTAGTAGGACGTAAAACTCAACGGCTTTACCATTTACACAAAGTGATGACACCAATCATGAGATAACTTTAGAACTAAAGTATATTGTATGATTGCTATATAAGATGACACGGATCAGGATTTAAGATTACGATCCTAAAACATAACATGTGTAAACCTTATATGCCTTTATCAAACAATTATAGAAACAGACTTTTTAAATGTATAACGCAGACATTCCAGGATCTGATAAAGATCGCACCCCACAATCCACTGAGGTTATCCGTGTCAGCCACATGGACAGATTTGTTGAACATTTGGAGTACAAAAGAAAACCTATCACATAGTCAAAGAAAATATTTCTGAAAGGATTACCTTCAGAGCAATATTCACAGACAAACAGAAACACACATGGAACAAAATTTGTATAACAAGTAGGCAGAGGGCACATCCACATGGGTTTAATTAAATTCATATTTGGTCTGCTGCATTCATAGTTGGAACCCCAGCTATTATTCCCTGATTGTGGGGCTTAGGCGCAACCAACCTTCCGAGCCCATGTTCATCGGTCCATGTGTAGACTACTCATAAACGCCATTATACCTACTGCTTGACATGTTTAATCATGCTCCAGACAGTAACTTGAGACAAAATGATATAGACCCCACATATTTACATTGAACTACAAAATTGACACAGCTCTTAATCGGTATACGTAATAACAGTACCTGGAATCCTAGACTGATATATCTGTTTTGAATTTCCATTTTTTTTTTTTCTAAATTTCTAGATAGATACAGCAATGCCTAATCTGCGGCTCATTTCATACATGCAAGCATAGCTGTATTAACCATTTTGCTTCTGGATGGAGCATGATTAGGCTTTGACTTATACGGTGGTGAATCATCAGCATGGTAGAAAATATTACCATATATCCCTCTGCGGCTCTACCCAATTTGTTCTCATAACAAAATAATATCCCACTGCCTCAAAGATCCAAAGATTTTTTCTACCTGACTGCTCCAGCTTTCGACGTCAAGAATTACCTCCTCAATTGAACGGTACTCATTAATCAATCATAAGACCGATTCTTGTCAGACAGCAAAACATCATTAAAATTGAAGTGGTTGCTCATTCAGTTGCACCTTTTCTCCATCTTCAAGCCCTAGGATATCCTGGATGCTGTTCCTAAGAGGTTTCTCTGAGTTGGTATATCTAGCAAAACATCTTTGTTTCGATCAAACATTTAAAGACAAAGATGCTACTATATCAGTTAAGAGCTTTACATTCTTATAAATTAGCTACCTCTTACGAGCCCATATGCTAAGATGGCACCTGGTCAAACGAATGAATCTTTTCTCAGATGGCACTTGTGCTACCCATAAGAGAAAACCACTACATAGAAAAAAAGGAAAAAAGAAGTTCACCTCCACCATGCTCGGTATCCATTTAGCAAGTTTAAATTCTCACAGCAACTCAGCAAGACTTTGAAGGAGAATGCATTCATGGTAAAGGTTGCGATGATAAATATATGGCTTGAGGCCTAGTAGAATTATGACAGGGAGTGGGCTTTAGTGGTGATCTTACTATCTTACAGTTATTTTGAACTTGAGCCCTAATTTAAGAAGTGCTAGATTTGAACTCGGGGTGCATATGTAAGATATTCTGTCATTGGGTCTTCCTGAGTACCAAATTACCAATTGTTTAACCTATGATTCTAACAAAAATGACTAGACATACTTAAACTGCTCTTGGACTTTAGCCTCCTTGTCATCATTTTGCAATTGTTTAAGGAGCATAAACTTAATCTTCACTCACCTAGGATTCTAACATTTCTTCGATCTCAAAAATCCCTGTTCGTGACTAATGAAATTGCAATCAACCTTGAATTAGATCTCAACATGGATACATGAATTAGAACGACTTGAGCACAAAACAAATGTGCCGCACTCCAATATGATTCTAGCAAAATTACCACGAAATGAACTGATTACACTATGGTTATTTCCAAAAATCAGAGAGAGATTCTTACCCTATTTTATTTTTTACATGAATTCTCTGGATTACTATCATTTCTTTTGTCGGGAAAATGAAACAAATTGAACAAAAAAAGAACAACTAGGGTTTATTGAAATTATAGCAAGCAAGTTAGGTTTTATCAACATGAATACAGACAAAATATCGAAACAGAGTAAATATTTGATAGTTTAGAAAGTTTTTAGTAAAATTACCGAAGTGATTATCTCTCTTCTTCCTCGGAGCCCATACCGATAACACCAGCAACTCCTGCAGTCTCTGCATCTCTGGTTTGTGACTGAAACCATTGGCGTTAGTTTTTATTTTATTGTCCGGGGAAAGTGCTAGGATGGTAAATGTAACATCAAAATTTTGATGTATATCCACTATCAACCAATGCACTAGTTCTGACTTTTACACAAGGCTCCGTGATCCAAGTTTTAACACTGTAGTCTGTCGTTAATCGTTATACAGTGTGTAGATCAGACAAGGCGCTATTTCCCGTATCAGGGTGCACAGTTCCTAAACACCTTAAGCCATCCTTCTTCACCAGGAAATCCTTCGGGCTGAATGCAGATGTTGTTAGGAAAACGGTGGATTTCCAATTTTAGACCGGTTTCCACGTTGAGGTGGATTTCCTAATCTAAGTGGAATAGAGTTTGGTATAGAGTTTAGGAAAGAGTTTAGTTTCCTAATAGGAGACTAATACATGGTGCCAAGTTTGTGTTGTCTATATATATGACTAGAATTGAAGGTTTGTAGACATCCAACCTAGAAGAGTGATAAATCCTTGTGCTTAGGATTTTGGTCTCTTTGTTGGGAGGATCGTATGCTACCGTGAAGGTCAATATCGGTGTAAGAGAAAAACTTGTAGAGAGAGGATTTTGGTGTTCTAGTGTTTAGGGTTTTGGGCTTTGCCCTAAACCAAGTTTTTAGTGTTTTCATGCTTCTCCTCTGTTATTAGCAGCTGTGAAGAAGGTGTAGAAGAGAAGACATGAGGCTGGTTCGAAGAATGGTTAGAGAAGTTGGTTTTTATGGTTTCTTTGATGGTGTTCTCGGGTATGTGTTGTTAACTCTTTGGCTTGTCTTGGGTTGCGGAAAGAGCATGTAATTGTCTTTGATTTAATGGAAGTTTTTCTGGTGGTGTTGGCCGTGGATGTAGCCTGTAAAGGTGAACCACGTATATCTTGTGTTGTGGTTGTGTGTGCTTGTTTATCTTCTGTCTCTCCTATTATTTCTCCCATGTTTGGTTCAAATCGCCAATTGCCCTTTGTGATCCTGATTTCCGCTGCGCTCGGGGTGCCAATTTTCCCGTATCATAGCTTTGGATGGGCTGGCGTGATTAAACCCGGAATTGAACGATGGTTTATTGTTCGGGTGGAGAAATTTGTTTTGAAGAGAATGTTCCGACCGGTGCTTACACAAAGATGGGTTTGTGATGTGATTTACAAATCTGAGGTTCAACTTGGTAGAAGTGTATGTTCTTCTTTTCGGCTTTGTGATGTAGTATGAGATGCAGAATAAGATTGAAGAGTGTTAGTATACATTATAAAAAATAGGTTCAACTTGGTAGAAGTATATATATATATATATATATATGTAGGTGGAATACATATATACTTCTTGAAGAGTGTTAGTATACACTATAAAAAAATGGGTTACAAAGTTTGAAGAAAGGATGAGGCTGTGAGGTCTTATGTAGAAGCAAGTCCAGCAACGCTTCAAAGTTATGTACGAGATGTTATAGATTTATGTTCTTAAGTCTATGTTAAAGTATTCTTGATGGCTTGCACGGAATATCAAGAATTTGCCCTATCTCGAAAGCATGTACCACGGTAAATGGGCATTCACACGGTATATATTCTGAGTGAGTATGTTGGGTGTGATGGTGGTAAAAGTATGTCAGATTGGTGATGGCTTTGGGAATCGCTTAAAGTATTAAGCCTGTTAATCACAGTGGAGATGTCTGATGGTTTGTTTCAGATACACGGTAATCATGACATGTGTTGGAGTATGATATTGAAGCTAATTCTTCCTTTCTGGGTTAGAGTTCAATATGTGGTTAGCTTACTGGTTAGGTGGAGCTAGCGGTGATTCTTCTGGATGGTTCTCTTGGTGATCAATGGTGGAGTCTGTGCAAGGATTCGTTGATGGTGATTACAGATTTTCATGGAGTTTGTGAAATATGATCAATTTCACAAGTGCTCTTCATAAAGAGGATGGTTTGAAGATTTTTTATCGACGTCATGGTGTTTTGGTCGAAGAGATGGTTCTATGAAGATGGAAGTTCAGATGTGAGCTTCAAAAGTAATTTTACGGGTATATAGAGATGGTCAATAACTCTGGTGGAAGACGAATGTGATTTCCTGTGATCGTATCATGCTTGATAGCATAATCAGAGGTGGAGATTGTTAGGAAAGAGTTTAGAGTTAGGTATAGAGTTTAGGAAAGAGTTTAGTTTCCTAATAGGAGACTAATACATGGTGGCCAAGTTTGTGTTCTCTATATATATGACTAGAATTGTAGGTTTGTAGACATCCAACCTAGAAGAGTGATAAATCCTTGTGCTTAGGATTTTGGTCTCTTTGTTGGGAGGATCGTGTGCTACCATGAAGGTCAATATCGGTGTAAGAGAAAAACTTGTAGAGAGAGGATTTTGGTGTTCTAGTGTTCAAGGTTTGGGGCTTTGCCCTAAACCAAGTTTCTAGTGTTTCCATGTTTCTCCTCTGTTATTAGCAGCTGTGAAGAAGGTGTAGAAGAGGAGACATGAGGCTGGTTCGAGGAATGGTTAGAGAAGTTGGTTTTTATGGTTTCTTTGATGGTGTTCTCGGGTATGTCTCTTGTTAACTCTCTGGCTTGTCTTGGATTGCGGAAAGAGCATGTAATGGTCTTTGATTTAATGGAAGTTTTTCTGGTGGTGTTGGCCATGGATGTAGCCTGTAAAGGTGAACCACGTATATCTTGTGTTGTGTTGTGGTTGTGTGTGCTTGTTTATCTTCTGTCTCTCCCATTATTTCTCCCATGTTTGGTTCAAATCGCCAATTGCTCTTTGTAATCCTGATTTCCGATGCGCTCGGGGTGCCAATTTTCCCAACATATGTTGCCACAAACCCCACCAATCAAGCAACACGTTTCGATAAGGTGTCATTTTGCATTACTTGAAATGCCGGATTCCAGAAAACATTCAAAAAAAATTTTGCAGAAAAAGGCTCTGCTTGTAATTACGTTATTGACATCATGCTTTACTGGTCACTAAAGGCAAACCTACGAAACCATTAATTAGTAAACAGACGGTGCGTCCGTGTTTTCCTTCTGTTTTTCTTTTCAACTGAAGCTCCAAGCATTTGAGACTAAGTTGCAGCCTGGATGGTGCTGATTAGTCTGTTTGAGGTTTATCTTTGGGTTTAGGAGATAGCGCGAGAATTACTTCGTTACATAGTCTAAATGGGTGCAAGCTCTGTTGCTCTGCAATTTTTTGTAGTTGTTTTTTCTTCTTTTTGATCAAGTTAATCGTGACTCGTGACTCCACCATTATATACTCACAATCTGCTCAAGGCCACTAGGAGGCTTCTTATACAGTTGCTGTTCCCACATGGCTATATGAATTAGTTGGATTCATTTTGGCTCAACATCTAATCCAAAGACGAAGGGGTGAAGCTAGATGATCAGGAATCACCGTCTAAACTAATCTGACCAACTAAATTATCCATAGACGAGATTCACATAAACATCTGACTACAACAAAGTATGACCTGCAATTGCGAGCACGGTTAGGTGTACTGGAGTAGCAGAAAGCAAGTAGCAGAGAAGAAGGGTAATAGTTAGGATCGACTCTGTACAGTTTCGCTAAAACTTTTGAGCAAAGACATCAGGAAGCAGTTTATGTGAATAACACTCGCCATTATTTAAAACATTTCTAGGTTCCATTTGAAACTTCTGCTTGAAAAAATACAAGCTCCTCTGACAATTATACTCCTACCGGGAATATCCAGTTGCATGGCGAAATCTTGAGGATTCTTATAATCTGGCCAATGGACAAGGAACGTCCCAATCAGCGATAATGTGGTTACGAGTGATCTCGCTGACAGAACAGCATCCACTTAATGCCATGGTTAGCTCAAACTCATCGTGGAGCATTTGAAGTACCTTTCTTACACCAGCCTCGCCATCAACAGCCAAGGAGAACAAAACAGGCCTTCCGATCTGCGGTTATCAAGAGCAAATATTATAAGTAGGGCTGATATTCCAAAGAAAGAGTACATCAACATAGCATGACTTCTGATGTTCAAATGTTTACTTACAAAAACTCCAGAAGCCCCCAATGCCAATGCTTTAAAGACGTCAGTTCCACGACGGACACCACCGTCCAAGAAAACAGGAATTTTTCCTTGAGCAGCTTTCACAACCTGCAATTTACCCAGTAGATGGTGCTCTAAATAAAACTAGTTTCCTTTAGTGTCAGTAATGATTTTTATGATCACAAATGTTCTTGTTTTCCAGAACAATAATGTGGAATCTAGGGAGTAACCAGAGTTGGTAGAACAAGTTATTTATTATCAACTCTAGTGAGGCACATATTGTATTCACAAATGGGAGTGTCGTCCCACTGCAAGGACATGATGGTGCTAAGGGGCCCTAGACTCATTAGATTATTTGGAATCACCTAATTAGATCTGTAAATCTAACTTAACACCTCAATACTATCAAATAGAACCCTCAATCAATAAAGATTAGAAAGTCAAAATGCAGATATGTTACGGAGTTTAACTTGGTTCACAGTTTCAATTACCACAAATGTTCCATTGCATCTTTTGGTGTTCTGAAACATATCGTTTCTGTTTCAGTACGATTTCTATTGTTAAGATTATCTCTATGTTTCAATTAAACGAAACAATCTGTAAAATGGCATTTCAAATCATGCTTAACAAATGCATATGTTTGCGCAGTTTATCTTCTATAAAAGCGAAAAGGTCACTGAAGGGATGTTGCAACATACCTCTTCCAAGCAACTAATAGTAGCAGGAACATAATCCAGTTGGCGAGCGCCATGGTTAGAAACAATAATCCCAGCTGCTCCTGCTTGTATAGCTAGTCTTGCTGTGCGTAATCAGTGCAAAATCAGAGTAATGTACACAAAATCCATATTCAAGATAGGAGAATGACTGAAATTCTAACGACTTACTGTCCTCGGCAGTCATTACACCCTTCACAAGAATCGGAAGTTTAGTGATTGTCTGAAGCCATTGCACATCCTGTGCGAAGTCAAGAGAAATTCATTGGCATCAACTATTATTATCAAATTAAGTAGGAGCTAAGATACTTCGACCAAAATGTTTACTGCTTCGGCGTTAAAAGCACTCGCAGTCAAGGCATAACGGTACAACATGGCGTGTCATGTCTGAATTATGAAATGCCAATATCACAATCCTGAAGTGGCCTTCCCAGTTCATAAAACTTACATGGCCTCCAGAAATATACAAGGATTGATCAGTGAACTGGTCTCGTTAAATCTCTGAGATATTAAGCACATAGTTCGAACAACCAGGTACTTCTTAGTTAGTCAGTGATCCTTTATGGTCATTGGTGCATTTGGTAGTTTTACTGAAGCCCCGATGCTATTGATTTTACAAAAAACCCAGATTAAGGGCCGAAATGAAAATAATGAGTCTAACGGCTAACTTTTTGTTTCATTTATGTTTCAGATATGTAGTCTGAGACACAGGAAAACAAACACAAACTGATGGCCCCACCTTCCAGCTCAGAGAGCGATCAACTTGGCCAGCAACATAGGAGGCAAGTCCCGAATCATTTGTCTGCATGAACGTAATAAATAATCATCAACAACACAAATAACAATAATACAAACAGTTTCTGAATAGTGTTCAGACTTCAGAATAACAAAGTCTATCGTACCTTGTCCAACTTTCCAATGTCCAAACCTTCAAAATTCTTCAATGTCAAAGACGAAGGCAATGTAAACCTGCCATCAATCAGATTATTTTTAGTCTTAAAAGACTTCAAGTAACTGTCACATAACAACTTTACAGGACATCAGGATATGAAACTTTTAAGCTCGAAGACTGTTGGACCAGAAACATTGAGGCTAGTGTGTTCGTGTAAAGGAACTGTTCCAGCCATACCGGTTCTTAATATCGGCTTCCCTACGGCCAAGTCTTGGAGTATCAACAGTGAGGGCTATGGCCTTGAAGCCAGCTTTTTCAGCCCTTTTAACAAGCTGAGTAACTATACTCCTGTCTTTGTATACCTATCAAAATCCGAAAAATCATCCATTAGATGGGGAATTAAAAATTAAAACTGATGCGTAAACTGCTTTTCTTTTCTTTTATTTTATCTGTCAAGGTTCCATGATCTCAATATTCCTCTTCCTTCCCCCAGTTGCTTCTCACGAGTAGTACTTTTTTTTTGTAAATACAAACATATTTCTTACGAGTTACGATACAGTTAAACCAAAAAAAAGGAACAAAAGACGGGGGAGCTTCAGCTTACATAGAGCTGGAAAAAGCGGATGCCAGGTCCTGTTGAGTCTACCTCTTCAACACTGGATGTTGCCCACGACGATAATGTCTGGAACAAAATTAGGTGAATATAGGAGTGAAAAACAAACTCAATTCATTTCTTCAGTAAACATTACAGAATCCGGTTTCAAGTTAAACAGTTACACCCTATCTTCTTTTTTCTTGATCAGTTAGTTATACCTCATCCTTAGTCTTTAAGATACAAAACTAGGCCTACGGTTGATTATAAGCCCAATTTCTTCTAGGAAACAGTACAAAGAATTATCTTAATAGGTTATGAAATGTGTTTACTGTATGATTCCAGGTCTAATGAAAATATTAAACTCAGGACTGAAGAAGATTAGCGAAAGATACGTAAAACGGAATATTCATATCAAATGATGAAGACTTTATGAAATAGTCTAGTGGTAGAACTGTGCTAGCTTTAAGTAATGAGAAAGTCACAAACCATTATTGTGCCAGCTGCCGATGCTGCTCGTGCTGTTGCTAACTCACCTGCACAGGAACCACAGAAGAATGAGCTCAGGCAAAGAACTCATACCTTTTCTTGTTGGCACACTAAAATTAGACTTCAAAACTTCAATCAAACACGAGAATCCGATAAACTTAGCCAAGTCAAAAATTGGGAAACATTCAGTTAGGATGTTAAACTTCTTCAAGATCCCTAGAGATGTCCTATATAGATCAATCACAACAATATTTTATCATTGTAATTATGGAAGCAATGTTAACCAAACAGTGGCGCTTAAGTGCATCTTGTTCATCAATTTCAAGATATAGTGGACCGCTGAATCCAGGTTCATGGTAGGATATGGCCGAACTTTCATGACAGCAAGGACTTCAAAGGCTTGAATCCCATTTTGCTTTCTTTTTTCTTCTAAACTTCACAGAAAAATAGAAAGGCAGGCATACCTTCAGGATGAGCCATTTTCTGCATGGCAGTAGGAGCAATCATGATAGGCATTGAAATCTTGAAGCCCATGACAGAGGTAGTTATGTCTATCTTGCTTACGTCAATAAGAATACGAGGTCGGAACCTATTTTCCAGTTAAGCAGAGGTTTTGTCAAAGGGAAATTTATCATCAAATTTCAAATACTGCAGAAAATAATGAAGGAAATTCAGAAAACACACATACAGAATTCTAGAGAAAGATAATATGTTCTCCTTCAGTGTCCACTGATCCTCTGCACCTGATGCATAGTAATCGTACACCATCTTTGGTAATCTCTCCTTAGCAAGGGCCTCATACTCCGAGACATTTGTTATCTCAATCATAGTTCCAAGCCAGAAGTTATTCCACTTAACCTAAAAGAAATGCAAGAACCATTTTATTAAAGAAAACCCCAGTCATCGAAGAACAAAAAAAGGAAGAGAAAGAAAAACAAGCACATGAACGATACACGATAGGAAACAAATGATCATTGAAAAGGATAAAGAAAAAAAGTTGAAAATTGCTAACTCAAGTAAAAATGAACAAGCACTTGAACACCCCCCACTTCACAGTGAACAACAGCAAGGAGATATAACAGTGTACTCTATATGAAAAATGCAAGCATACCCACCAAGAAACTAAGATGAATTGTTAAATCAGATTATGTAAGTACACTCTATATGAAATATATTGATCAACAAATACTTAAGCTCACTGGAATCCTTTACAAAGCGACTAACTAAGCATCAGGATCAGACATTCACTATTACAAACAAACATAATGGACTGATCAAAAGTACATATACAGGTAATATATGAGATTGAAAAATCTAATAAAATTAAAGATGAGTTATTAGATAAAACACTAAAATTACCCATTGATAAAATTCCTAATACCTAATTTGAGGAAGAAGGAAATGAGGAAGAGCAGAAAAAGAAAACAAAGAAAGAGGGCAAACCTTGACTTGTTAAGCTAATTAGGAAGCAAGATTTCAGATTGATACAGAACTGGCAAAGCGAGGTGCCAGAGCCCAGAAGGTGGTGGCACAATTAACTTTGAAGAGAGAGATAACAAACAATAATAAATACAGTACAAAATTAGGAGTCGGCTTTTTTCTCTTGTAGTGGTATCATTTATATTTTCAAATTTCCTATCAACTATGACACCATTTAGATGACAAAAAAGGCGTTGATCAAATAAGAAAAATATGACAAAAAGGAGACTGATAATGGCTAGATGACTAGATGCATGTTAGCAATTTGTCCACTCTTTTTTTTTAATGGAAAAATATAAGAGCATCACCATCAGGTATTCATGCGAGCTTGATTGTCGTATAAAAAAACGAAAACGATAAGAAACTTTGGAAACAAAATAGGTGGATGGCTTTCTGCAGGTATAGATAGATCCCAGACTCCTCTCAATGCAATTTTCCAAAGTTTGTTTTGTGACAATCTACTGACAAATTGGCAGCCTGAAATGGGAAGCTTAAAATTGAAAGCAGCCTTGGTGAGATTCCAAAATCGGAGCTTAGATATGGTACTCCGGTACTCCCTCCTTTCTGAAGCAACGCTGCAAGACTGATAGGTGGAAGTGGAAATGTATAAATAACCTTCATTTTGATGGATCTTCATAATCGCCCTTTTCAATAATAAATATGCCCTACCTTCTTAAACAGAAACTCATTTAATAATCAATACCGGTTTCACCCTTCCGTTGTTTTCATCGAATGAAAGCCCATCGTTTCATTTTTTTTTCCAGAATCAGATCTAAATCCTTTCTCTATCTCTCTCCTCTTCCAGCAACAACTCACCACCACCGTTTCTACTATTTACACCTCTTTCAACCATCACCGCCACAACCTTTACCTCTGTCATTACCACCGTTACCACCTCCGGCGCCAATATATTTTAGATCAATCGAAATCATAATTTGAAGGATTCATCTTCAAAACAAATTTTACTAGTTGAACAGATAAGTCTATCAGTATCCTTGTAAATCAACCGAAAGTTTCAATTGATCGATTTCAGATTTGAATTTTCTAAGACCAATTTACTGTTTCAATTGATCGATTGTGGTGGTTCTAGTTGAAATGATAAAATTGGAGATGGAGATAGTGGTGGTGGTCGGTGTTGTTGCAACGGTGGTGGTGGATGTTTAGCGTATTTGGAAAACTGGGATTTGGAAGAAGAATGGAATTAGGATATCCCGAAGCAGCTGCAATTCAACATGATACATGAAGGAAAAAGAAGAAAGATGATGATGAGGCGGAAGAAAAGAGACAAGTACCGGGTGTAAAAATCTAAAATTGATACTGTAAGTAATCTTTTCATTTTCTCTTTTATTTCATCACTCAAAAATTTCTTGAATGTGAATCTAACTTATTTTGTTATGTGGATGAACGAAAGTCAACTGTTTTGTTCTAGATTAGAGATTTTAAAGTTGGAGGTTACATTTTACTGTGTAAGAATTGAAAGGTTCGGTAAAATTAACTTATGTATCTCATGCTTGCATTATCACTTGATTCTTCCACTTTTCACTTGCTTAGTAATTCTGTCTCAATTCCATGCATTCTGAATCTCCTAATCAATAGTTTAATATTGTGTAGAAAATGGAAGTCATTGT
This sequence comes from Papaver atlanticum, assembly GCA_023531105.1. Classification (NCBI taxonomy): domain Eukaryota; kingdom Viridiplantae; phylum Streptophyta; class Magnoliopsida; order Ranunculales; family Papaveraceae; genus Papaver; species Papaver atlanticum. The sequence continues at coordinate 3,177,800 of JAJJMB010005364.1, read as the reverse complement.
CTCAGATTCTTCCAAAGTTTAATTTTCCTTAAATTTGATGCGAACTTGTGTAAATTAGATATTAAGTGTTCACATGTTATTGGGTTGAGTGTGCTTTCAAATTATGGAATGATTACATTTTGTATTAAAATTGTTGTCGGTTCAAGTGTTTGTTTTAATCACATGAACAAAGCAACATAGGGGTTTGTTTTAGTGTCGACAGAAGGCACTCAATAATCCAAAGACACGAGTATACTATTAGAACTTCACTAGACTTATTGGTAATTATCTGCCTTCTTTACAGAGCAAGGCTCAGCTGTGAAAAAACCAAATCCATGCCTAAGCTGGAGCAGTTCTTAGCAAGATGTTTCTACCATTCTGGTCAGTATGATTCGGAGAACGATTTCAAGGAGCTAGACAAGAAGCTGAAGGAGCATGAGGTAATTGGATGGTGTTTTATTGTTCTAATGTTTAAGTTTAATAAATTATTAACCGAGCGTCCAGAAGCATCTAAGTGTTTGTTCCTACTACTGCCTGCTTGCTCTTTGGTTAGACTACTATAAATGCATATTAAATGACATAAGTTTTATGGGCATACATGTTTAATTTTGTACAACTAATGGCTGTGCTAGAGTTGTGAAACTTAGTTGGAGATTGCTAAGTCCAGTGAGAATGAGAGTGTAAGACTAATTTTCTAGGAGTTTAAAGTTGCAACTAAAAGGTTTGGGATCTTTATATGTTATATTTGCTGGGCGTTTATATTCCACGGGGACTATTCTATTCCCAATTAATAGTGGTGTTTGCATCACATTTTACAGTGTAAATTCACGCAATATATGAGTCTATTAGTTATCTATCCAAGAAAAAACACACATATACATACATTAGTTTGCACACCATGCCGTGTATCACAATTTAAATATAGGGTTTGTTTGCATGAGATTGTATATGTTGTTACACAAGCTAGTGCCATTGAACAACCACAATTTCTTGTTTGTTGGAATGTTAGTGGCAGTCAACGGCCAATATTAATTGCTTTTAATAGAAAAATACTTTCAATTGTATCTTTATGATTCGTGCTTTATGGACAACTAAGTAATTTAATGGTTGAAGTTCTAATCACGAGATAGTATGGGATCTCATATACCTAAAAGTGGTGTGTGCAGATGTTACTGATATAACACTTCAGTTTTTATATCAGTTTTTATGGGATCAACTACTGTTGTTGATCCATTTATGGGATCAACTACTATTGTTGACACCATTTTTTATGGGATCAACTACTGTTGTTGACACCATTTTTTATGGGATTAACTACTGTTGTTGATCCCATTTGTGGGATCAACTCCTGTTGTTGACAACATTTTCTATGGGATCAACTACTGATTCCTATTGTTGACAGCATTTCCTTAGACTAGTATAGTCATGTATGTTTAAATCATGTTTGTTAAAAGTAATTAGCTTAATTTCTTATTGGTTTGTGTTTGTGTAAAGTTCCTCAAATGTTGAATTTGTGGTGCAACGGTAGCATGACTAACTCCACGTTAGATGATGCGTGTTCGACTCACGCCAAATTCACTCATTCATATATGTCACTTTTGTTTTTTGTGTCAAACTTTGGTTGTTGATTCCATTTACTGGGATCAACTTCCATTGTTGATACAACTGGATTAGAATATTTTTCAGTTATTTGTGTCAACTTTGGTTGTTGACTCCATTCCCTGGGACTTCCATTGTTGACACAAAAAAGATGGATTTTTTTTCAGTTACTGTGTCAACTTTGGTTGTTGACCCCGTTCATCGGGATCAACTTCCATTGTTGACACAACTGAACTGGAATGTTTTTTGTTTCTTATTTGTATCAAATTTGGTTGTTGACTCCATTCACTGGGATCAACTTCGATTGTTGACACACAAAAAAACTGGAATATATATTAGTAAAAAAAAAATTGAACTTTTAATTTTTGGATCAACTTCTGTTGTTGACACCAAATTTTGGTGGTGGTGGTGGTGGTGGTGGCGGCGGCGGCGGCGGCAGCGACGACGGTTGCATCGACAGTGGTGGTGGTGGTGGAATGGTGGTGGTGGTAGTGGCTGTGAAGTAACAAAGAAATAAATTTGTTAATGAATGAGGTTTGTAAATGAAAATTAATTATAAATGAGGGTATTAAGGTAATCTATTTTTTAATGGATAAGATTTGTAAATGATAGGGGTATATTTATTGTTGTATAAGGGTATATTTATTGGGTGTCAAAACTAAGGGTATTTAATTAATGTACCCGGAAGTGGAATTCCCGAGGGAAGATCAACGGTGATCTCACTAAAGGACCCAAGTGAGCTTAATATCTAAGTTTGACCGGGTCAAGGCATTAGAGCGTCCACATTGGACGAGCAAAAGGTGGAGCAAAACTAAATTTGGTCGAAAAACCAATCACAATCGAATGGAGAAAAACCAAATATGGTGGGTTTTTTAGGGTTTCAGAGTATATTTAGTTTGAAATCCGGACCAATTTGGTCGAGCGGAACTTAAAAGTGCGTCTGATACCAGGCGTAGGTGTAGTAACCGTTTGGTGGGGTACATGTATAATATTCGTATGATGATGAGGCGAAGACTTAAATTATGTTTGATTCAGGCGAACGTATAAACTACGCACCACCAGGCGTGAGTATTATGTCCGCTCGATGTCAGGTAAACGTATTATGTACGCCTGTGTGGGGCGGACATTATATCAACGCCCCTCATAGGCGTACATAATACGTTCGCCTGATATCGTGCGTGGATTATACTCACTCCTGTTTGGGGCGGAGTTTATACTTCCATCTGGTGATTTCCGACCGTTGATCGGGTTTTGTGATCGTTTTGGATAAAAATTCGAACGTTGGAAATTTTCAAATGTTGTATTTTAACGACTATCTTTCGTATACTTATATATACATATGAATTCTTGCAGCATTTCATCACAACTACTAATTGAATCATCTATCAGAACAATTACAGTATCATTTCGTCTCTCAAATCGTTTAGAGTTTCGTCATTTAAATCGTTAAGAGTTATGGCACGAGTACCGCGAGGATCCAAATATTTTAGTAATTAAAGATATAACGATGTGTAAAATCCATTTATAAATATCTCAAGATTCTTCTGTTGGAACCGATCAATCAGAAGCGATGTTGTGGAGTCGCATCAAAGCTGGGATGGAACGTCAATTACCTAAAATACTGAAGCGCCCTTGGACCTCCATTCAAAAAAGACTACAGGGAATAAGTAAAGATGTGGCGCTCTTCTCTGCAAAAGTGGCAGAAGTAGAAGGAGAATATTATACTGGATGGGGTCATGAAAAGAAGGCAAGTATTCTTTATATTTTGAACCCTTATAATAATTATTTACATGTGAATGCACTAAACTTGTTTTCAAACACAATAACAGCTTCAAGAAGTAAGGAAGCGGTTCAAGGAATACAATGATGGGAACAAATTTAAGCACGAAGAGTGCTACCCAATTATGTTACAAAATATGAAATATTCACGGTGATCGACATTTGTGTTCGATACGACGCACGGTATGGAAGATTCTGAGAATGACGGAGAAGTCGGGGAAGGACAGCAATGAACAACTAAAGGTGAGTCCGGTAACGACACCAATATAGGAGATATAAAGAAAACATATCTCCGTAAGATGGGAAAAAAAGCAGCGAAACGACTTAAGAAAACATGGAGAGAAAAATCCACTGCCCAAGAGGAAATGATGGGAATAATTATTAAACAACAAGAAAATTTCAATTCCCATTACCAAGAGCCATCAAAATTCAAGATAGCACAAAGAAAAGCCGAGTTTGCAGCAAAACAAGCTGAGGCTGCGGAAAAACAAGCAAGGCAAGATATACTCGAGGAAATGCAAGTAGCGGACGAATAATTTCGCATCATGATGATGGATGTTGTACAAAGAGAGTACATCGAACTTCGAAAGGAGGACATAGTGCGGAATAGAAGAAACCAAGCTTAAAGCTTAGGTGGATTAGTTATAACCTCAATTATTATGATTAATAGTTTTAGTAGTTTAATTGTGTTTTGATATTTATTATTATCATTAGAATTTAAATGCTTAGGTGGATTAGTTATAACCTCAATTATTATGATTAATAGTTTTAGTATTTTAAATGCTAACAGATCTCATTAGCATTTTAATATTGTTTTTTTGGATATTAATTTTATTTTCAATGAATTGAAATATCTTTAACATCTTTTGAAACAACTTACCATTTCTTAATTAAAATCTGATAAAGAGTACTGTTTTGGGGTAAAAACTGATGTTGCTGTTTTTGGTAAATTTGGGTGTGTTGATGAGAAACGAATTCAAACCCTAAACAAATGCACTGCACGGGATTACTTTTAGATTCGAGAGATCAATCTGTAAGACTCTGGCCTAAACCAAGAAATGGTCGTTCCAGATTCAATTCGGTCACAAAGTGAAGGAGAAGGGTTGATCTTAGGGAGGGAAACGAAGAAGGTGTTTGAGATCCGAATGTTGAATTATGAAGGTGTGGCTGTTTTATGACTTGTATCAGAATATCGTTTCTGGATACTTGTGTTGATAACACTTGTGTTCTGTGTTGAAATTGGTTGAAATCCTATTTATACAAGTTATTGAGCGCACCCCTGATCTCGTAGGAAGTGGAGGCAGTTAAGTAGTAGAGAAGTGGGGCTGTGTAAAAAGTGGTGATAACCACGTTTCCATTACGAGGGAAAACTGGGAACACTTTCACCCACTACTCCTATTGTTGTTAACCGTCCGTCCTTTCCTGACACTTTCTCGTAATGGGCGCGTTGCACGCCGTACGCTGTAAACCGCCAGACCAATACCCAAGTGAGCATCCCCCAGTTTGTGACATGTTTGATGTCTCGAGTAAATGAGTGAAGTCGTGAGACTCGCCGCTAAAAGCAGCACATAGTGGTTTTAGGTCAAATAATAAATTATCTGTGAAATCAATATTTATAAAACATCTCTTATGATCGATGTATATAAAGAATTGCTTTTAAACAAGCAGCTGAAAATAATCGATGTGAAGGAAACATCGTTGATTTAGAGCTCGTTCAAATTAGTCGCGAATTGAACGTCTTAAAAAAGTAACATGACCGACCACCTTTGGGCGATCGTTTGGGAACCCTATGGGTGAGCTACCACTTGGTCGATCGCTCCCTGCAGAAGTTGGGTGGCCGATGATCACAGCATTACCCTGTTGGCCTCCTGAAAATAAATCTGAACCATCCAACTAGGCTAGCGAAGTTGGATGGACGACATGATTTGCGGCAGTTGTACATTGCCGCTGATTGATTTGTAGGGTTTAAATCCGTGTGGCCAACCTACCTTTGGCCAAACGGTTTGGGGTGTTTGTCACTGGTTTGGACAAGTCGATTGAGTATACATAAAGATGGGTTGCCGGCGAGCTTGCCAGCATCTCATTGGTCGCCTGAAATTGGATTTAGGTCGTCCGACTAGGCTTGCGAAGATGGGCGGTCACGATCAATTTGCGGCAGTTGTGTAACGCCGCCGACTCAATTTAGGGTTTAAAGAGCGTGTGATCGCCCTACTTTGGGAAAACGGTTTGACACGCTCTTGGATTGCTATGTGTAGTTCGATCAACCATGTATGGAGCTGGGTCGCCGGTGAGCACGTTAGCATTTTTTTAATAATTCGAAGGAATATCTAAGCCGTCCAACTAGGCTAGCCAAGTTGGGCGGTCGTGATTTTTTTTTGAGACCGTTTTTGGCCGGTCTTAGCTCGTTTGAGCTCTTTTTTAAACAACGCGATCACCCATGTTTTGGCTAACGTTCAAGGGCGTTGCGGGTGTACTGGATGGAATTCGATCGGCTGGGATGCTAGTGGGCCCGCCGGAGGTCATCATGATGATCTCCTAGTTCCGCTAGGAGTAGGCTAGGCTTGTTGAATTGCGTGGCCAAATCGTGTGGCCGTGATCGTTTTTTAAGACTGACAAGGACAGTCTAGATTTTCCTTAAGGAATTTAAACGCGATCGTGCTAACTTTTATTTAAAAAGTGTGTCAACACGCCGATCTCTTTATCAGAGAGTGGTGTGGCCTACGTGAGTGTTTTCATGCATGTCTCAATACTGACATTTCGGGAGATTCATGTTACTCCGCTGCGAGTGAGCATTAATCGTCATGGCATGCCAATATTGAGAGTTCGGCTTGGAACATAGCATAGGAAAATACCAGGAAGGTCATGCATTAGTGAATAATGCAATAGGTTAAAATTTACAGAATATCTGGGATTGCTGCTTCACGCACCATTCTGGATAAATTTCATAAATATGTTGAATTGCTCAATACATATGTAAGTAAAGAGGTCTGGACACTCATTACTTTTGAGTGGCTCAGTCTCTTTGCAGAATAACGGCGCATCAAATACAGGGTTTTACAATTTTAGCCCTGAACTAAAAACAACCATTAACATTAAGTCCCCTGCTTAGCACGTAATAGTGACATTGTTGCGGGGTAAGCACTAGATGGTGACAGTCAGGAGATAAATGATCAAGTCAAAGTGAATAAACGTTACCAGGGAAGTGGCAGCTGTCTCGAAACATGTTCTGTTAGGATTTCGAGTATGTTCAGAAACTCAGGACGCCAGACCACGATTGTACCTCTCGGGTATGTTGATTACAGTACATCCACACTAGCGAGCATGTTTTGTTAGGATTTCGAGTCTAACAGTCTTCTCACGGCTTTAACTAGGGTTTCAACAAGAAGCACGACTTGGTTGGTGTTGAATCCTTGTCTATCGGATAAGTCCTGTTGAGATTTTTCAGCGTCCACCCCTTCTTAGGGTTTCTGCAGCGTATATACATATGCAGGTGAAATTAGACCATCCTTCTCGATTTGGAATAAGACTCCCTTGCTGAATCCCCATCCTTTTCATCATGTCAGACAGAAGTGGGTCATCTTCTTTGTCTCGGTCAGATCTTTCTACCAAACGCAGACGGCTTGTATCCAGAGTATAACTTTATATATCTCCTGATTTTGAAGTGGTAATTCTTCCTTTTCTTTTGACGTCTAATCATCGTTTTTTTTAGAGTGGACGAATCCCTGAGCCTCGTGATAATTCCCCTGTCCGGATCCTCCGAGTCAAGAAGATCATACCGGTATACTTTTTCACTGGTGAACAGGTATCCATTTGCCATGGCCCGTAAGTGATAATAATATTTTTTTTGTAGAGGTACCCGGTTGGAACATGTGTAACAGTGGTTGACGATGATGATCTGACCACTCATCTTCCTTCAAGTTCAAACACACCTACTGGTGCAGACCTGGAAGACGCTGACTTGGGTGTCTTCTCCTACGAGTACCCCGATGCAGGTTTGCCATTTGATATTCACATGAAGTGTTTATCTTCTAGTTACCGGACTGTTGGTGAATTCGTGGTATGGAAGGAGTTTGTGCCCTTGTATACGAAAATATGGAAGAAGTACGACCACATCGCTACCAGGAATGTAGTGCGACATTGTTCGTCGGCTTTAGTCACTATGGTGAATTTTCTTCTGCCCATGGTTGTAGAGATAGAAAGTACATCCATCCGTGATATTGCTGAATCAACTGTTGAAAGGTGGGAAAACATGGTATCTACCTGTGAATCCATGGAGTTTAACGTGAGCTGGTTGCGGCAGCGCATTGATATTATCAAAGTTGATCGAGCTGGTATCATCGCCAATGTTGTTCCTGCTGCGAAAGCTATCTTGGAAGAGGAAAATGCCTTGGCTGCGGAATCTGAGAAGGTGGAACAAGCGATCCAAAATTTGAAGAGTAAGACTGAAAGGTATCGGGATAGGCTGAAAATGATGCTTTCAAGGAACTACAACTTGTTGGATGGCCTTTTCTGAGCCATACTTATGTTTTATTTATTTTTTGGATAAGTAAGCATGAGAACGTTTGATCGTTTTCCTTTTGTTTTAGGTCTTGAACATTGTTTTTTGGAAAATGAATTGCATTGGGTTTTGGTAAACGAATGGAGTTTACATTAATAGGCTTTAACTAATGAAGAACTTGATAACTCAGATATGAGAAGAACGAAAAATGCCTGATTGCCGTGTCGTGGGGAAGCGAGGGGTGGAATAATGGTCAGGTGTAGTATTCCTTGAGCCACTTTCCATTGATGACTGCTTCCAATTTACCTCCATCCTCTTTAACGATCTTGTAGTAGCCACTGTTATAAGCCATGGTGATCACGTGTGGACCTTCCAATTTTGGAGAAAACTTTGGTGCGGACATGTCTTGCTGAATGTGCTTAGCTGTCTTTAACACCAGATCTCCCATTTTAAAAACTCGTGGTTTTACAGCTTTATCGTACGCTCTGGAGATCCTATTTCTGTACGCTTGAACGTGTTCTTCCGCTTTAACTCTCCTGGAGTCCAGAGTATCTAACTCCGTAATTCTGGAACTCGATGCTTTGGCCTCATTCCATTGGGCTCCACTTGCTGCTACAATCCTAGATGATGGGATTTTAATCTCTGCTGGGAGAATTGCGTCTGCGCCACAGACAAGCGAATAAGGAGAAACGCCAGTAGAGCTCCTAGGCGCCGCCCACAGCACCATTGGCAGTTGTTCGTGCCACGTCCTGGGATTATCGTGCACTGTTCGACTGAGAATTCGAATCAGAGTTTTGTTGGTGCTTTCGGCTTGTCCATTCCCTTGAGGGTAATAAGGAGTGGAGAAGACTTGCTTAATTCCGTATTCCTCAAGCAATTCTTGTACTTGCTTGTTAGCAAAGGGAGTACCGTTATCAGTAATGATGTGTTTAGGAACACCAAACCGATAGATGATGTATTCCTTAATAAATGTTGCGATTGTCGCCCCAGTGGTTCCCCGAATAGGAATAGCTTCAACCCATTTGGTAAAGTATTCCGTCGCGGTTATGATATACTCATGTTGTTTTGATGATGGTAGATTGATTTTCTCAACAATATCAAGTCCCCAGCTGTAGAATGGCCATGGATTACTCATTGAATGAAGCGGGGTGCAAGGCACGTGGATGAGATTCCCGTGGGTCTGACATTCATGCCATTTCTGAACGAACGCTGCTGTGTCATCCTCCATAGTGGCCAGTAATACTTTTCGTGTACTTGGAGGAACAACTTCTTCTTTCCTTGGTGTTCGCCTTCATGCGTCTCTCTTAACATAGTCGTGATTTCAGATTTTGCCAAACATCGTAGCAGTTTGCCTCCAAAACTCTTGCGGTATAGGATTCCTTCATGGAATACGAATCTTTTGGCCTTTTGCTTTATCTTGGCCGCATCCTTCTTCTTGGCAGGTAACACACCATCACGAAGATAGTTGATGTATGGTTCTCGCCAGTCCCCAGCATAGCCAACGTTAAAGACTTCTAATTGATGTGGTGGTGCTTGACAACTGGAGAAAGAACCTTGGAGTGATCGAGATTGGGTATCCGTATCCGTCCAGTAGTAGCCAAGGCGTTGAAGACGTTGGTAAAGAGTCACCACTAGTATTTGTCCACAGATTTCATCGTGAATACGATTAAGTTGTAGCTGTGCTTCTTCGTCTCCGAGACATCTTGATAGGGATCCATCTGGGTTTTGGTGGTATAGCACTCCGTGGAGCATGAAGAAGTTTTGTAGGATTTTGAGACTAACCTTTCCCTGGGAAAGCGAACTATTAAGTTCTTGAATAATCGGAGTTCTCTAATCGCTAGCTTCAGTATCTTTGGACTATAAAATCCACGTAGACGCCACGGTCCGCCTCCTCACTGTCAATGTTTCCTCCAGGCCTTCAAATTGTAGTTTTGAGGCCAATGTATCTAAGCAATCGGCGTGTTTGTTGTTATTGCGGCCAATATGAGTTATAGTTGCATCAACAAAGTAGTTTAATAGCTTTTACGCCTCATATCTATAAGGGGACAGTGTTACCTCTTTGAGCGAGTATACTCAATTCATCTGATTGACCAGTAGTTTAGAGTCGCCTCTTACTTCTAGATGTGTGGCTCCTGCTTGTTTGGCTAGCAACAATCCTATGAGGAAAGCTTCGTATTCTGCTGAATTGTTGGTGCACTGAAAGTCTAGCTTGAAAGAATATGAAAAGACTTCACCAGTTGGAGACACTAGAACTACACCTGCTCCTCCGGTATTACTGCTAGGGGTAGCAGATCCATCGAAATACAGTAGCCACGCTTCCTCTTTGACAAAAGAGAATTATGGAAACTCCCTAAGAAGATCTTCGTGCAGTGCAGTAGTACCTTCTCCCGGGAATGTTGCTAGTAGATTTGCTACTGCTTGTCCTTTTATAGCCCGCGGAGGGGTGCATGTTATATCGAGCTCCGACATTTGGAGTAACCATTTGGCCGTCCTGCCTATCAAGGCCGGTTTTGAGAGCAAGAATTTGACGGGATCATCTTTAGCTATTAACACTACTTTGTTTGACAACAAATACTGTCTGAATTTCTGAATAGCGTGAATTAGAGCTAGACACGCCTTTTATGCCTTAGGATACCTGAGTTCAGCATCTCTTAAAGTACGACTGAAGTAGTATATAGGGTGTCCAATCCCTTCATCATCTTCTTGAGCAAGGAGGGCACCAACAGCAGCATCGCTGGAAGCAGTGTAGAAGCACAACGGTCTCCCTTGTATGGGAGATTTCATAATGGCCGGTAATGACAATATTTGCTGAATCTTACGAAAGGCTTCTTGTTGCTGCGTGGCCCAAACAAAGCTTGCTCCCTTTTTCAGCAAGGGGGTAAATGAAGCGATAAGCTGGGCTAATCCAGGTATAAAACGTCAAATGTAGTTTACCTTGCCCATGAAGATCTGGAGTTCTTTCACAGTTTTCGGAGGAGGCATCGTGAGGATGGCTTGAGTTTTGGATGGATCTACCTTGATTCCTTTAGCAGTTACTTGAAATCCCAAAAATTTGCCAGAAGATACCCCAAAAGCACATTTCAAAGGGTTCATCTTCAGTTTGTATTCATGGCACCTTTCGAACACTTGCCGCAAAACGTTTGTGTGAGTCGCTTGAGTTTTTGATTTGACTACTATGTTATCTACATAATCTTCAACTTGCTTGTGCATCATGTCATGAAAGATCACGGTCATGGCGCGTTGATAGGTAGCACCAGCATTTTTTAAACCAAAGGGCATCACAGTATAATAAAAGTTTCCGAGAGGGGTTCGAAAAGCTGTGTTACTTGTGTCATGATCATACATCTTTATCTGGTTGTAGCCGTTATATCCGTCCATGAAGGAGAACATGCCATGTCCGCTGGTAGCGTCTACTAGCATGTCGATATTGGGAAGAGGAAAATCGTCTTTGGGTAGCATTTTTTCAGATCTCTGAAATCAACGCAGCACCTAATTTGACCGTTCTTCTTCTTTACGGGAACCACGTTGGCTAACCAGGTAGGATGGTGAATGAGCTTGATGAAACCCGCGGCTAGTAGCTTCTGAATCTCAATCTTGATTTGTTCCTCCATATCGTGTCTGAACTGCCTTGGAGATTGTTTGACTGTCCTGGATCCAGGTATTATATGTAGATGATGAGTGACCAATTTTTTGTCTAAACCGGGAATTTCCTCATATGTCCATGCGAATATGTCTTGATACTCTTTAAGAAGATTCACAAGTTTTGTGCGTTCGTCTGCACATAGAGACGAACTGATGGAGATAGGCCTTGAAGAGTCTTCATCCCCGATGTTGACAATTTCGAGTTCATCAGTCGTGGAGTCGGTGCCATCCTGCAACTGCCGTGGAGCATCTGGCACTTCTTCTTGCAGCTTGTCGTTATTGTTGCATTCCATTGGGCGGAGAAACTGGGTAACAGTCTCCCCTATTAATTGCTAACAGCGGCGCCGGTATACAGTTTTCCCTTTTTGGTCACGACTCACCACAAAAGTTCGTTCCCTCTTGGTATTAGGACGAGCTAAGACTTTGCTTAATGAAGAAGGTTTAGCGTGTCCTATCAGTAGAGGTGCGCCGTGAGACTTGGTCTCTCTGTTCAGTGATGCAAGCCGGTCTTCCTCTTCGATCGACGCCCACGTGGGTAATGGAGAGCAGCGAACCTTGTTTGATGAATCTCGTGGATTTTCCTTTGGCTCGAACAGTTCCACGCTACAAATTGGTGCATAAAGAGACAATGACGCAGGAATGCGAATGACTTCTTCATTCAGCACAGTTTTAAGGCATTGGTGATACGTTGAGGGGATGATCTTATTATCGTGAAGCAATGGTCTTCCCAGTATCATGTGATAGTCCGGCTCCCTCTCTATTACTTCGAATTTTACTTTCGATTGGACAGGTCCTACTGATAGATTAAGACTAACGTATCTGTACGTGCTGGTTTGGTTTCCTTTGAAATCTGTCATCATGGTAGGCTGCCGCACAACTTTGTTTGGTCGAACCTTGGCTGTCCTGAGAGTTTTAAGAGTAATAACATTCGAGGACGCTCCGGTATCGATGAGAGCCCTTTTGAATTCTGAATCCTTGATGCGTGCAGTAACATGCAGGGCTCTGTTATGACCCTCTTCTGCCATCATGTCGTCTTCAGTAAATGTAACATTGTTCACGGATATCTCTAGTGTTTTGGAAATTTATGGATGCGAAGGAGCCAAACGCGTATCTAGGGCTATCTGATTGATTGCAGCAAATGTCTCTGTTCGTTGATCCTTTGAGAGGTGTAGAAGTTCGCATAGACTTTCTACTAGAGAAGCTGTTTCCTGGTCCACCGGCTTCTGATTAGTAGTGAAACTGTTGACTTGAGGAAGATCATCCGCCGAGAGATTTGGACGTTCCACCACTTCTGCTCCCAAAATTCTTATCGCGGGTATCATGCAGGTAAATAGGTTGTCAATTGCTCCCTTCAGCCAGTCCACATTTCTTGACAAGACTTCTTGTCTCCGCGCCAGTTCAGCCAGCGTTGGGATTTCTCCATCGATTGAATCAAAAGAGACAAAAGGGGTAGTAAAATATGAAAGTTCATTGTAACCAGAATTACTCGAAGGAACGTGAGGAACATTACCATTTGAGGGATTCTGGCTTGGATTTGACGTAGTTGAATTAGCCCTAAGACCAACCATCTTTGTGAAAGCTTGAAATTACAACCGAGAGATTAATCACCCACTGTGGTCGCCAGTTGTTTTGGGGAAAAAAACTGATTCTGCTGTTTTTGGTAAATTTGGGTGTGTTGATGAGAAACGAATTCAAACCCTAAAAAAATGCACTGCACGGGAGTACTTTTAGATTCGAGAGATCAATCTGTAAGACTCTGGCCTAAACTAAGAAATGGTCGTTCCATATTCAATTCGGTCACAAAGTAAAGGAGAAGGGTTGATCTTAGGGAGGGAAGCGAAGAAGGTGTTTTAGATCCGAATGTTGAATTATGAAGGTGTGGCTGTTTTATGACTTTTATCATAATATCGTTTCTGGATACTTGTGTTGATAACACTTGTGTTCTGTGTTGAAATAGGTTGAAATCCTATTTATACAAGTCATTGAGCGCACCCCTGATTTCGTAGGAAGTGGAGGCAGTTAAGTAGTGGAGAAGTGGGGCTGTGTAAAAAGTGGTGATCACCACGTTTCCATTACGAGGGAAAACTGGGCACACTTTCACCCACTACTCCTATTGCTTTTAACCTTTCGTCCTTTCCTGACACTTTCTAGTAATGGGATCGTTGCACGCCGCACGCTGTAAACCGCCAGACCAATACCCCAGTGAGCATCCCCCAGTTTGTGACATGTTTGATGTCTCGAGTAAATGGGTGAAGTCATGAGACTCGCCGCTAAAAGCAACACATAGTGCTTTTAGGTCAAATAATAAATTATCTGTGAAATCAATATTTATAAAACATCGCTTATGATCGATGTATATAAAGCATCGCTTTTAAACAAGCAGCTAAAAATAATCGATGTGCAGGAAACATCGTTGTTTTAGAGCTCGTTCAAATTAGTCGCGAATTGAACGTCTTAAAAAAGTAGCATGACCGGCCACCTTTGGGCGATCGTTTGGGAACCCTATGGGTGGGCTACCACTTGGTCGATCGCTCCCTGTGGAAGACGGGTGGACGATGATCACAGCATTACCATGTTGGCCTCCTGAAAATAAATCTGAACCATCCAACTAGGCTAGCAAAGTTTGATGGACGAGATGATTTGCGGCAGTTGTACATTGCCGTTGATTGATTTTTAGGGTTTAAAGCCGTGTGGCCAACCTCCCTTTGGCAAAACTTTTTGGGGTGTTTGTCATTGGTTTGGACAAGTCGATTGAGTATACATAAAGATGGGTTGCCAACATCTCATTGGTCGCCTGAAATTGGATTTAGGTCGTCCGACTAGGCTGGCGAAGATGGGTGGTCACGATCAATTTGCGGCAGTTGTGTAATGCCACTGACTCAATTTAGGGTTTAAAGAGCGTGCGATCGCCCTACTTTGGGCAAACGGTTTGACGCGCTCTTGGATTATTGTGTATAGTTCGATCAACCATGTATGGAGCTGGGTGGATGGTGAGCACATTAGCATTTTTTTAATAATTCGAAGGAATATCTAAGCCGTCCAACTAGGCTAGCTAAGTTGGGCGGTCGTGATGTTTTTTTTAGACCGTTTTTTGCCGGTCTTAGCTCGTTTGAGCTCTTTTTTAAACAGCGCGATCACCCATGTTTTGGCTAACGTTCAAGGGCGTTGCGGGTGTACTAGAGTGAATTCGATTAGCTGGGATGCTAATGGGTCCGCCGGAGGTCATCATGATGATCGCCTAGTTCCGCTAGGAGTAGGCTAGGCTTGTTGAATTGCGTGGCCAAATCGTGTGGCCGTGATCGTTTTTTAAGACTGACATGGACAGTCTAGATTTTCCTTAAGGAATTTAAACACGATCGTGCTAACTTTTATTTAAAAAGTGTGTCAACACGCCGATCTCTTTATCAGAGAGTGGTGTGGCCTACGTGAGTGTTTTCATGAAGGTCTCAATACTGACATTTCGGGAGATTCATGTTACTCTGATGCGAGTGAGCATTAATCGTCATGTCATGCCAATATTGAGAGTTCGGCTGGGAACATAGCATAGGAAAATACTAGGTAGGTCATGCATTAGTGAATAATGCAATAGGTTAAAATTTATAGAATATCTGGGATTGCTGCTTCACGCACCATTCTGGATAAATTTCATAAATATGTTGAATTGCTCAATACATATGTAAGTAAAGAGGTCTGGACACTCATTACTTTTGAATGGCTCAGTCTCTTTGCAGAATAACGGCGTATCAAATACAGGGTTTTACAATTTTAGCCCTGAACTAAAAACCACCATCAACAAGTACATAAAGAAGAGATAATACATTTAAATAAAATTAGTCGTCAAGATTGTGGTGCCCAAGACTTGATTAACATCTGACGAAGAGTACTTAAACGAAAGATATTACATCCTAATGTAATCATTCTTTGGGATTGTAGTGCCCAATACTTGATTTGAAGATTTCATAGCATTCCTCATGCTGAAATTCCTGGCTTGTCTCTTGGAAATATTCTAACCGAACTGGAATTTGCTGAATATTTAAAAAAAAAAAGTTAGATCTGTTTAGCTTAAATATAGATTTAATCATCCAATTTGAACAAATACTCACCCGTTCTTCATACGCCATACCAGGATTGTGTATGTTAACATCATCCTGAAACATGATAAAAGTTTGCACCTCCATGTTGATGCAATTGAACCTTTTTTTATTTTTTATTTTTTTTAGTTCTAGCATTTTCATTACCGGTTATCGTATCAAAAATTTCAAAAATATTGGACCAAAACTGGTTGCGGGGTTGCCCTGAATAAAGTGGATTAGTTGTAACAAGACCAACATCTTCTTCTTTAGTAAATCGCTTCATGTTTCTTTGGTGAATCAGTCGTCTGGGTTTGTCGTGGTTATAAAAAAACTGGAAGGTTTATGTAGTTTTATAGGATAAGAAGAAAAAAAATGAAAGGAAAAGAATCGATTATAGTCCGTTGGGATAAGAAAATATTATCCGCTGGTGCTAGAGCATTGCTCGGTCGAACTCACAAGTGTTGTTATCTCAAACTTGTTGTCAAAACTATATCTTGATTTATAGTCTACAATTAGTTAAGTCTCGTATTAGGATAAAAGATGTAGTTGAGAAACGGACATCACGACAGTCATCATTGCGTTCTACCGTTTGAAGGCGAAGATCAACCGAAGCTTTTGGAGAACTTCTTCAACAAAAGGTAAGTGAAAACTGGACCATATATTTCTCAAGGTATATTCACCTTTCTATCTTTGAGACGTTGTCGCGTAACTAATTAGACTATCGTAAGCATATCAAGAATTTCGAGTCAAGATTCTTCTTGTAATTAGTCCTCGAAATATGAGTAAGCTTAATGAATATTTTATACTTGATGAATTTCGGTTAAGAACAATTTATTGTTCGCAATCAAAATCATGATTCAAGATTATCATTCGAAAATAGCCTGGAACAATGATATGTGTCATTGATGTTATTCGGGAATATTTCGAATCGATTTAGAGATAAATATAGAACTACTATAAATTCAGATACAAGACAGTGTACATATCAGTCGTACAAACTGGGAAAACTGTTATAAGTCTGAAGCCGTAATATGTGTACTCAGTACACTAACGGAGTAGCCATATGTCGACAAACATATTTTTGGTACGCATATTAGTAAGCACACCTTTCAAAGTTTGTGTACTCGTGAATCCGGATCGGTACGCGTACTAGAAAAGGATTGTTGGTTACGGAACCGGTTTGGTATCCATACCGGTACACATACCATAAAAGTTCTGTGAACTCCGGAACTTGGTTATGTTTAGATGGTATACATACCATTACGCAAACTGAAAAAGTTCTTATATACCGGTACACGTACTGAAAAAATTATGTGAACTCCGGAACTTGGTCATGTTATAAGTATACATACCGGTACACGTACCGTGACATAACTGTTCACGAACATGTTAAGTGCTTGTACTTTGTACACCTACTTACCATGTCGATTAAATTCATATGCACATAAAATTATTTCTCCGAGATAATTAGCATTTGAATAATCTCTAAAAACGCCATAGACATATTTTATCACATGATTGTGTTTCGAGTTGAGTCTTAAGTGTTTATGTAAATTCTCAAGATTATAGTTCAATTGGATAGCTTCGGCTAACCATTCATGAGTGTGGTCTTATACACGGTTTGGTTACGGTTCATCCTAACCAGGGTGTATATCT
Source organism: Papaver atlanticum (assembly GCA_023531105.1). Taxonomy (NCBI): domain Eukaryota; kingdom Viridiplantae; phylum Streptophyta; class Magnoliopsida; order Ranunculales; family Papaveraceae; genus Papaver; species Papaver atlanticum. Next base: position 3,160,574 of record JAJJMB010005364.1, on the reverse strand, counting down.
TGATTATGTAAATCAGATTCAAAGATTCATCTAACGATGGATATTGTTTGCTTGGTTCCAAAGCTATCTTAGCTTAAACCTAAAGCAACCTATGTTTTGAATGTCTATATAAGGGTAACCTCAAACAACTGGGATCTTTGAATCCCGACACTACTTTTTGTGGTATGTCCTAGTTGTAAAGCTAGAGTCGTTTTCTTCCTAAAACCCTTTTAAGGTTTAGCGACTAAAAAGACTTCATAGGGATTCGTGAAGCCAGGTCCAGTTATTGTTTATCTGGTAGCTCGAGTATCCTGATCTTGTTCGATTATTAAGTTGCTCACTTTAATAAGATAGATAGTAATCTTCAAATTTCTCTTCGTCTCAGACTTTGTTGATTCCAGAAGTTTCATACTTGTGAAGTGAATAATAATCTAGGCTGCACTTCGGGTTGCATAAGTCCGGATTTTGAGGTTAGATAGACTTTGTCTGTTGCTATCGATTTCCATCACCTTGATCTTCGATCAAAAAGGAAATCACATATATAAAAGGTTCTCTTGAATCCCAGCAGGACTCTGCGCAACTGAGTGACCTTATGTCAGAAGAGAAGGTTCTCAAGAATAATCAAACTAGGTGCAATCAAAGGTTCGACAACCATTAGTCAATCAAAACAATAACCGTAAAAACTAAAATAACAATGCAATTATCTAGTTTTCCACTAATAGTACTTTCTAGAGCTTTTTGATCCCACAGAAGTCTTTAAATGAGCGGACGTAAGAGATTTCGCCTAATTAGGGTACTCTCCTCTCCGGAATATTATTACAAGTATTACTATTAGTCGGCTCCACCAGAAACAACAAAGATGAAGTTTGCCTGGCTAAGGATAGTTTGTAAGAAGAACAAACTTCACTATTTATAGACCAAAGATTTTTGGACAACAAGGAAATTTGTTAGACCATAGATCGGTTGAACCCACCAAACGTTGGTATGTCAAGTTTGGTTGTTAAATTTGTTTCCATCATCACATATATAGGCTTATCTGTGAGAGGAAGATTAGTTTAAAGTCTTCAATTGAGTTGAAGCAATCCTTAGTTAGTGTGACGTCAGCTAAGGGAATCAATTGCGCGGAGTCTTGCTGGGATTCAAGAGGCATAAAGAACGTGATGTAACTGAATCGCTGTGAGGATTTAATTCGGTCTCAACTACATTCCAGTCTGAAGTTAATTGGTAGTAGGCTAGTGTCTGTAGTGCCTTGATACAATTTGGTGTTTAATCCGGACAGGTCCCGGGGTTTTTCTGCATTTGCGGTTTCCTTGTTAACAAAATTTATAGTGTCTATGTTATTTCTTTTCCGCATTATATTGTTTATCTTTATAATTGAAATATCACAGGTTGTGAGTTAATCAATCATAGTAGATACGTCCAACCTTTTTTGTTGGATACAACTTGATTGATTACTTGGGAAATTTGATCTTTGGAATCACCCAAGTACTCTCACACGTAAATCAGGTTCACAGACTAGTCTCTGTAAACTTTCTGATTGTGAGAGATAGAGATATAACTCTAGATACTATTCCTTGATTGAGATTCATTAAGTTGAACTCTCGGAATTGTGTTAATTTTGTCCATACATATTGCCTAAGAAAAAGTTGGTGGTGTATTTTGGTACCCACGGTGTTTTCAGCTGGGATAAGAATATAGTATCCCTTGTAGGACAACAAGTAAAGGACAAGAAGAAAAGGACATGAAACTATTATTATCAGAAGTAGGACAAAAAGAAAATGACAAGGACAAATTTCAATAAATACGTTACAACACATTCAGAAGCATTAATTTTAAAACTAATAACGGTATATAACATTAGTTCATATAATTAAACTGTATGACCATAATAATATATTAAATTAATCCTAACACACTTTCGCAGGCATCGCGGTTGTACTTAGCATGTGTAGCAAGCCTTTAAACCGATAGGTGTCCCTAACAGCCGAGTGGTTTCTCGGGAGGGTTTACAAGAGGTATACCCACAAAACCTATTAGCTTGGTGTCTAACTTCTTAATTTTCCCCATACTCTGACCATATGTGATCAAGTTATCACGGAAGCGAATATGCATCTGTTTGTTGCGCATTGTACGACCGCGTTGCTCAGCTCTCATTTGGGAAAGTTCCTCACTCTGGTCTCTCGATAAATTAATCGGGCCTGGGTTGCTGCGTTGTTCATTCACATGTGGCCAGTCACCGGATAGAATCTCATCCTTAACTTTCATATTTTGTAAAATAATACAAGTTTTCATGATATATGCAAGCATATCTGGGTTCCACATTTTTGCAGGTTGCTTAATGATTGCAAATTGTTGTTGCAGTACACCAAATCCTCGCTCTACATCTTTTCATACACCCTTTTGCATCGCTGAAAATATTTAATTTTTCTTTGAATCTAGATATGTTATGGCCATCACAATAGTAGCAATCAATAGGTATATGCCATCATCGAGATAATATCCCATATCATATGAATATCTGTTTACCATAAGGATATTTTATGGTCATCACAATAGTAGCAATCTCTGGGTATATGCCATTAACGAGATAATATCCCATATCTTATGAATGTTGGTTTACCAAAAAGTTCATTGGTAGTGCTTTCCCATTGATAAGACTTTGAAAAACATATAAACGGTTCATTATTTGAGACGGGCATACCGAAAAATGCATGCCAAAACCAGAGATCATACGACACCAATGCCTCAAACACAATACTTTTGCTCCCTTTATACGTGGTGTAAGCCCCTGATTTTGCCGACGGACATACTCATATTTTCAATGCATGCAATCTAGACTACCCAATATCCCTTGAAATCCCCTTTCTCGGTTTTGCATAAGCAATGGTTCAACATCACCCGCAGTTGGTTCACGCAAATATTCGTCCCCATACAAATGGACAATCGTCTTACAGAACCTACGAGTAGCCTCCAAAACAGTGGTTTTCCAATGTGTAAGTGCTCATCTATTGCATCTGCCGCACATCCATAAGGTAATATTTTTACGTCTGCTGTTATTTTCTGATGAGGGTTTAATCCAAGAACCCCACAAGCGTCGGGCTTTTGGAAGAAAAAAAGGATTTACAGACACAACACCTGCAACTATTCGGTTAAACAATTCTCGCTATATTCTGAATCTTCTACGGAATACATTTGGTGGAAAGCGTAGGTTCGGGGCGAAGTAGTTGAAAAGATGAGGGTACCCAAATACACCACAATCTTTTATATATCGACATATAAGTCCTTTACCGAATGTGATCGTCTATGGACAGAGTCGTGACAATACACCAGTTTCGGTTCACACTTCTATGGATACGAGATCGAGACAATACAACAACAAGATCACTTGTGTGATTGACTATGGATACAAGATCGAGACAATACAACAACAAATTGTGCACTTGATTTTTAGGTGACACAACAAGATTTTGTAAACTGGGAAATCGCAAATGTAGAAAAACCCCGGGACCTAGTCCAGTTTTGAATACTCTCAGAATTAAGCCGTTATACAAAATCTAATACCAACTTCGTATAGTTGAGACCAAGAAGACAACCCCTAGCTACTTAGTTCCCTTAGTATCCCCGCGCCTTCGAATTATAGAGTCACACACGTGAATTGAAATTCCTTTGGATCGTATTCCAAACAACAAAGGAAGAATCTATTTGGTAACCACTATAATCAATCTTGCTAGAAGATATGTGAGTTATTGACAAAGGCTCTTCTGTTTAATCTAATAAACTCCTTTGTCTGGTTAGAACTCTAGATTCGCAATCAATCAATATAGGTCTCAAAGAGAAACTATAAAGTTTTTCCGATCTCACGCAACTAATCAATCAAGTCTATCAACGATAAACCGATTCTAGTTGGATCCCAGCCGATCAAGGTTTGTACACTAAATCCACAAGATACGAAAACTGATAAGAATTCTTCTTCGTCTTCAAATCTTTTATTGCCTTCAATAACCTGCACAACAACACTTGAATCCTCTTGTGATCAATCACGCACAGAATGGAGTCTGTTAACAATGGATTATCGCAAGATGTCTTTAGATCCGATCGAAGATAGTTCTAAAGATCCCGTCGCTACTTTGATCTAGTTTGAGTGAGTGTTAGAGCATAGCTCAGTTTAACTTACCAAGCATTGGTATGTCAAGCTTGGTTGTCATATTTTAGTATCAAAACTCATCTAGAGTCGCCTGATTAAATAATAGAATTAACTTTGTTTATGTTAGATTAGAAAGTCTAGGAAGGTTGAGACATACAAGTATTACTCCGAAGACCTAAAGAATGTGAAGAAGTAACAAACCACAACGACGACATCATCCTTCCACTTGAGGTTAGTAATATTGACTTGAACTGTTTCATTCCTAACGTATCTTTCAAGTCGTGCTATATTGAAAACATAACTGCGAAGCTGTATATACTGTATATATTGTATATTACTCTAGTGATGTGACATGATCATAATATTATGATCATAGTATTAAGGAATTAGACTACGAAGTATAACGCTTATCTTTTGAACTTCGTAGATATGACATCGACATAATCTTGTATATATTGTTATAATTATGTGAATGGGTTATGGTGAAGATTTCATCCTAGGAAACAATGTTTTACATTTGTTTAAAGGAAGTACATTCATGAACTTGTTTCATGAATCGAAAGGGAAATCAATAGGATTATTGGTCCGGCTATTCATTGCAAATTTTTGGATGACCAATATGTGTGAGTTAGTAGAACCGATCTTAACTCAGGTTATGTATCTTGGTATAACTAATCACAATGCGTAGACTTATAATTTGGTATGACCGGTTTTGATAACTGGTGTAACCGATCCTAAGTAATCACCATGTGATGGTATGATCGATCCTTGTAATTAGTGTGACCGATCCTAGTAATTGGTGAGACACATCATGAGTGTTGTGTGACCGATCCTTGTAATTGGTGTAACCGGTCCTGGTAACTGGTGTGACCGATCACAAGTAATACCATGTGTAGATAGAACTGATCCTTGTAACTGGTGTAACCGATCCTAGTGACTGGTGTGACCGATCACAAGTGTTTCCATGTTTAGGTATAATCGATCCTAGTTATTGGTAAAACCGATTGAACCCCTGTATGTGATTTTATATTTCATCAATCACATAGTAGTCTTGGAAAACAGGCGAACCAATTATAAACTTGTTTGGAAGTGTGGTATAACCGATTCCAAGAATGCAAATCCATGTAAATACGAAATAAGGATTTGCAGTGAAAAGATGTCAACATACTTTGAACACGAGCAGTAACTGAAAAAGCGGGGGTCTAACAACCACACCTAATATTTCGTTAGGCAATCTGTATGGACTAACTCCCATATAATTTCAAGAGAATCAACTAGACAGTCAGACTCAATCAAGGAAAATATATCCAAGAGTTATATCTTTGTTTCTCAATGTAATCAGCAAATCAAACAGATAAGAATCCGTGAGCCTGATTATTATGAGAAACAACTTGAATTGTACCAAAGACCAGTTTTCAAGTGTCAATCAATTTCAATCAACAACCAAAGGTTGGATTTACCAATTGATTGAACTACGCACAACCTGTGATATTTCAATTATATACACAAATATAATGCAGAAAAAAATAACACAGACACCAGAAGTTTTGTTAACGAGGAAACAGCAAATGCATAAAATCCCCGGGACCTAGTCCATATTTGACCACCATACTGTATTAAGCCGCTACAGACTCCAGCCTACTACAAGTTAACTTCGGACTGGAATGTAGTTGAGCCCTAACCAATCTCACACTGATTAAGGTACAGTCGTGTTCTTTACGTCTTTGAATCCCAGCAGGACTCTACGCACTTGATTCCCTTAGCTGATCTCACCCACAACTAAGAGTTGTTACGACCCAAAGTTGAAGACTTGATAAACAAATCTTTCTCCCACAGAAAAGTCTATTCTGATAGATAAATCTGTCTCCCAAAGAAATACCTATGAAGTTTTTGTTCCGTCTTTGATAAATCAAGGTGAACAGGAACCAATTGATAATCTGGTCTTATATTCCCAAAGAATAGCCTAGAAATATCAATCACCTCATAGTAACTTAACTATATGGTAGTAGAACAAGTTATTGTGGAATCACAAAGAATGAGACGAAAAGCTTTGTGATTACTTTTTATATCTTACCTATCGGAGATAAATCTCGAGCAAATCTTAGAGAAGATAGTACTCAATACGATAGAACAAGTAAGATCAGAACACACAACTACAGAGAAAATAATTGGGTCTGGCTTCAGAATCCCAATGAAGTCTTTAAGTCGTTGACCTATAATGGCTTTAGGAAAAACCTAGGTTAAAGGAGAATCAATTCTAGTCGCAACTAGTATCACACAGAAGGTGTGGGGATTAGGTTTCCCAGTTGCTAGAGTTCTCCCTTATATAGTCTTCAAATCAGGGTTTGGTAACTTTGTGACAAAGCAATCAATATTCACCGTTAGATGAAAAACCTGATTTAAGATTCAAACTAAGTTTCCACCGTTAGATAGTCTTAGCTTGTTACACACAAATGAAATATACCTTCATTTAGATATGGGTAACCGTACCTAAACGTGTGTATTAAGTTGTCTCAATAATAGTTAACCGAAATTAGCCATATGAACACTTTTGTGTTAACCATGTTCATCTTAACACTTCTAGATCAAATGATACTCAAATGATCTAATTGTGTTACTCATAGATGTTAGAGCATAGCTCGGTTGAACCCACCAAGCGTTGGTATGTCAAGTTTGGTTGTCATATTTTAGTGTGTCAAAACTCATCTAAGAGTCGCTTGATTATGTACTAGAGACAACTTCGTTTAGGTTAGACTAGAAAGTCTAGGAATGTTGACACATACAAGTATTACTCGAAGACCTGAAGAACGTGAAGAAGAAACGAGCTGCAACGACGACATCATCCTTCCTCTTGAGGTTAGTAATATTGACTTGAACTATTTCATTCCTAACGTATCTTTCAAGTCGTGCTATATTGAAAACATAACTGCAAAGCTGTGTATTGGATATATTACTCTAGTAGTGAGACATGATCACATAATCATAGTATTAGGGAATTAGACTACGAAGTATAACGCTTATCTTTTGAACTTCGTAGATATGACATCGACATAATCTTATGAATGTTGTTATGATTATGTAAATGGGTAATGGTGAAGATTTCATCATAGGAAACAATGTTTTACATTTTTTTAAAGGAAGTACATTCATGAACTTGTTTTTTGAATCGAAAGGGAAATCGCTAGGCTTATTGATACGACTATTCATTGCAAATCTTTGGATTACCAATATGTGTGAGATGATAGAACCGATCGTAACTTTGTTATGTATCTTGGTACGACTAATCACATTGCCTGACTTATGATTTAGTATGACTAGTTTTGATTAATTAGTGTAACCGATCCTAAGTAATCACCTGAGATGGTATGATCGATATTTGTAATTGGTGTGACCGATCCTAGTAATTGGTGTGACCGATCACAGAGTGTTGTGTAATCGATCTTTGTAATTGGTGAAACCAGTCCTAGTAATTAGTGTAACCGATCCTAGTGACTGGAGTGACCGATCACAAGTAATACCATGAGTATATGGTAACCGATCTTGGTAACTTGTGTGACCGATCACAAGTGTTTCCATATTAGGGTATAACCGATCCTAGTGATTGGTATAACCGATTGAACCCATGGATGTGATTTGATATTTGATCAATCACATAGTAGTCTTGGAATATAGGTGAACCAATTCTAAACTTGTTTGGAAGTGTGGTATAATAGATTCCAAGAATGTAAATATGAAAGATGATTTACAAAGAAAAGATGTCAACATACTTTGAACACGGACAATAACTCTTATCATTTATTGTTCAAAGTATTCCTTAGTACTCAAGGAGATCCTGTACCGAAATTAATTGAGAATATTTTAATTAAGGTTTTTGGTTATATATGCTTTTAATGACCAGCAATTAAATGCATATCTCTAGAGAATAAAAATTAGTAATGTGCATTTACTACTTGGAGATTTTATATTGAGAGATTTCGGAAAATATTGGACAAGCATTTACTGGAATTATGAAAACCGAATTTTGCCATTCATTGCATATCTTGAGAATATTTTTGGTTTTGGAAATTCCTTGGTGTCCAAACATCCTTGGTCTATAAATACCTAAGTTTGCATTTCTAGCAAACTATCCTAAGAGCAAGGCAAATTTCATCTTTTTGTTGTTTCTGGTGGAGCCGTCTATCCGGAGAGGAAAGTACCCTAATTATGCGAAATCTTTTACGAGCGCTCGTTTAAAGACTTCTGTGGGATCAAGAAGGTCTACGAGTACCGTTGGTGGGAAACTAGATAATTGTAATGTTATTAATTTTCGATTGATTTGATTGACTAACGATTGTTGAAACTTTGATTGCACCTAGTTTGTTTATTCTTGAGAATCTTCTCTTCTGATATAAGATTCACTCAAACTAGATCGAAGTATCGATGGGATCTTTAGAACTGTTTGTAAATCTAAAGACATCTTGTGATAATCCATTGTTAACAGACTCCGTTTTGTGCGTGAATTATCACAAGAGATTCAAGTGGTGTTGTGCAGGTTTAATTGAAGATTAAGGAAGATTTGAAGACGAAGAAGATTTCTTAAATGTTTCTCATATCTTTGTGTTGCACAAACCTTGATCGGTTGGGATCCAACTAGAATCGAATTTATTCAATTGATTAGTTGCGTGAGATCGGTATTCACAATATATCTCTTTGAGATTTATTTGGATTGAGTGCAATTCTAAACTTGGCTACTTCGATAGTTATTGGATAGATTGATCTAACCAGGCAAAGGAGTTTATTAGCTTAAACGGAAGAGCCTTTGCATATGACTTGAGATATCTTATCTTAAAGAATCAATAGAGTTGTTACCAAACAGATTTGTTGTTCCTTTTTTTTTTTGAAGTTGGAAATTTTTATTGCTTAAATGGTAGTGTTTACATATTTCATATCCTCCTGCAATTGGTTCATAATGTAGACAGGATGTTCTAATAGCCAAACTCCACAAAGTTTTTCTACTCTTGCAGTTTTAGATAATATATCTGCTGCTTTATTTTTCTCTTTAGGCACATAAACACAATGCCAAGAGTTAAAATCTCTAAATAACGACTTAATTTCTAAGATTAAATTACAAATTCTCCAATCTATGCTAAAAAAATCCTTGTTCACTGCATCAACTACTAGTCTTGAGTCCAGTTCAAACTCCACTTTCTCCAAGTTTAAGTCTTTTGCCTAAAGTACTGCTTCCCACAGGCCCCTACATTCAGCTTGCTCCGCACTTGTTGCATTAGCTAAATAGATGCACTTTGAACCTTGGTGTGTACCTGCAAAACCGCGAATGGTTAGGCCAATTCCTCCAGTATTATTTACATTCAAATAAGAGCCATCACAGTTAATCTTATAAGATCCCCTTATAGGGGGAAACCAATGAAGGTCAGTCCGGTCCTGTCTATGCAACAATCTCAAAGATTGAGATGTGATATGTAACTCAGAGAGTTCTTTTCTGCAACGATAAATAATTGTGTCAGGTGAAATATTCTTCTTCTTGAACACTTTGTCGCATCTCTCATTCCATATGCACCAAGCAACTATGCTTATTTTGCAAACCTCTTCTAGCTGCACTTGTTTGTTGGCAATGCTTTCTATAAATTGGCAGATCCAGTCACATAAGTTGATATTAGCTTGCGGTTGAACACCCAAAGTGGAAAACCAGACTCTTTTTGCAATGTCGCATTCCAAGATATAGTGAGTGGATGTTTCTTCATAAGAGGCACAGAAAGGACGACTTTTATCTTCAGGCTGAGTTAAATGCCACAGTTTTTCTCTTGTAGGTAAGATATTCCGAACACATTTCCATAAGAATTGATTGATTCTTTGTAAGAGAGGCAGCTTCCACAGTCTCTTGAATATAGCTTGCATTCTTGGACCCACTGAGTGATTTGAGTTCTTCTCTTCAATCATCTTTATGTAAGAAGATTTTACAGAAAAACAACCATTTTTCTCTATAGTCCAGATTAGTTTATCTTCATGTTGATGATGAATGGAAATATTGAGGATTAATCTTGCTGTACCCATAACAAACAAGTAGAAGATGAGTTGATGATTCCAGACACCCGTGTTGTAAGAAAATAACTGATGAACATGTGTGTAATTGAGATGATCAGTAACTCCAGTGTTGGGAATAGGTGGACCCTCAAGCTCAGGAATCCATCTATGCTTCAAAATTTGAATCTTGTTACCATTACCAAGAGACCAACAACTGTATTTTTTGATGAACATTAACTCACTGCTGATGCTTTTCCAATACCAAGTTTCATTGTTAATCTTTTTGTGGTTGAAGACATCTCCATCTTGAAAATATTTAGCCTGTAGAGATTGTGCACAAGTAGATGTAGTATCAATACACAGTTTCCATGTTGACTTAGCAAGTAGTGCTCTGTTAAATACTTCCAAATATCTGAAACCAAGTCCTCCCTCCTCTTTTGGTATATTCACTTCTCTCCATCTGATAAAGTGCTTACCTTTATTTGTCTTCTTGTTTCTCCAGAACTTTTGATTTACTGAATTCATCTCATTGATAGTGGCATCTGGTAACTTGAAGTTGCACATGTATTGCATTTGTCACATTTCTAATCATAACAGATCTGGCTGCCTCAGACATATTTATGCATCTCCATCTTGTTAATCTTGATTTCATTTTGTCAATGAGAACTGAAAAAGGTATTCTCTTATGTCTGCCTACAAAGAAGGGTAGGACTAAGTATTTCTCTTCTTTAATATCAAGTTGTGTTACCTGAAAAATGCCACTGATAATTTGACACCCAGAAGGGTCCATGTTTTTGGAGAAAAAGACTGCAGACTTGTGGAAGTTTATAAGTTGACCTGAGCAAGCACTAAATTCTTCAATTACTTGGAGAAGCTTGTTAACTTGGAAAAGATTAGCTTTGCAGAAGAGAAAGCAGTCATCTGCAAATAATAGGTGATTTATTTTTGGAGCTGATCTTGATATCTTCATGCCTGATAACTGTTTTGTAAGTTCACAATGATTCATGTACCTTGAGAAAGCTTCCATGGCTAAGATGAACAAGTAAGGAGACAAAGGATCTCTTTGCCTAATTCCTCTTGTTGGATAAAAAGATTTTGAAGGAGAACCATTTATCATAATCTCCACTTGTGTTGTACTTATGCATTGATGTATCAACTGGCAGAGCTTTTCACTAAAACCAAATTTTCTGAGTACTTCAATGAGGAAATCCCATTCTAATCTGTCAAAAGCTTTTGACATGTCCATTTTTAGGGCAAGGTGACCATATCTTCCTTTCTTATTCTTCATTGCTTTCACTAGTTCTTGAACTAAGCAAATATTCTCTGAAATTAGTCCCCCTGGTACATAAGCAGATTGCATTGGAGAAATGATATTCACCAGATGCTTCTTGAGTCTTAGTGCAATAATCTTGGATATCAGCTTGTAGACTGTGTTGCAAAGAGCAATAGGCCTGTAGTCTTCAGGTTTATGAGCTGTTGAGGATTTTGGAATCAAAGTAATCCTTGTATTATTGAGTTTCTTGAGAAGAAAGCCAGATGAGAAAAAAGATTTTAATACTTTGCAGATGTCTTCCTTTACTACTTTCCATTGAGTTTGGTAAAATCCTGGTGGAAAACCATCAGGACCTGGAGCTGTCCAAGGTTCCATACTCATCAATGCACTGTGAATTTCATCTTCAGAAGGAATGGAAGTTAAAAGTGCATTGTCTTGATTTGAGATGCTGTTAGGAATGTGCTGAAGAAAATGGTAGTTGTCAGCTGGATTTGATGTAGAGCTGATTTTCTTGAAATGGGAGACAAGTAAGTCTTCTATAGAATCTTTGTCTTGATACCATGAACCATCATGGGATTGTAAAGAATCAATTCTGTTTATAATTCTTCTTTGATTTGCTCTTATGTGGAAATATTTGGAGTTTCTATCCATATCATTGTAGAAATGATCTCTGGATTTTTGCTTGTTGCTGCTTGCTTGAATTTCATTCAGTGCCTCAATTTCTTTTTTAATTTTGAGAACTTGTGCTGTGTTGCTGCCAGAAATATCAGTAGCTTGATTTGTTGTTCCTTTACTGTTTGGAATACGATCCTGTTTTGGGATAAAAACTGATTCTGCTGGAAATTGTAAATTTGGGTGTGCCGCCGAGAAACAAATCTAAACCCTAAACAAATGCACTGCACAGGAGTACTTTAGATTCGAGAGATCAATCTGTACAATCCTGGCCTAAACCAAGAAATGGTCGTTCCAGTCTTGCTTCGGTCACAAAATGAAGGAGAAGGGTTGATCTTAGGGAGGGAAGCTAAGAAGGTGTTAAGATCAGAATGGTTAACTCTGAAGGTGTGGTTGTTTTATGACTTGTATCAGAATATGAAAATTGCTTGCGGAATGTAAGCTATCAGTTCTTTGGTGTTTTTCTGGATACTGTGTTGATAACCGTTGTCGGTTGAAATAGGTTGAAAACCTGTTTATATCGTCATAGTTGCACACACCCTGATCTCATAGGAAATGGGAGTAGTTGAGTGATGGAGAAGCGGGATCGTTTGAAAATGTTGAAAACAACGTCTTTCAATGAGGGAAGATAGGTCGGTACACACCCACTACTTCTCTGCTGCCACTAACTGTGCGCTTTTCCTGACACTTTCTCATAATGGGCGTGTTGCACGCCGCACGCTGTAAACCGCCATACCAATACCCTGATGAACATCCCCCAGTTTGTGACATGTTTGATGTCTCGAGTATTTTATAGAAAATATGTAGCAAGTTGCTGAGCGGGTCTTGCCTAATTATTCAGACCAATTACGCGCAAGCTAGGCGGCGGGTAGTCATGTGTGACGAGCCAAGTTATGAGACTTTTCGCAAAGAATAGCATGTAGCGCCATTAGGTTAAATAACTAAGTTATTTGTGAAGACGATACTCATAAAATATCGCATGTATTTTATGCATGTAAAACATCGCTTTTAAGCAATCATCTCAAAATAATCAATGCATGTGAAGCATCGTTGTATTGAGCCGGTCTTGGTTGGTCGCGGAACCTAGTGTATTAAAAGGAGCATGACCGGCCACTTTCAGGAAGCGGCTGGGAGCTATTTATGTATGCCAAATGCAGGCCGGTCAGTCCCCATAGGAGAGTGATGGTTGGTAGCCATTTTGACATCCTGTTGGTCGAACCAAGTTAAATCTAGACCGGTTAAATTGGCTAGCCAAATTGGATGGCTGAGATGATTCGCGACAGTTATTGTTTGCCGCTAATTTATTTAAGACTCCTATAAGAAGCGCGACCAGCCATCTTTGGGGAATCGTTTAGGAGACATATGGGCAGGCCGCGGCGTGACCGATTGTTCCTTATAGAAGGGGGTGGCCGGTGATCATGACCACATCTTGTTGGCTGCCTAAAATAGGAGTTAGGCCGGCCGATTCGATTGGCGAAGTTGGGCGGCCGAGATGATTAGCGGCAGTTAATGGCCGTCATTGATTTAATTTAGGTTTTAAAAGCCGTGTGGCCAACCCATTTTGGGGCAACGGTTTTTGGTGTTGGCGGCATGCTATAGACTATTCGACCGGTCAGTGCTATAATTGGGTCGCTGGTGAGTGTATCCGCGCCTTGCTCGTTTATTAAGATCGAATCTAGGCCGGTCAATTCGGCTGGCGAAGTTGGACGGTCGAGATTGTTTTGCGACAGTGATGTGCTGCCGTTAACATAAATTAGGGTTTTGTAACCTGCGCAACCAACTCACTTTGGGTAATCGTTTAGTGGCTCCGCTTATAAGTTGGAAGGATTCCGATTGGCCAGGGCATTAGTGGGCCCGTCGGTGTGCATGGTGGTGCTTGTCCAGTGGCGCCAGGAATCGGCCAAGCTTGATAAATCAGCCGGCCAAAACGTGCAGCTGTGATCGTTTTTGAGACTGACATGGGCAGTCTATATTCGGTTCCTTAAGGAATTAGGCGTGTCGACCAACCAATTTCCAACTTTAATTAAAAGTGTGTGTGGCTCTTTTGAAGCAATCTGATTGGTCGATGGGAAAGGGGGCCGGCAAGCAGCAACATGGAGTGTGGCCAGCCGGCCACAGGTGGCGCCTGCTGAAGCAAATCGGTCGGCTAAGTAGCGCGGCCACGCCTCCTTTTGCCGCTGCTCTTACTTTCCGCGGTTCCTCTTTATTTCTTGTTTTCTGATTTTTGGTAGGATCTTGTTCCTACTAGCTCCATGATGGATCAATTTCCTAGTTTTCCTAGGTTTTAGTTTCGACCAATAGGGTTCGAAATATCGCGTAGGGTGCAAAAAAAACTAATTTTGTAAATTAATAAAATTAGGTTAGAAAGATTGATTTTTGTGAGCTGACACAAAATCAATCAATTTTTGGTGAATTTTGTGTGTTCATACAAAACCACTAATTATGTTTCCGAGGGCAGCATAACTTTGCGTGCCTCTAATTGAGTATTTCCATGCATATCTTAATCCTGACACTTCGGGAAATTCATGCTACTAAGTTGCGAGCGAACATTAATTGTCATGTCATGTCAACATCAGGAGTTCGGATGGGAAACATAACATAGAATGAATACTCGGCAAGCTCCGGCATTAGTGAGTAATGCAACTATGAGCTTAAATACTCATTAGGCTCTATACTAGTGAACAATTCATCTAGGAGCTTAAGTTTCAATATAATATGAAGAGAGACATAGGCACTCATCAGATTCTAATATATTCTTCAAATTCCTAGGGGAATATAGACTTATCAAGGTCTACTACTTCTGATGCCGGTTCAGGTAGACAGACTTTTACAGTTTTTTCCCTATACTAAAAACCACCATCAACAGATCCAAAGGAATTGTTCTAGTGCGTGCACTCATCGAAGTCGGAAGCGTAGGGATACTGAGGAAACTAAGTGAACTAGGGGTAGTTGCTTGGTCTCAACTATACGAAGTTGGTTTAGATTTTGTATACCAGCTTAATTATGAGAGTATTCAATTCTGGACTTGGTCCCGGGGTTTTATGCATTTGCAGTTTCCCTCGTTAACAAAATCTTGTTGTGTCATTTACTATTCCTTTCCGCAATTATAATTATTGTTATTATAATTTAAAGTAAATTACACAAACGTTAACTCCGCTTTACTTGATAGTGATCCTATAGAGTTTGGTTAAGTCCGAACCTATTATCAAGTAATCACACTTTGGTAGTTGTATTGTCTCGATCTCGTATCCATAGGAAATCACACAAAGTGTGAATACCAATTTGTAGTATTGTCTCGACTTTGTCCATAGAAAATCACTTTCGGCAAGAGGACTTATAAGTGGATAAATTAAATATTTTGGTGTATTTGGGTACCCTCGTCTTTTCAGTAGAGTTGTTTAATTGTTTATATTCTCATAGAAGTATACAAGACACAATTGAAGCAAAATAGGATTTGATTCAAAGAATAAATTCATGAACATTTAGCCACGGTTTGCAAAGATTGCATTCCTTAGTATATAAATGTATTTGTTCATGAGTATGAAATCATACTTAACCGATTTTAGAACTTAACCACATAAGTTTGCAAACGGGTACGTGATCGAATTTTGATAGTGGTAAGAATGAGGTTCGTAAGACTTGTGAAAGCAATTGAATTTAGATTTATTTAAACTAAAAGTAGAGAAAATTTAAATCCAAATTTGTTTTTTTTAGAGTGAAAATAACCAAGACACTAGATTCCACTATTACACATGAATAAATGATGATAAAAATTCCAAAACTCTAATTATTTTTAAAATCTCTTTTTCTTAATTCACAAATTATCAAGCATATTCTCAAACATTAATTGTATCCCTTAAGCATAGATTATCTAACTAAAGCATAACCTATCTAATTGAATCACAACTAATTAGGAAAAATTATGCAAACAATTAAAATTCTACAAAGTAGTGATTGAGTGAATTATAAAATACAAATTAGAGAAAAATAGAATAGTTACCAATTATTCATGCATAAATAGCTTCCTCCGTGCCTTGATTACGCGAGAATTAGCTCATCATTATCATGGAAACATGCTCAAAATTCATCTTTATTAATGCTCAAAAATGGTTCACAAATGATGAAATGGGAGAAAAATGAATAAAACCGGGTTTTGTAACACTTATATTTGTTACAAAATCAATTGTTACAGAAAACGATAAAGGAATACCGTCACTGGCACTGTTGAAGAACGACGGTCTTTAAGGGTCTTATGTTCTTCGTACCGCTGAAAAATTGTTTTTCCTGTAACTTTTTTCTCTCGATTTTTTATGCTCTAAACGTCTCCCTATTCTCCCCCTAAACTCTCTCCCCCTTCTATGAGTCTCCTAAAGCCTTTATATAGTCACAGGATCAAGAATAAATTCGTAATAACCCAAAAATCTTCTCGATATCCAACCATTAACTCATGAATATTTTCTTTTATGTTTTATGTTCTTACGCATCTTTTCGACGTATACACGCTCCAGAACTTCCTTGTTTGACTCCTCCACACTTCTGCAGCAACCAAACTCCATCACAACTCAATCCATGCACGTTCAAACACGCTGTATTCCGAGGTTGAATATTTTCTTCCCGACGAAAATTCAGCCCAACTGAACGCATTAGAACACTCATACCACCATTGTTTGGGCATATCACGTTCATCCCAATCAAAATCAATGATTGAATCTCACTGAAACTCCTTCAAAAATCCAACAGAAAAATGAAATTTTTTCCCGCCAAAATTATTTTTCAAACGATGAAGAAGGGTGTAGTGCCCTGAATCCAAAACGCGGGTGCCTTTAGTAGCTCGGCTGCCTTGGGGGCGCCCTTATCCATTTTTAGGGTGCCTTTAGTAATTTTGGTGGGTGCCTTTAACACTTTTTCTGGTGTGTTTTCAACACTTTTTCGGGGTTCCTCCGGTGTATTTCTGGGATGCTTCCGATGCATTTCTGGGGTGCCTTTAGTACTCTATCCTGGGGTGTAAAACACCACTTTACGAGCCAATTTCGTCGCAAGAGCTTATTTCTCTAAAAATACCTACAAAGACATGAAATAACAAAATAAATACAAAATCGAATACTAACAATATATACAATTGAGACATATTAGGCACAATAATGTGTCTATCAGTACGCAAACTTAAGTTCCGGTCCGACAGTTCGCAAACGGGTATGCATACTGTCGTTCCAGACCGAACTTAGGTGAATAAGTTTGCAAATGGGTACGCAAACTTAGTTCTGGACTTTGACAGTTAAAACCGTTCGCATACGGGTATGCATACTTGGTTCTCGGACCTGAATCATTCTTACAACAGTTTGCATACGGATATGCATACTGTGCTATATCCAGATAATGATTAATTGTTCTAAACTCCCATTTCAATCATTGAAACATTCTTAGAAGACGACAATAGCTGTCTCACACAAACTATTAGCTTATAAGCAATTTTCAAGTGATCGAATGATCAATACGAAACATTATGAGTCTACATCAAATGACTGTCTCACACAAATCATGTAAGATATTACCAGGCGATTTTCACATGATCATCTTTTGACTTTTGTCAAGAATATTGATGAACATAGTTAGAGAAAAAAGCTTTCCAACACATATTTCGAGAAAGATATAAGCGAGTTAAACTCAGCTCGAAATATCAAATGTGTATAATGTAAAGTTTATATAACTATACAACTTAGTCTCAATAGGAGATAGAATATAATAGACTTCTGAGTGATAGATGAGTTCAAGTCTCCACATACCTTTTGTTAATGAAGTTCCTCCAAGCTCCCCTTAGTAGATCTTCGTCTTCAATCGATGAACGTCGTGAAGTCTAAAGCTCAACTACACATTCTATCCTAATCCGAGACTTAGCTATAAATAGACTAGAAATCAAGACTTATAGTTTTGATAACTAAACTTGACAAACAAGCTTGAGATAGCAACGCTTGCGATTTCGACCGAGCAGTGATCTAACAATCTCCCCCTTTGTCAATTTTAGTGACAAAACTATCAATACATATGGATTACAAAATAAATAAACTTTGTAGCTTCTCATCCAAATGCTTGATTTCCTTAGTTCTTCAACATTCCTTGAAATCTTCGTCACTCCAAGTACTCCAGTGATTCTGAATGTTTTCAACTCAGCATCATAGTTGTTGAAGATCCGTAGCCATAATAATAAGAAAACAGATATTCTCAATTATTATTATACAGTGTCATAGTATTATTTCACAACACAAAGTTCAATTGTATCAGAACTTTGACAATAATACTACGATGATATGTATCACTCCCCCTTAGTCAATACTTCATCTCACAATGAAAACCATTCCCCCCTTACATAATGATCCGTAAACCATATGTATGTAGTGTGAACTACAAAATAATTCTCCCCCTTTTTGTCAATATAAATTTGCAAGGGTACGAAAACTAGCGGGATCATAATGAAATTCTTAAAGAGATTATTCATGACTAAAAGAGAACATATCAACTTTGTTTCGATGATTTCACGTAGTCGAAACTTAGTGTATTCATTAAGGAGTTTATAACTCCTACAATATTCCACAGCCGCACTCCCCACAAAGATTTGGCAATTAAGCACAAGTTCAATTAAGAGCTCTCCCCCATAAAATGTCATTCCCGAAAGAACAACAAGAGCGACCTTACTTTTACGAGAAAAGAAGGATTTCTTTGGACATTAACAAATCGCATGAAACATGAATTTGTATCTAGTAAACTCAATTAAATTAACCACAAAGGAACCTTAATGATTAATTTAATCGGAAATGCTCAACATAAGAAAACTTACAGAGCCATACAGTACTTTCACATAGAAGTGGATCAGGGAAAGATCAATACTGCGGAATATTCAAAAGTTCATTCTATCTTTTATCAATATTTGCATAATGACATAATAGACTTAACTTTTGACATATATGGGACAATCATAGTTCACGGACGTAAACACACATATCCCATAAACATTATTTGCAATATATGAAACCAATAAAGATTAGTACTGCAAAATCATCTTCCAAATAACTTAGAATTTAAATAAATATATCTAAAAAATCGCAAGATGAAAATCGTTGGCAATAGCTATGTGAAATCACAATAATTGTTATTCTAAATGAAAATGTGGGGGTACAACAACCACACCCAACAATTCGTTTGGCAATCTGAGAGGACTTACTCTAATATACTTTCTAGAGAATCAGCTAGACAGTCAGACTCAATCTAGAGAAAAGTATATACAAGAGCTTATATCTCTATCTCTCAATTCAATCTGCAATCAGCAAATAGAAATTTGTGAGCCCGATTGAATATAAGAGAAGTAACTTGAACGATACCAAAGACCAATATTCAAGGATAATTCAATTTCAATCAACAACCAAAGGTTGGATTTCCTAATTGATCGATACAACGCACAACCTGTGATATTTCAATTATATAACAAAATATAATGCGAAAAAGAAATAACATAGACACCGGAATTTTGTTAACGAGGAAAACCGCAAATGCAGAAAACCCCCGGGACCTAGTCCAGCTTTGAACACCACACTGTATTAAGCTGCTACAGACACTAGCCTACTACCAATGAACTTCGGACTGGACTGTAGTTGAACCCTAATCAATCTCACACTGATTCAAGGTACAGTTGCGTTCCTTACGTCTCTGATCCCAGCAGGATACTACGCACTTGATTCCCTTAGTTGATCTCACCAACAACCAAGAGTTGCTATGACCCTAAGTCGAAGACTTGATAAACAAATTTGTCTCACACATAAGAGTCTATTGGAATAGATAAATCTGTCTCCCACAGATATACCTATGAGTTTTTGTTCCGTCTTTTGATAAATCAAGGTGAACAGGAACCAATTGATAAACCGGTCTTATATTCCCGAAGAACAGCCTAGTATTATCAATCACCTCACAATAATCTTAATCGTATGGTAGCTAAAAAAGATATTATGGAATCACAAACGATAAGACGAAGATGTTTGTGATTACTTTTCTATCTTGCCTATCGGAGATATTAATCTCGAGCCAATTATTACAATCGTACTCAACACGATAGAAACAGCAAGATCAGATCACGCAACTACAGAGAAAATAGTTGGGTCTGGCTTCACAATCCCAATGAAGCTTCAAATCGTTAACCTACAGGGTCTCGAGAGAAACCTAAGGTTAAAGGAGAATCGACTCTAGTTATGCAACTAGTAACACACAGAAGTGTGGGGATTAGGTTTCCCAGTTGCTAGAGTTCTCCTTTATATAGTTTTCAAATCAGGGTTTGCAACCTAAGTTACCTTGGTAACAAAGCATTCAATATTCACCGTTAGATGAAAAACTTGATTCAACCAAGCTAATATCTTTCAACCGTTAGATCTAACTTAGCTTGTTACACACAAATGAAATGTACCCTCATTTAGGTTTATGTAACCATACCTAAACGTGTACACCATGTTGGCTCAACAATAGTTAATCGAAGTTAGCCATATGATAACTCTCATATTAACCTTGTTCATCTTAACCATAACTAGTTCAAATGACTCAAATGAAGCTAGTTAAAGAGTTGTTTAATTACTATATTCTCATAGAAGTATACAAGAACACAATTGAAGCAAAATCGGTTTGATTCACTCGAATCATGAACATTATAGCCACGGTTTGCAAAGATTGCATTCCTTATTATATAAATGTTTATGTTTATGTACATAACCGATTTTAGAGCTTTAACCTTCAAGTATGCAAACGGGTACGCATACTTGAAATACCCGGACCAAGATTGGGTTTCGCCAGTACGCAAACGGGTACGCGTACTTCCAATCCTAGCAGAAATATTCGGACATGAACCTTACGCCAGTACGCGAACGGGTGCGTATACTTAGGTTCCCGTATTTCTCAAGCCAATAGGTACGCGTACGGGTACGCATACTATGGTTCCCGGACATGGATTACATATGTGCAAGAGTACACAACATGACATATCCAATAATGGTTAAGTGTTCTAAACTCTTATTTCAATCATTGAAACTTTCTTAGAGGATGACAATAGCCTTTTTCACACACTATTAGCATCAAAGCAATTTTCAAGTTATTAAAATAATCATAACGAAACATTCCAAGTCTACACCAAATGATTGTATCACACAAACCATGTAAGATGTTACTCGACAATTTTCACATGATCATCTTTTGACTTGCGTCAAGAATACAAGATGAACTTGGTCGAAGCGGAAGCTTTGCCAACACATATTCCGGGAAACATGTAAGCGAGTTAAACTCAGCTTGAAATCTCAAATGTGTATAATAGAAAACTATACTGTAACACGACTTATGTCTCAATATAGGAGATAGAGTAGAAATAGACTTTCCAAGTGATAGATGAGTTTCAGTCTCCACATACCTCTTGTTGATGAAGTTCCACAAGCTCTCCTTAGTAGTTCTTCGTCTTCAAATGATGAACGACGTGAAGTGTAAGGCTCAACTACACAATCTATGTCCTAGTCCGAGACATCTATAAGTAGACTAGAAATCAAGACTTATAGTTTTGATCACTAACATTGACAAACATGCTTGAGATAACAACGCATGTAAGTTCGACCGAGCAGTGCTCTAACAATCTCCCGCTTTGTCAATTTTAGTGACAAAACTATCAATACATATGGATTACAAAATAAATAAAACTTTGTAGCTTCTCATCCAAATGCTTGATCTCCTTGGCATCTTCAACATGACTCGAAATCTTCGTCACTTCCAAGTACTCCATGATTCTAAACGTGTTCAACTCAGCATCATAGTTGTTGAATATCCGTAGCGATAACAATGAGAAAACAAATGCTCTCAATCATTGTTATACAGTATCATAGTATCATTACACAGCATCAAAGTTCGATTGTATAACAACTTTGACAACAATACTATGGTGATATGTTTCACTCCCCCTTAGTCAATACTTCATGGAAACATTTATGTGTCTAATATGATCTCAATCATATGTATTGTTAGTGCTTGATTTTGCTCGTGTTGCAGCTGGAACATCCGTGAGCCTCTGACTGAAGATTTCCTTTGATCGAGCATTTATACAATTTTACTGAAATTGAACATTTCTGTCGTCGCAGGTTGATGTTCATGTCATTGTCGATGCTAGGAAGAGAAAGAATGGAAAGTCTGTGGTTGCGGCCGATGATGATGCTGAAAACCGTGCTGACGAAAACTCAACCAACTCTGTAGATGCTGATTCCAGGGTTTCTGTTCGTGAGTACCCAGCGGCCGGGCTTCCATTCGATACTCCCATGGTCAACGCCTTCCCAGACAATCAGCTAGTTGGTGGCTTCATCGTTCCCAAGTGTTATGCATCCCTTTACACCAAGATCTGGAGGAGGTACGGGCACATTGCTACTACTGAAGTATGAAGAGGTTTTCTGCCAACCTTGTTGACTACTATCGCCGGTTTGTTGCCTATTATTGATGAGATGAACAGGACAAATCTGCGAGATGTCAAAAACCAAGAGTTGCATAGATGGGATGATATGATCTCAAACTGTGAGACCTTGCGATTCAACATAGGATGGATCCGTCATCGTCTCGGGGTCATCAAGATTGATAGAGCGGCAGCTGCTGCTAATGTGATTTATGCTGCGACCGCTATCATGGAAGAGGAGAAAGCCCTCACTCTGGAATCAACAAGAGTTGAGAAAGCTGTCCAGGACTTGAAAGTGAAGACTGAAAATTTTCAAAAAAGGCTTGAAATGGCTTTCAGTAAAAATTATTTGTTGTTGGATGATTTTTTTTGAGTGAGCGTTTGAGAGATTTTTTGTAAGATTGAGACTTGTTTTTGAATAAAGTAGATGATTGGAAGAATTTTGTGAGATTCATGATTTTTTTTTAATTTCGAACGAACGAGCATATTGCATACTCTTTGAAGGAATAGAAATTACATTTTGAAATTTAACACATAATTGTTTGCTGATCGTTCAAGCATAATATGCCTTGAGCCACTTGCCATTGATGATGTTTCCTTCCACTCCTCCATTAACAGCTAAGATTTTGTAATATCCGCTGGATACTGCCTTGATGATTACATAAGGCCCTTCCCATTTTGGAGAGAACTTGGGAGCGGACATGTCTTGTTGAATATGCTTTGCTGTTTTCAAAACCAAATCTCCTACTTGAAATGTTCAAGGTCTTACCATTTTATTGTATGCCTTGGAAATCCTTTGTTTGTAAGTTTCCACATATTTTTCTATTTTGGCCCATCTTGAATCGAGCATGTCCAATTCAGCAATTCTTGAATTAGACACTTCAGCCTCATCCCACTACACTCCACCGGCCGCTACGATTTTTGCAGAGGGAATCTTAATCTCAGCTGGGAGAATAGCATCAGCGCCATAGACGAGAGAATACGGTGAAGTCCGAATTGAGCCTCTTGGTACGGTGCGGTATGCCCATAAAGCCATGGGAAATTCTTCATGAAACGTTCGTGGATTGTCATGAACTGTTCGATTAAGAATCCGGATCAAGGTTTTGTTGGTTCTCTCCGCTTGTCCGTTTCCTTGGGGATAGTATGGTATGGAGAAAATCTGTTTGATTCCATATTCCTCGAGCAATTATGCAACATGTCTGTTGGCGAAAGGAGTTCCATTATCCGTGATGATATGTTTAGGAATGCTGAATCTACATATGATGTATTCCTTGATGAAGGCTGCAATCGTGACTCCAGTGGTACTTCGAAGAGGAATAGCTTCAACCAATTTGATGAAATACTCATTTGTTGTGATGGTGTATTCATGCTGCTTCGAAGACGCTGGATTGATTTTTCCGATGATATCCAGTCCCCAACTGTAGAAGGGCCATGGACTGCTCACGGAATGTAATGGAAGACAAGGAGTGTGAATGAGGTTACCATGAACTTGGCATTGATGACATCTCTGAACATAGGAAGCCGCATCGTCTTCCATGGTCGGCCAATAATATTTCTCATGAATTTGGAGAAATAATTTCTTATTTCCTTGGTGTTCACCTTCGTGCATCTCTTTCAAGATTGTGGGAATTTCATGCCCGGCCAAGCATCTCAGAAGGTTCCCACCAAAGCTTTTGAGAAGACTTCACCGGATGGAGATACTAGTACAACGCCTGCTCCACCAGTATCATTGCTCGAAGTGGCGGATCCATCAAAATATAGGAGCCATGTTTCTTCCTGGATGATTGAGATCTCTGGAAACTCACCGGGCACTTCTTCATGCAGCATTGTGATGTCTTCCCCAGGGAAAGCAGCAAGTAAGTCTGCAAATGCTTGTCCTTTGATTGCTCTTGGAGGGACACATGCTATGTCAAATTATGACATCTGAAGTAGCCATTTTTCCGGTCTTCCAATCAGTGCAGGTTTCGACAGAAAGAATTTTATGGGATCTGCTTTGGCAACTAGCACAACTCTGTTTGATAGTAAATAATGCATGAACTTCTGAATTTCGTGAACCAATGCTAGACATGCTCTTTCGGCTTTTGGATATCAGAGTTAAGCGCCTCTCATCGTACGAATGAAGTAATAGATTGGACGTTCAATGCCTTCCTCGTCTTCTTGAGCGAGAAATGCTCCAATAGCAACAACACTGGAGTCCGTGTAAAGTATTAATGGTCGTCCTTGTACCAGAGATTTCATGACAGCAGGTGATAATAGTATCTGCTGTATTTTCTGGAATGCCTCTTGTTAAACGGTCGTCCATGTAAAACTTGCTCCTTTCTTCAGTAGAGGAGTGAACGAAGCAATGAGTTGAGCCAACCCGGGAATGAAACGCCGAATATAGTTTACCTTGCCCATAAAACTCTGGAGCTCTTTCACAATGCGTGGAGGAGGCATGGTAGTGATGGCTTTTGTCTTGTCTGGATCGACCTTGATTCCTTCGGCATTGACCAGGAATCCTAGAAACTTTCCGGAAGAGACACCTAAAGCACATTTCAGAGGATTCATCTTTAACTTATATTCTCCGCATCTTTCAAAAACTTGTCTCAGAATTTCCAGGTGGGATGCTCGGGTTTTCGATTTCACCACCACATCATCGACATAGTCTTCCACTTGCTTGTGCATCATGTCGTGGAATATCACAGTCATGGTTCGTTGATAAGTGTCTCCCGCATTCTTCAGTACGAAAGGCATCACCATGTAATGAAAGTTTCCAATGGGAGTTCAGAACGCGTTCTTGTTAGCATCATGTTCGTACATCTTGATTTGGTTGTATCCGCTATAACCATCCATGAATGAGAACATGTCGTGACCACTGGTTGCATCGACGAGCATATCAATGTTGGGAAAGGGAAAGTCATCCTTTGGGCAATATTTGTTCAGGTTCCTGAAGTCCACACAACATCGGATTTGACCCTTTTTCTTCTTGACTGAAACAATGTTTGCCAGCCATGTTGGATGTTGAATAGGTCTGATGAACCCTGTTGTTAGTAGCTTCTGGATCTCAACTTTGATTTGTTCCTCGACATCATGTCTGAACTTCCTGGGCGGTTGCTTGACAGGTTTGGAGCCAGGAGTAATGTGCAGGTGATGAGTGACTAATTTGTCATCTAAGCCTGGGATCTCTTCGTACGTCCAGGCAAAGATATCTTGATACTCTTTCAACAGACTTATCAATCCTTATTGTTCCTCTGACGAGAGAACATAACTAATTAAAATCGGCCTCGGGTTTTCATATGTTCCGATGTTGATAGTCTCGAGATAGTCAGTGGTGGAATCCATGCCATCTTGCAGCTGTCGTGGTGCATCTTGAATTTCTTCATCAGGCAATTGCTCGCTCTGACATGATTCTTCAGGGCGGGGAGACTTTTCATCGACCTCCCCTGTTAATTGCTAATCTTTACATCGGAGATAAATGACTCTCCCTTCTGCATCATAACTAGTAATAAATTTGGCTTTTTTATGAGCCGTACCTTGACCCTGACGACGCTTAAGCGACATGGCAGATGGTTTGATCGATTTAACATCCGACGATGATGTTTTGTCAGTTTTCTCAATAGATTTCCAACCTGGGAGTGGAGTACCGTATATATTGTTTGGAGGTTCGGGGATGCTTTTTGGCGGTTCCAAGAACTCAACATCATAAACCGGAGCATAAGGAGACACTGAAACTGCAATGCGGACGATTTTGTTGTTGAGCGAAGCTTTCATACATTGATGGTATGTCGAAGGAACAACTTTATTGTCATGGAGCCATGGTCGTCCAAGTATCATGTGATAATCAAGGTCTTTCTCAATCACATGGAACTTGATAGTGGATTGAATCGGCCCTACTTTCAGATCCACATAGACGTACCCATATGTATGACTCTGACTTCCTTCAAAACCCGTCATTAATATGGGATGATGAACAATCTTGCTTTGGGGAACTTTGGCTTCCTTGAGAGTCTTCATAGTGATGAGATTTGTATAAGCACCTGTATTGATGAGAACTCTCCTGAATTCGGAACCCTTGATAGAAGCAGTTACGAACAGGGCTTCGTTGTGTCCTTTTTCTTCCATCCGGTCTTCCTTAGTGAAGGTGATGTTGTTGATTGAATGTTCAGATACCATGGACACTTCTTCAACTACTAGAGATGATGGAACTATCCGTGCATCAGATGATATTTGATTGAGTGCGGCAAACGTGTTCGTACGTTGATCTCTGGAGAAATGCAGGAGTTCACATAGATTCTCAATTAAATGTGTAACTTCCTGATCCACCGGCTTCTCATAAGTAGTGAAACTGTTGGCTTGGGGATGATCATCAGTTGAGGGATTAGCCGGAATTCCTTGAGCAGGGACGCTACTCAAATCTGATGTCAACCTGACAAGGAAATTCAGTATGTTGTTTAGCGTCTCTTTCATCAGGTCTATGTTCCTTGTATGAATCTCCTGTACCCTTGCCAACTCGATCAAGGTCGGGATCTGTCCATCAACCGTGTCATTGGATGAAGTGTTGGAAGGAGGAATATTTCTATTTGAAAGATTCTGACTGGAATTTGGAGTAGTTGAGTTAGACCTAAGACCAACCATCTTGTGAAAGTTTGAGATTGCAACCGAGAGATTAATCTCCCACTGTGGTCGCCAATCTGTAAATGGGGAAAAACGATTTGCTGGTTTTTTAGGAAAGTGAAGAGATGATCGTTCGGACGAGACTCCTTAATCGAGTAAACTGCTTAACCTCACCAAGATGCACTGCACGGGAGTGCTTTGAGTTCGAGAGATAAATCTGTAGGACTCCGGCCTCAACCAAGTCAATGACCGTTCCAGAGTCAATTCGGTCACAAAGAGGGAGATGGGTTGATCTGTAGGTGGGAAGCTGAGAATTGTGGGATCAATGATGATCAAGGATTGTGGATGTCTTGAAGGTTTCTGCAAGTATATGAACTATAGAGTTCTGCAAATAAGTTTTGATCGAGAGAATTGTTATGTAGACCAATGTTATCTTTAGTCATCGATTCAGAACTTATTTATATTGTCAGAATAGAAAACACCTTGATCCCAGTAAGTGTGAAGGTTTCTAGAGTGAAAGAGTGTGAAAGTGGGAGATCGTGGTAAAATCAGTTCCATGTCGTGCGGAGACTTGGTTGATCGTCCATCCACTACTTTGCTAACTCCTTAAACCGCTTGCACGACTTACTCATGTTTCTCATCGTGGATGAACACACGTGCTGTAGGCTGCCAGACAAAAACCCTAACTAATATCCCCCATGTGACGTGATTGATGTCTCATGAACATGGAGTCTGCAAAGCAGGCATATATTTGATTAGTCAGTCGTTGACTTATTAGACAGTAAGTCTAAGTTTTGTTGAATTGAGCATGAGTGACGAATGCTCAGTTATTCATGATTGAGACGTACAGTTCTTATGTTGATATTGCTCGTCTGAGAAAATATTGTAAATTCGAGCAAGTATTGCTCGATTCGACAAATTACTGAATATTAATAGTTGGATCAATATTCGAGCAACTGAGCAAGTATTGCTCAATTCGACGAATTACTGAATATTGATATTGATAGTTGGATCAATATTCGAGCAACTGAGCAAGTATTTCTTGATTCGACGAATTAATGAATATTGATAAATTACTGAATATTTATATATTCGAGCAACTGAGCAAGTATTGCTCAATTCGATGAATTACTGATAATGTGACCCAATAAAATATTAATTAAAATATTGGTAGTCTACCAAATATTATATAATTAATCTGGATGTCGATAACTGGATCAACATAAAATTATTAGTGTTTGAACTTGCTCGGAATGATGATTTGTGGAGCGTTTGTTTGAAACCCTAATTTTGATCAATTGTTCGTCAATTGATGAATCGCTGAAAATAGATCACTGAGTGAAGGAGAGACCGACCACATGGGATGATGGAAGACCATGTGGTTCCAAAGTGCTCGAGTGAGCGTGCACCAGGGTCTTTAGTTGACCGATTGGTGAAAGAATGATCAAACGCTGGTGTTGATCATTTATTAGAATAATGCTCGTGCGAGAGTTAGGTGATAAATCCTAATTATGGAGAAGTGAGGGACCGACCAATAGGGCATGAGACCGGCCCTTGGTGGTCGTGGGACCAGTTGTTGGTCGTTTGAGCAAATTCCAAGTTGGTTGAAGAGAGTTTGGACCCAATATGAGCAATTGAGCAAATTAGGTCAAAATTATTAAGATGTGTGGGACCGGCTCCTTGCGATCCTTAGGGTCGGCCTTGGTCGGTCAAGGAAGCATGCCCGTGTCACCATAATGTTCGTGTCTCAATCTTGAGAGTTTGGTATTTTCTGATGTGTGTTTGAGCAATATTTTGGATTTTCAGAAGAGTTTGACCTTGACTGAAATTCTTGATTTTGCTCGTTTGATCAAAATTTTGAGAATATTAAAATAATAATATTTTAATATTTTTCATGAGTAGCCTAGTCAGATGATCGTTTGAATTTTTGGCTTTTTCATGGTTTGAGCAATATTTGATAAATATGAAGAAACCATGATTTTTGCTCAAACGGAGGAGTTTCATGAGATGAGGGAAATAATAATTATGAAAATAAGGGATTGCAAGGTGTGGGACCGACGGATAGGGGATGGCCGGCCGGCTAGGTAGCCCGGTCCCATAACACCTTCCTTATTTATATTATTTTTCATGAAACCCTGAAAATACGGAGAAACCGTGAATTTTGCTCAAACAAGGAAAGTTTCTCGAATGAAGGAGTCTTCATGAGTTCATGAAAAAATAATAAAATAATAAAAAATAAAGGAGGAGGCGTGGGGGACCGGCCGTCTGGTGGGCCCGATCCCTAGGCGCCTCTTTTATTATTTTTTATTATTATTTTCTCTCTCCTATTTTGTGTAGGATTCCTCGTTTGACCATACTTTCGAATGCTCGTTCGTGCATTTGGGTGCTCATTCGTGCATCGTCGTTGGGTACACTTGCACCATTTTCTTGGGGCTTACTCGGTGATAGTCCAGATGCCCGATTGTTGAGTAATTATTAATGAATCATGAAATTCAGCGGTGAATGATTCATGAAACAGAGTAATAAAAACGAATTGAGTATCTATTACTAATCCATGAATCCAGCCGGGGATCCAAGGAACGGAGTAATGAGATAAGACGGTTACCTATTACTTATCCATGGAATCAGCCGGGGATAGCCATGGAATGGAGTAATGAGATAAAATAGATTAATTTCTAGGAATTCAGTCGGTGAATGTCACGGTAGAATTAATCTATTGTAAATCGAGATATGAGATAGTTGAAGCATCATACTCGTTCTGAAAGGTGCATAGTCAGGGAACAACGTGCAGCGTCGACGTCCTAAAGGCGTTTAACCCTCTTACAAACAATTATGTCTAGAGATCCGCCCGAATCTATACACGGTCTCTCTACATAGTCAGGGAACAGCGAGTATCGCCGACGTCCTGGAGGCGTTAAGCCCTCTGACAAACAATTATGTCCAGAGGACCGCCGAATTATATTATTCTACCTAGAAGGCACGATGAAATGCGTAGCATCGAATGCTCAGCTAGTGGGAGGCCTTTCGAGAAACATATTCATCATGGCTCTGAGAGGAACTCGATCAGAGATCGTGAAACGGTTCACGGATCGTAAAATATGAATCGTCACATGCGCTCCTGAAGCCGGGTCAGAAACATGCAGTATCATGATTTTACGATTTTGACCTTTGTCGAAAATCCACCATCAACACTAAGTCCCCTGCTTAGTGAGGGACAGTCATGTTCCGCAGTAAGCATTAGATGGTGATTTTCCAGTTGACGAGATAAGCAGTTAAACTCGGTCGTACAAAGGTATTTTCAGAATCCTCGATTTGCTCCAATGGTGTCATGTACGAGCAAATGCTTACCTAAGGACCCTGATAGTATGATAGAGCGTCATCTCGTGAGCACGGAGAGATGAGGCACTGCTGATTTGGACGGTCGGACATCCAGTTTTGGTCGGTTTAATATTTATGGGCCTGAGCCCAAAAAAAAGAAATCCATGTTTTATTAGGTTTTGGAAATAAATTTGATATAAAAGGGAAGAGGCCCTAAAAAAAAAAAACTAACTACCGACCACCTTCCCCTTGATCTCACGTCCGAGCAACCAGAGGAGGAGGAGAAAATTTTCGTGCGGAAAAGTCACCGACGATGATCACCGGCTGATCAACTTCCGGACGGCACCGACCAGGTACGATTTTTTTTTTTTTTTTTTACTGTGATGTTAGTTGTTCCTAAGTTGTTCAAAACAAAATTCCATGTATGCATGCATGCGTAGGTTTTATGAAAATTTGTTTTAGCAAACAGACGTACGTCCGTCCGTCTAGGAAACGAACAATAATCCCTAACATGAAAGAGATATGTATATATTTTATTTGATTAAATATGATCTAATTGTAGTAGAATTTTTTTTTTTTAATGAAGTTCCATGGAAATCAAAAAATTTATTTTCAAAGTGTAAACTTTCACACAAATACTTGTAGGACCGTACGTTCTCGAAGTTAA
This sequence comes from Papaver atlanticum, assembly GCA_023531105.1. NCBI lineage: Eukaryota > Viridiplantae > Streptophyta > Magnoliopsida > Ranunculales > Papaveraceae > Papaver > Papaver atlanticum. The sequence goes on along the minus strand of JAJJMB010005364.1, from coordinate 3,129,457 downwards.
AGTAATAAACAATAATCTCTAGTATTAGAGAGATTTTTGAAGTAGACTTGCGTTTCATGACAAAAATTTATTTGTGAACTTTCAAAATTTATTTGGAATATGTGGACCTTTACAAAGATAGAAAAGACCCTCGTTTCATAGATAAATGCTCATTCGAGCAAAACAAAATTGCTCACACGATGAAAATTATGAGAATTATTCAAAGTTTCGTGAAGAGCCAAGTGTTGAATTTAAATGACGTATGTTGCTCGTCCTTGCAGGTTTGAAGGAGTGAGCAATATTTTCGAAGTTTTACACTATTATCACTACAGCTAGTGAAACCGTAAATAGGTAACAGTTGAGAATTACCATTTTGTTGCAAATTTAATATTGGCACATCCGTGACTTTATGTTTCTGGCTACAGATAATGGTGACTCCCATCAGTAGTGACCATTCTTCTAGTTCTTCTGAGGAGGATTCCAAGATTCCTAGGCCAGAGATGAAGATTTCTACAGCAGAAGGATGTGCCAAAATGAATCGATCACTGAAGGATGCTAAGGAGATAATAAATAGCATGCCTCTTGATCATCTGAAAGTTGTTCGTGATGGATTTCTGAAGAGAGAAATCGAGGATGAGAAGTGAGCCACTTATCAGCAAAAGAGGCGTCGACTTCAGCAAAAGAGGCTAGCAGCTGAGGATGAAACTCGATCTCGTGCCGATGGTATAGCCTTGGATTCAGATGCCGAGGAAATTGAATCTGCTTGGGAGCCTATCAGACGCAAAGTTAAGCCATAACAGCCTAGTATAAGGGTTTAACGGTTGGCTAGAGTTGATTTCAAAGCTGAATGTGAAGAAGATGACTACTTGGATGCAATGTACAACGACCCTGGAGATGATAAAGAAGTTCTTGATTCTGAAAATAACTCTGAAGAGGAGTCCGATGGAGACTCTACAGAAGATGACGATTGCAAAGACAGCGATGAATCTGACACATCTGAATCCGATAATTAAACTTGCTTGCAAATCTTTCTGAGACCATTTATTTTTGTTGAAGTAGGTATTATTCTGATTATTTGAGTAATTTGACTGTAGAGACGTTGGATTAGAAATTACTTTTATAATAATAATTCCTTATTACCTCTTCTCACCCAATCCTTCTCACACTTTCAATGGACCCATGCCCACGCGTGTGAAAACTAACCACAGTCTTCTGAAGTATGACTGCACAAGCAAACGAAGGAATCATGATTTGCACAGATCATCAATTCCCGTCAAAATATTGACTGCGCTTGGTTGAATCGTCAGTCCTTAGTCCCCAGTATTGTCGCTCTTCTTCCACATCACCAACGCAATCTAGTTTGAGATCTAGAGTCTCAGTAGAAATCGCAACTGATTTTACCATTTGTAGAAGATAGGTATCCACCGTCTTGTGTTTTGACTTTCAAAACTTAAGGTTTTCTATTTATACAACACATCTTCTTCTGTTCCTATATATTATCAGAAGAAATTTTGATCACGATCATACCTCTCATTATCACCATGTATGGTAGCAGTGCTTCTTCTCAAATCAGATCTCTGGCAAAGCATGTGGTTGGGGAGTCCATCTCGGTAGGTTGCACACTTTCTTTTATTTTCGTGTAGCCATAATGACTGATCGAATAAAATTATTTTTGCAGGGCGATCATGGGAATCGACTTTCTTCTTCCTCTTATAGTTTAAGGCCTAAACGGACTGTTAAGGTTCCTGCTCGCTATAGGTATGCTCATGTTGCAGCTAGAACATCCGTGAGTCTCTGACTGAAGATTTCCTTTGATCGAGCGTTTATCCAATTTTACTGAAATTAAACATTTCTGTCGTCGCAGGTTGATATTCATGTCGTTGTCGATGCTAGGAAGAGAAATAATAGAAAGTCTGTGGTTGCGGCCGATGATGATGCTGACAACCGTGCTGACGAAAACTCAACCAACTCTATAGATGCTGATTCCAGGGTTTCTATTCGTGAGTACCCAGCGTTCGGGCTTCCATTCGATACTCCCATGGTCAACGCCTGCCCAGACAATCAGCTAGTTGGTGGTTTCATCGTTCCCAAGTGTTATGCATCCCTTTACACCAAGATCTGGAGGAGGTACAGCCACATTGCTACTACTAAAGTATGGAGAGGTTTTCTGCCAACCTTGTTGACTACTGTCGCCGGTTTGTTGCCTATTATTGATGAGATGAACAGGAAAAATCTACGAGATGTCAAAAACCAAAAGTTGCATAGATGGGATGATATGATCTCAAACTGTGAGACCTTGCGATTCAACATAGGCTGGCTCTGTCTTCGTATCGGGGTCATCAAGATTGATAGAGCGGCAGCTGCTGCTAATGTGATTTATGATGCGACCGCTGTCATGGAAGAGGAGAAATCCCTCGCGCTGGAATCAGCAAAAGTTGAGAAAGCTGTCCAGGACTTGAAAGTGAAGACTGAAAATTTTCAAAAAAGGCTTGAAATGGCTTTCAGTAAAAATTATTGTTGTTGGATGATTTGCTCTGAGTGAGCGTTTGAGAGATTTTTTGTAAGATTGAGACTTGTTTTTGAATAAAGTAGATGATTGGAAGAATTTTGTGAGATTCATGATTTTTTTTGAATTTCGAACGAACGAGCATATTGCATACTCTTTGAAGGAATAGAAATTACATTTTGAAATTTAACACATAATTGTTTACTGATCGTTCAAGCATAATATGCCTTGAGCCACTTGCCATTGATGATGTTTCCTTCCACTCCTCCATTAACAGCTAAGATTTTGTAATATCCGCTGGATACTGCCTTGATGATTACATAAGGCCCTTCCCATTTTGGAGAGAACTTGGGAGCGGACATGTCTTGTTGAATATGCTTTGCTGTTTTCAAAACCAAATCTCCTACTTGAAATGTTCGAGGTCTTACCATTTTATTGTATGCCTTGGAAATCCTTTGTTTGTAAGTTTCCACATATTTTTCTATTTTGGCCCATCTTGAATCGAGCATGTCCAATTCAGTAATTCTTGAATTAGACACTTCAGCCTCATCCCACTACACTCCACCGGCCGCTACGATTTTTGCAGAGGGAATCTTAATCTCAGCTGGGAGAATAGCATCAGCGCCATAGACGAGAGAATACGGTGAAGTCCGAATTGAGCCTCTTGGTACGGTGCGGTAGGCCCATAAAGCCATGGGAAATTCTTCATGACACGTTCGTGGATTGTCATGAACTGTTCGACTAAGAATCCGGATCAAGGTTTTGTTGGTTCTCTCCGCTTGTCTGTTTCCTTGGGGATAGTATGGTATGGAGAAAATCTGTTTGATTCCATATTCCTCGAGCAATTATGCAACATGTCTGTTGGCGAAAGGAGTTCCATTATCCGTGATGATATGTTTAGGAATGCCGAATCTACATATGATGTATTCCTTGATGAAGGCTGCAATCGTGACTCCAGTGGTACTTCGAAGAGGAATAGCTTCAACCCATTTGATGAAATACTCATTTGTTGTGATGGTGTATTCATGCTGCTTCGAAGACGCTGGATTGATTTTTCCGATGATATCCAGTCCCCAACTGTAGAAGGGCCATGGACTGCTCACGGAATGTAATGGAAGACAAGGAGTGTGAATGAGGTTACCATGAACTTGGCATTGATGACATCTCTGAACATAGGAAGCCGCATCGTCTTCCATGGTCGGCCAATAATATTTCTCATGAATTTGGAGAAATAATTTCTTATTTCCTTGGTGTTCACCTCCGTGCATCTCTTTCAAGATTGTGGGAATTTCATCCCCGTCCAAGCATCTCAGAAGGTTCCCACCAAAGCTTTTGCGATACAAAATTCCTTCCAGGTAGACAAACTGTTTGGCCTTCTGGGTGAGTTTGATCGCCGCTTTATTTTCTGATGGTAGATCATTGTCAATAAAATATTTTATGTAAGGTTCTCTCCAGTCCCCAGTGTGGTGGATTGTTAGAACTTCCAGATGATGAGGTGGTGTCTGACAATTGGGACAGGACCCTTGCAACATTCTCGACTGAGCCTCCATGGAAGGCCAATAGTACCCAAGTCTTTGAAGTCTTCTGTAAAGTGTAACCACTAGGGTTTGTCCGCGTATTTCCTCATGTACGTGTTTGAGTTGATCGCTCGCTTCCTCATCTCCAAAGCATCGTGACAAGGATCCGTCAGGATTGCGATAATACAATGCTCCATGTAGCAGGAAAAAGTTTTTCAACTCCTTGAGACTGATTTTCCCTTCTGTAAGAGAACTGCTCAACTCATGAATGATGGGTGCACGTCAGTCGCTTGCTTGAGTATCCTCAACTTGAGTAAGCCAGGTAGATGATACAAAACGTATTTGCACAGTGATGGATTTCTCTGACCCCTCAAACTGCAGTTTGGACGCAAGAGTCGCTAGACAGTCAGCATGTGTGTTGTTAGTACGGCCAGTATAAACAACTGTTGCATCAGAGAAATGAGTTAATAGTCTTTGTGCTTCGGCCCTGAATGGAGCGAGTGTTATTTCTTTGAGAGAGTACGCGCCATTCATTTGATTGACCAGCAACTTTGAGTCTCCTATTATCTCCAGGTGCATTGCCCCTGCTTGCTTGGCCAAGGACAACCCTAGGAGGAAAGCTTCATATTCTGCCGAATTATTGGTGCAGTGGAAATCCATCTTGAATGAATATGAGAAGACTTCACCGGATGGAGATACTAGTACAACACCTGCTCCACCAGTATCATTGCTTGGAGTGGAGGATCTATCAAAATATAGGAGCCATGTTTCTTCTTGGATGATTGAGATCTCTGGAAACTTACCTGGCACTTCTTCATGCAGCATTGTGATGTCTTCTCCAGGGAAAGTAGCAAGTAAGTCTGCAACTGCTTGTCCTTTGATTGCTCTTGGCGGGACACATGCTATGTTAAATTCTGACATCTGAAGTAGCCATTTTTCCGGTCTTCCAATCAGTGCAGGTTTCGACAATAAGAATTTTATGGGATCAGTTTGACCACCAGCACAACTCTGTTTGATAATAGATAATGCCTGAACTTCTGGATTGCGTGAACCAATGCTAGACATGCTCTTTCGGCTTTAAGGTATCAGAGTTGAGCGCCTCTCATCATACGAATGAAGTAATAGATCGGACGTTCAATGCCTTCCTCGTCTTCTTGAGCGAGAAGCGCTCCAATAGCAACATCACTGGAGGCCGTGTAAAGTATTAATGGTCGTCCTTGCACCAGAGATTTCATGACAGCAGGTGATAATAGTATTTGCTGCATTTTATGGAATGCCTCTTGTTGAACGGTCGTCCATTTAAAACTTGCTCCTTTCTTCAGTAGAGGAGTGAACAAAGCAATGAGTTGAGCCAACCCGGGAATGAAACGCCGAATATAATTTACCTTTCCCATAAAACTCTGGAGCTCTTTCACAGTGTGTAGAGGAGGCATGGTAGTGATGGCTTTTGTCTTGTTTGGATCGACCTTGATTCCTTCGGCAGTGACCAGGAATCCTAGAAACTTTCCGGAAGAGACACCAAAAGCACATTTCAGAGGATTCATCTTTAACTTATATTCTCTGCATCTTTCGAAAACTTGTCTCAGAATTTCCAGGTGGGATGATCGGGTTTTCGATTTCACCACCACATCATCGACATAGTCTTCCACTTGCTTGTGCATCATGTCGTGGAATATCGCAGTCATGGCTCATTGATAAGTGGCTCCCGCATTCTTCAGGCCTAAAGGCATCACCGTGTAGCGAAAGTTTCCAATGGGAGTTCGGAACACGGTCTTGTTAGCATCATGTTCGTACATCTTGATTTGGTTGTATCCGCTGTAAGCATCCATAAATGAGTCGTGACCACTGGTTGCATCGACGAGCATATCAATGTTGGGCAAGGGAAAGTCATCCTTTGGGCAACATTTGTTCAGGTTCCTGAAGTCCACACAGCATCGGATTTGACCATTTTTCTTCTTGACTGGAACAATGTTTGCCAGCCATGTTGGATGTTGAATAGGTATGATGAACCCGGTTGTTGGTAGCTTCTGGATCTCAACTTTGATTTGTTCCTCGACATCATGTCTGAACTGCCTGGGCGGTTGCTTGACAGGTTTGGATCCAAGAGTAATGTGCAGGTCATGAGTGACTAATTTGCCATCTAAGCCGGGCATCTCTTCAACCGCTTGCACGACTTACTCATGTTTCTCATCATGGATGAATACACGTGCTGTAGGCTGCCAGAAAAAAAAACCTAATTGATATCCCCCATGTGACGTGATTGATGTCTCACGAACGTGGAGTCTGCAAAGCAGACGCGTATTTTATTAGTCAGTCGTTGACTTATTAGACAGTGAGTCTAATTTTTGTTGAATTGAGCATGAGTGATGAATGCTCAGTGATTAATGATTGAGATGTACAGTTCTTATGTTGATATTGCTCGTCTGAGAAAATATTTTAAATTCGAGCAAGTATTGGTCGATTCGACAAATTACTGAATATTGATAGTTGGATCAATATTCGAACAACTGAGCAAGTATTGCTCAATTCGACGAATTAATGGATCAGAAGTTGCAGGAAGTAGTTCTTCTGCTGTACAGCTCAAGAACACAAAGAACATTAGACACACAGAGTCTGTCGCAGAGGCAGTCTTATATTCAACTACAGAAATCTTTTATCGTTTCTGTCTGTACCTGCTTAAGATGTTCAGCAACTATTATTTTCCTTGCAAAAAGCTTTCTGTAACTACAGCTCATCCTTTTCAATAAAAACACCTTTTGATCTATGAATTATTATTTTGAGTGTGTTTTGAGCATGTGGAGCTAAAACCCATCACTGGGACAATGGAGGAAGCCGGTTTTCGTCACTGTGGTAATTCTATCAATTCTTGTTATAACTTTTTGCACTAATTTAAATTGAATCATGATTTTTATTAATTAGTTGTGATTTAGTTTGATGGGTTATGCTTAGCTTAAGTGTTTTGATAGTCCATGCTTACCATTTACAATTAATGTTTACAAAATCTACCTTGTCAAAAATTCAGAGTCAATAATTATTATTTTTGGAGCTATAATTGTCTAAGAATTGATATTCAAACCACATGAACATGAATCCTGGTGGAATCCCGAGTCCCAGTACCTCACAACTTTGTTAAAATCTTTTCTTTGTTTTTAGTATTTTTGTTTATTACATCTGAAATCAAATCTCTACAAGTCTGAGAATCGAACATCTTATTTACCACTTCTACAACACATTAATTTTTGGCGCCGCCGACGCAGACTTGTCTTTAGGTTTAGGTTTTAGATTTTTATTTTATTTTTTATTTTTTATTTTCTTTGATTTTACTTTGGGTATTTTTGCTTTTGTTGTGCAGGTTTTGCTTGAAACGAGTGGTGAAAAGTTGAACTTGCCAAAAAAATGCAGAAAATCCAAGACTCTTTTTTAGATTTTATTTATTTTGGTAGTTTTATTTATTTTTGAACTTGTAATTTTATTTTATTTGTTTGTCTGTTTATTTTTAGTATTTTATTTATTAAAAAAAAACACTGCACACACCAATTGCATTTTCTTCCGGCACCGATTTTAGGAAAACAAGTGGTTTAGTAAGGTGAACCCTCTGGGCGTTATCATCCGAAACACCACAAGCCTCAGCCTCGTACCTGTGACCAGTCTTTGATTGTAGGTATATTTTGTTGTAGGTAACCCAAGCTTACCTAAATTAGTTAGCCCAACATTTGCATGTGCACATTTTTTTATGGAATCTTGTATGCCAGAACGTAAGAGAGACGCTCTAGGTCGGTTTATGCGTGAAAAACCTAGAAGTGATATTTTAGGAAACAAGAATCTTGATTACCTTAATCTAGAGAGTCCTATTTTTGGACGTTCTTCTCATAGTGAGGAAAATATCCTTAGTACTCCTATAGTGCCAGCAATGACAACTGTGAGAGATTACATGTACCCAACTAGGTCCACTCGACCATCGTGCATAAGATTACCAGCCTCTTCGGGTAATTATGAGTTGAAACCTAGTACTATTCAGATGATCACTGTATTCTTAGGGAAAGATGATGAGAACCCATATTCACGTAAGGGACTTTTAGGAAATTTGTGGAACAGTTAAGATTAAAGACCTTAGTGATGAAATTTTAAAACTTAAATTTTTTCCTCTTTCCTTAAGAGATAAAGATAAATCTTGGCTAAATAATTTACCATCTGAGTCCATAACAACATGGGATGAACTCACTTCTGTGTTCTTCCAAAAGTTTTACCCAAAACATAAAACCTCGTCTATTAGGCTGAAAATTAGCACCAATATGCAACAAGAAGGAGAGTCTCTTTATAGGTTTTTAGAAAGATTCAATGATCTCTTGGCGCAGTGTCCCCATCACGGGTTTGAGAAAATGAAATTAGTGCAAATTCTTTATGACGGGTTAGACTACTCGACCAAAGCCATGGTTGAGTCATTATGTGCTGGTAGGTTCTTAAATGAAACTGTTGATCAAGCATATTCCTTTTTAAAAGAAGTAGCTGAAAAATCCCAACAGTGGGAATCATGTGTAGAACCCCCTAAAAGACTTTTTGTAAATAGAAACAGTACCAATATGGTAGACTCAAGCTTTGAGTTGGATGCTAAATTTGCTGCCTTATCTAGACGGTTAAAAGCTTTAGAATTAAGTCAGTCTAAACATAAGTCCTTTGTTGAAACTGATAATATGCTTAGAAACTCTCAAATCTCTAGTTGTAGAATAGAGCCCAATAACTCATTTTGGGAAGGACAGATTAGTGAAGAGCAAGCCCATGCTCTTTATAACAACTCTAGATTTGATAACCGTCAAAGGTTTGATCCATATTCAGAGACATATAATCCCGGTTGGAAAAAGCATCCGAATTTATCATGGTCCCAGGGTCAAAATCAAGGTCAGACTAATAATTTCCAAGATCCACCAAGGTTTAGTCACCCTAAGAGCCCGTTAGAGCCAACTTACTCTTTCGATAACAGGATGAGTCGCTTAGAGGATTCTTTTAGTACTGTAACAAAGACCCAGGAAATGTTAGCAACAAGACATAATAGTTTTCAAAAGGAAACCGAGCAGAATTTTCAAACTAATGCCAAGACTTTTGCTAAGTTAGAACTTCAAATAGGTCAAATAGCTCAGCTTCTATGTGAGAGAGAGAATGGAAAGTTCCCTAGTCAAACCAATCCTAATCCCAAGGGAGATAAAACATATGCTCAAACGAATTCTGTCACTACCCTTAGGACCGGAAAAACGGTAGACAACAAGGTAGCCAAACCTAATAGTGGACATACTGTAGATCCACCTTCTAGTTCCCATGAGGAGTTGCAAGCTGAAGAGACTGACAAAGTTTATAGTGATGCCAATGCGGTTCTTCATGGGTCCGACTTTATGCCAAGAGCCCCATATCCGCAGTTGTTATCTCCAACAAAGAGAGAGTCGACTTTCAACGAGATAATGGAAACATTTAAGCAGGTGAATATTAATATCCCATTATTAGAAGCAATTAGGCAAATGCCTGCTTATGCCAAGTTCCTTAAGGATCTTTGTACACGAAAGTGTAAGCTTAATGTCAATAAGAAAGCCTTTTTAGCTGGTCAAGTAAGTTCAATCCTTCTGAACCAAACAACCCCTAAGTATAAAGACCCTGGATGCCCCACTATATCTTGTGCGATAGGTAATCACTCAGTTGATAAGGCATTACTTGACTTAGGAGCTAGTGTGAACTTACTCCCGTATCATGTTTATAACCAGCTAGGTCTTGGTAAGTTGAAACCGACTAAAATGACCCTACAGTTAGCTGATAGGTCTGTCAAAGTACCTCGTGGTGTCATAGAGGATGTTCTGATTAAGGTTGATAAATTTATTTATCCAGTGGATTTTGTTGTTCTAGATACTCAGCTTGTTCAGGACCCTAGTGCTCAAATACCGGTGATTTTAGGTCACCCATTTTTAGCCACAGTTAACGCTGTCATCAACTGTAGGACCGGACTTATGAACATATCCTTTGGTAATATGATCACTGAACTAAATGTCTTTAATGTTACTAGACAACCTTCTGATGAATTAGAGGAAGTGAATATGATTAGCACTTTAGCTCAGGATCTAGTTCAGGATAATTGGGACAACACTTTATCGGATGATCCTTTGGATGAATTTGATGAGATTCTCTTAAGTCAGTTAGGTGACCAAACTGTTGAACTAGAAGAAGCTCTCGAGTACTTTAAAGACTCTACGGACCCTAAAATTCAAGCCATAGTGCTAGGTCTTACAAAGAGTAATAATGACTCTAAGTTTGGAGGTAATGAACTAGAAGAAGCTCTTGAGTATTTTAAAGACTCCGAGGATCCGGAAATTCAAGCAATAGTTAGAGGTTTGTCTGAGAATACTGACTACCCTAAGTTTGGGGGTGCCCTTATCCTAAGTGATTGTCAAGTATCCCCATTAAAAGTCCTTACCTTGGGAATCGAGCCTAGTGGTCCTGAGGTATTACTTGAGTCTCTTCCGACTACACAACCTGATCCTCCGAATACTATCCAGGAGGAAATTGAGAAATTAGAAACCCATAGTTCGAAAAAAATTGTTTGTCAAGACACTCATATGAAGCCCAAGTGGGCGCTGCAGATAAACCCATTTGTCTTGCAAGAAGTTTTCGATCAGGTTGTGTTATATCTGCTTATTTATCTAATCCGGTGCATTTGTCTCATAATTGTGGCAGTTTTATTTGGTTTTGCTGACCCACAGTTGTTTCGACTATATATATATATATATATATATATATATATGATTTGAAAAGGCAATTAGCCATTTTATGGGTATTTGACGTCTGGCTGAAGACTTAAAACTTAGCACTTATTGGGAGGTAACCCATGCTCATGCAACATGGTAATATCTTTCCTTAACTCTTTTGCTTCAAATTGTAACAGTTTCTCCTTGTTCATGCTTTAAATTTTATCTTTAGAACATTGAGGACAATGTTAGATTTAAGTTTGGGGGTATGGGATAAACTTTTTAGTTGCATTATTTTAAACTCCAGAGCCTAGAAATTTATGCCTATTAAGGATGGCACTAACCAATCTAAGTGGATGGAAGCATCTTGGTTGTAGGAGTTGAGGAACCAATCTGAATGGATGGAAACATCTATATAGAGTCTATTCATAAAAGCACAGAGCCCAGTTGCAAGAAATAACATGGTAGTTTCGCCATATCTCGTTGAGTCCTTTTCACTTTTTGTTTTTATTTTATTTTCTTTTTAAAATAAGTTTCTAAGTGATTTGGTGGGGCCCACACATCGAGTTGTTACCACTGCTAGGGTGAAATAGAGTGATTGAGTTACTAAAAAAAAAGAGACCAGACCAATCAGACCAAACGGAATAGTTCTCAAAAATAAATAATATTAATACTTGGATAGCAATATGTGTGTGTTCTCCCTGTCTCCGTCGCCTAAACAAGCGTGGAACACAGGATCCACGGGAATTACCATGTAATCTGCTGACAAGAAGCATGCGCTTGGATCCGCGAGATCAAATCATGTTGTTAAAAAAAAAAAAAATCGATTATGTTAAATGAATAAATCGACCGCTGGTTCCCTTGTATATGCCAGCTGAGTTGATCTAGAATTAGGATTGTCGACCACTGGTTCCCTTGTATATGCCAGTTATGTTGATATTAGTCATACCAGTATCTCAGTCCATTAGGATAGGTTCATCTTGGCAGTGGCCTTCAGACAGATATGGGAAACACCGTTCACTCCGGATATTGATGTCCATAGTGCAACTATCTGAGTAGAGCTCTGTCACTTATATATGAATTTTAGTATGCTTAAGTGAAAACTCGTGTACAGCAATTGGAATTTCGCATCAGGGTACTTCTTCCTGTAGTCAATGAGAGTATGCCAACCAAGGAGGTTCTTTAGTGCTATTCCAAGGTACTGCGTAGATAACTAGGGTCTGGAGTGAAGGTTTTGTGGGTACACCTCTTGTAAACCCTCCCGAGACTATAGGCCACTAGGGCCACCTAGGGATTTAAAGGCTTGTTGCACACGCTAAGTGCAATCGCGATGCCTGCGACAGTGAGTTAGGATTTTATTTTTTATTTTGGTTTTGCTCGAGGACTAGTAAATAATAAGTTTGGGGGTATTTGATGGACACATTTATGTGTCTAATATGATCTCAATCGTATGTATTGTTAGTTCTCGATTTTGTATTTATTATGTCTTTGTAGGTGTTTTTGGAGAAATACACTTGTGCGGAGAAATTAGCTCAAAAGTGGATAATGGGCACCCAAATTACTATCAGCACCCAAGTAGTTGGATAAGGGGCGACCATCTTCTACATTTGAATTTCCAGAATTGGCAGGAAACTGCTGCATTTGAAGAACATAATTAGGGTTGATGATTTGGACCACTTTTAACGAGATTCAATTGTTGATTTTCATGGGATAGGTCTGTTGTGGAAATACAATGCTGGTATGGATATTCAATTGGGCTAGATTTGGCTGTATTATCGTGTTGAAGCAAAACAAGGGAGAAAACTTTCTCGGGTTTGTTTTGATTTTTTGGGCCAGTTCTAGAGAGATTCAATCGCTGCTTTTGTTTTAGATAAACTCGTTTGGTCTAAACAGAGATTGAATGGGTGTTCAAATCGAAAAAACTTGGACCAGATCATCGGAGTTTGAGTTAAACGGGGTCTCGGGTTTTATTTGTTTTACGTGGGACAGAAGAAAGAATTATTCTCAGGATTTTGTGAATTGTTTGGAAATTACGCAAAGATTGGGAAGATATCTACCAAATCTGGGAAGTTTGGATTAAACAGAGAAGCGTATGAAGATAAAAATGAAATAAGAAAAATATCTGGTAACTTTGCTTGAAAAAAAAGAGGAGATTTCATCGAGATTTCTTGTCCTGAAGGGTTTCTGTGTGTATAAATAGGAGGGGGGGTGAAGCCATACAGAGCTATCGACACTTTGGGAAGACTTTGGGGTAGAGCAGAGGCCGGAGAAGCGAAGAATCAGAAGTTGCAGGAAGTAGTTCTGCTGTTGTACAGCTCAAGAACACAAAGAACATTAGACACACAGAGTCTGTCACAGAGGCAGTCTTATATTCAACTACAGAAATCTTTTATCGTTTCTGTCTGTACCTGCTTAAGATGTTCAACAACTATTATTTTCCTTGCAAAAAGCTTTCTGTAACTATAGCTTATCCTTTTCAATAAAAACACCTTTTGATCTATGAATTATTATTTTGAGTGTGTTTTGAGCATGAGGAGCTAAACCCCATCACTGGGACAATGGAGGAAGCCGGTTTTCGTCACTGTGGTAATTCTATCAATTCTTGTTATGACTTTTTGCACTAATTTAAATTGAATCATGATTTTTATTAATTAGTTGTGATTTAGTTTGATGGGTTATGCTTAGCTTAAGTGTTTTGATAGTCCATGCTTACCATTTACAATTAATGTTTACAAAATCTACCTTGGAAAAAATTCAGAGTCAATAATTATTATTTTTGGAGCTATAATTGTCTGAGAATTGATATTCAAACCACATGAACATGAATCCTGGTGGAATCCCGAGTCCCAGTACCTCACAACTTTGTTAAAATATTTTCTTTGTTTTTAATATTTTTGTTTATTACATCTGAAATCAAATCTCTACAAGTTTGAGAATCGAACATCTTATTTACCACTTCTACGACACATCAATACTTCATCTCGACATGAAAACCACTCCCCCTTACATAATGATTCGTAAACTATATGTATTTGTAGCATGAAACTACACATTAATTCTCCCCCTTTTTGTCAATATAAATTGGCAAAGGTACGAAAACTAGTGGGATCCTCATGAAATTTTCATAGAGATACTTCATGACCAAAAGAGAATAACATACCAACTTATTTTAGATGCAATCATATAGCCGAAGCTAAATGCATTAATCAAGGAGTTTATAAAGATAGAAGATAACCCCAACAATATTCCACAGCCGCACTCCCCACAAAGATTTGGCACTTAAGCACAAGTTAAAAAAGAACTCTCCCCCATAAAATGTCATTCCCGAAAGAACAACAAGAGCGACCTTACTTTTACGAGAAAAGAAGGATTTCTTTGGACATAATCAAATCACATGAGAACATGAATTTGTATCCAGAAATCACAATTGAATTAGCCACAAAAATGATCAATTCAATTGGCCATGCTCGACATAAGAAAACTTATGGAGCAACACAGTATATGCACAAAGATGTGGATCAGGGAAAGACCAATACTGCGGAATAAACAAAGATTCATTCTATTTTTCATCACTATTTGCACAATGACATGTAATAGATTTAATCTTTGTAAACAAAAGTTCATCCTTTCTTCCATCAATATTTGCATAATGACATAAAAGGCTTAACTTTTGTATTCAAAAGTTCATTCTATCTTTTATCAATACTTTCATACCGACATAATAGAGATAACTTTTGAACAAGTATGGGATAGTCAAGGTTCACGGATGTAAACAACATATCCCATAACAATTTGCAATATATGAAACCATAAAGATTAATACTGCAAAAATCATCTTCCAACAAACTTAGAATTTAAATAAATAAATCTAAAAACATTGAAGATGAAAACGTTGGACATAGCTATGTGTACTCACAATAATGGCTATTCCAAACCCTAGTTCTCCTTCTTAAAAACACAAGAATAAAATTCTCATAAGAAGTTTTCCTATACAAAATAACTCATATGAAGCATTTCACTTACTTTGAATACTCTTCTCATATTCCATGTATTCATCAAGCTCGTCTTCGATCATTTCAATCCTGGATAAAAGACTATCCATCTTTTCTTCAAGTCTTTTGGAAGAGGATTCAAGTTCACTCTTCAGGGCACGTACTTGTTCCAAGACGAGATTCATGGTTAAAGAGAGCTTATCAAAAAGAAAGACAGAGGGATTCCCATCAGGAGAGGAATCATGCTTGTTAGAACACATCTCACTATCATAAGTATCAAAACGAACCTTCTTAGAGGGAAAGAGAATAGTCCAGACATCACTTTCTTTACTTGAAAGACTTGATGAGGACATGATAGAAGAGAAAACAAATAAAATGCTTACAACAAGGAGAAATCTTCATCTTAAGTAGGAATGAAGACATGGGATAATATTTACAAAAAGACCTTTGACCAAAACCCTAACAGAATTTGGTTATCCCCAAGAAAAAGTCTTTACAGGAAAAACCGTTCTTGTACACACACGGTTCTTGACTAAAAATTTAAGAGCAACAAAAAGAAACATAATCAAACTAAAGAATCAGCAGAGATATTTCATCACAACTATTGATGGTGGTTTTCGGTTCAGGGCTAAAATTGTAAAACCCTGTATTTAATGTGCCATCATTCTGCAAAGAGACGGATCCCACTTAAAAGTGATGAGCGCCCAGGCCTCTTTACTTACACATGTATTGAGCAATTCAGTATATTTATATAAAATTTATCCAGAATGGTGCATGTAGCAACAATCCCAAATATTCTATAAATTGTAACCTCCCGCCTGCATTATTTATTAATGTATGGCTTATTGAGTATTTTCCTGTGCTATGTTCCCTGGCTGAACCCTTAATATTGATATGACATGACAATTAGTGTTCACTCGCAGCTGAGTAGCATGAATTTCCCGAAGTATCAAGACTAAGGTTTGCATAAAAGTACTCAGACGGAAAGCACGCTGCTCTCTGATAATAAAGAATTTTGTGTCAACACACATAATTCACCAAATTTGATCAATTTTGTGATAACTCACAAGATTCAAATTGTAACCTAATTAATTTGCACCTGGACCAGATGGATTTGCTGGTTGGTTTTACAGAGAAGTATGGGAGATCATTGGTGAAGACTTCATAACTGCTATTAAATTTTGGTGGAGTAGAGGTTTCATACCTAATGGCTTAAATGCAAACTTCTTACTACTACTCCCAAAAGTCAAAAATGCTAAAAGAGCAAAACAATTCAGGCCAATAGGATTGATGAATTTCAGCTTTGAAGTCATCACAAAAATTATCACAAAAAGACTAACTGAAATGATCAAGAAGGTGGTATCTCCCCAACAGGGTGTTTTCATCAAGGGAAGAAACATTCAAGAGAAGATTGCATTGTCATCTGAATTAGTAAATGACATGGAAAACAAGAGAAGGGGTGGAAATATGGGATTAAAACTTGATATTACCCAGGCCTATGATTCTCTGAGTTGGGAATTCTTGTTTCAAGTCATGCAGAAGTTTGGTTTTTCAAGAAATGTCACAAAATGGTTACATACTCTTCTCAAATCTGCAAGGATTTCTATTTTATTAAATGGTGGACCTGTGGGATATTTCCAAGTGAGTAGAGGGTTGAGACAAGGTGACCCACTGTCTCCTCTTCTTTTTGTTATAGCTGAAGATCCCTTAAGCAGAACTTTGACAAGAATGGTGCAGGAAAATCAAATCCAGCCAATGGTATCTAGAAAGAATATAAATCCTTCTCATATCTTTTTTGCAAATGACATATTTATATTCTGCAATGCTGATAAGAGAAATGTGAGAAAATTGTTGAAAGTTTTAAAAGACTATCAAGCTGCTTCTGGTCAGGTAATTAGCTTAGAAAAAAGTAAATGTTTTATAGATGGTACAAGTGAAACAAGAAAACTCCAAATAGCAGAATTGTGTAATATGCCTCTCTCAACATTCCCTGACAAATATTTTGGAGTCATGATGGAACCAGGGAGAGTAAAATATATTCACTTATGGAGCATAATGGAGATGATGCAAGAAAGTTTGGCTGGATGGAAAGGTAGATTACTCACATTCCAAGAAAGACTGGTTTTAGTAAAATTTGTACTTTGCAGTTTTCCCATTTATACAATGGCAGTTTATAAGTGGCCTAAAACAATAATAAAAGAAAGTGAAAGAATCATCAGAAATTTCTTTGGACTGGTGATTCTTCCACTAGAAAGGTGATAACTTTAAAGTGGGATTCAGTTTGTACCCCATTGGATGAAGGTGGTCTAGGTTTGAGAAGATTGGAAATTCTTAACAAAGCCCTGCTAATGAAGCTTTATTGGAAAATTCTAAAGGGAGAAGATGAGATGTCAAGGTATTTTCAAGCAAAGTATCAAGACAAAATGGTGCATGGATCAAATATTATAAAAAATCCTTTATATGGACAGGTTTATAATGGGTGGCAAATGATGTATTACAACATTCTAGATGGCTGGTGGGGGATGGGAGGAGTATTTCAATTTGGAAGGATAATTGGATTAAAGAAAAAGCTTTGGTAGAATTGTAGCCTGAAAATGAATTCTTGAAGCTATTCCCAGATATGAAAGTATCTGACATACTGTTAGATGGTGACTGGGTTATTCCTACAGAAATGTTAGAGATGTTTGATATTAGTGAACTTCCTGTTGCTGATAATCAAGAAGATAGAAGAATTTGGAGTGCTAATCTAAATGGAGAATTTACAGTAGCTTCAGCAGTGGAGACTATCAGGAAGAAACAGCCAAAACTTCAGTGGACTAAAAAGGTATGGTCTCACTCAATCCATCCATCTATATCTAGTAATGTTTGGAAGCTAAAAAGAAATATTTGCCCTACTGATGAAAATATGAAGAAAAGAAACTTCAGTCTTGCTTCTAGATGCCCCTTCTGTAGAAATTCTGAAGAAAACTTAGATCATATATTGTGGAAATGTAACTACAGTGAAATTGTGTGGAAATGGCTTGGTGACATGTTTTGTTTTAAAAACCCAAGATCATTTGATGAGATTTTCAAGTTTGCCAATAAACAAAGCCAAGCAGTGAAGGAAATTTGGATGATCTCTGCATTCATTACTCTGAAAGAACTTTGGTTTTTGAGAAATAAATGTGTACATGATAATTAAATCTTCAATGACCTAATTCTCAAGACTAGAATTTAAAGCTCACTGCTGAGAATGAAGTAAGAATGAAAGGAAAGATGTGGAACTCAGCATATGATTTGCAGGTTTTGAAACATTTTAATCTAAGCTGTAGAAGAACAAACACCACAAGAATTCAATAAAAAAAAATTCTGCTGCCGTTGAATAATCAAACTCTTCTATGTTGTGATGGGGCTTCAAGAGGAAATCCTGGTAAGTTATGGATTTGTTGG
This sequence comes from Papaver atlanticum, assembly GCA_023531105.1. Classification (NCBI taxonomy): domain Eukaryota; kingdom Viridiplantae; phylum Streptophyta; class Magnoliopsida; order Ranunculales; family Papaveraceae; genus Papaver; species Papaver atlanticum. The sequence goes on along the minus strand of JAJJMB010005364.1, from coordinate 3,111,312 downwards.
AAGAAATTCAGGGGGTGAATGTATAGTGGCAATAACAGGTGGCCTGGGAGTAGCAACTAACTATTATGCAGAGGTGATGGCTTTGCTATGTGTATGGGAATGGGCTGTGAAAAATGGTAAGTTGAATGTCATCTTCAGATTAGACTCAAAAGCAGTAATAAAAGCATTCACCACAGGTCAGGTTCCTTGGTTTGCAATTACAAGGTGGAGAAAAATTATTACACATCTACAGCAATGGGACTTTGTTCACAGTTTCAGGGAAGTGAACTTCTCTGCAAATTCTATGGTAAAAAAAGATGCAAGTATGGCAAGGGGAAAATCTATTATATTCACACAAAAACCATCTTTCCTACATAATCTGGAGAATGAAAATCAGCCTTACTATAGATTTTGTTAGCGGAGAGTGATGTAGATCTCCTTCTATGGATTTTGCTTGTTGGTTTTTTTGTTTTCCTTTAGTTCCAGTTTTGTTTCCTTTAGTTCCATTTTTGTATTTTTTGTAAAACTCTTTTGTTTAATAAAATTTATATTGTTGAGCAAAAAAAAAAAAAAAAACTAATTAATTTGCAAAAAATTAGGTTTTTGCGGCCTCCGCAATATTTCGAACCCTGTTGGTCGAAACTAAACCTAGGCAAGCTAGGAAATTGATCCGCCATGGATTAGTAGGAGCAAAATCCTACCAAAAGTAAAAAACAAGAAGTAAGAGAAACTACGGTAAATAAAAGCAGCAACAAAAGGAGGCGCGGCCACACCACTTCGCTGGCCGGCCGCGCCCCATATTATTGCCTGCTGGCCCCTCTTTCCCATCAACCAATCAGATCGCTTTAAATGTGCCACATGCACTTTGATTAAAGTTGGAAGTTGGTTGGTCGACGCACCTAGTTCCTTAGGGAAGCTAATATAGACTGCCCATGTCAGTCTTAAAACGATCAAGACCGTACGTTTTGGCCAGTCGATTTATTAAGTCTAGCCACCTCCTAACATGGTCGAGCAAGCACCATCATGTACACCGGAGGGCAAACTAGCGCTTAGGCCAATCGGAATCCTCCCAACTCGCAAGCGGAGCCACTAAACGATTACCCAAAACAGTTGGCCACGTGAGTTACAAAACCCTTATTTCTATTAAGCAACGTTAAATTACTGCCGCAAAATGATCTCGGCCGTCCAACTTCGCCAGCCGAATTGACCGGCCTAGATTCAATTCCGATCAACGGATAAGGCGCAGATACACTCACTAGCAGCCAGACTATAGCACTGGCTGGTCGAATAGTCCACAGCATGCCGCCAACCAAAAACCGTTGGCCCAAAATGGGTTGGCCACATGGATTTTAAAACCTAAATTAAATCAACAGAAACCATTAACTGCCGCAAATCATCTCGGCCGCCCAACTTCGCCAGTCGAATCGGCCGACCTAACTCCTATCTTAGGCAGCCAACAAGATGTGGCCATGATCAACGGCCATCCCTCTTCCATAAGGAACAATCGGCCAAGTTGCGGCTTGCCCATATGGCTCCTAAACGATCGCCCAAAGATGGCTGGCCGCGCTTCTTATAGAATTCTTAAACAAATTAGCGGCAACCAATAACTACCGTAAATCATCTCAGCCATCCAATTTGGCTAGCCAATTTAACCGGTCTAGATTTAACTTGGACCGACCAATAGGATGTCAAAATGGCTGCCAGCCATCACTCTCCTATAGGGACCGACCGTCCTACCTTTGGCATGCATAAATATCTCCCAACAACTTCCTGAAAATGGCCGGTCACGCTCCTTTTAAGACACAAGGTTCCGCGACCAACCAAGACAGGCTCAATACAACGATGCGTCAAATACATCGATTATTTTGAGATGCTTGCTTAAAAGCGATGCTTTACATGCATCGAATACATACTGAAAAAGTGGGGGTACAACAACCTCACCCAATAATTCGCTTAGCAATCTATATGGACTAACTCCAATATACTTTTAAGAGAATCAACTACACAGTCAGACTCAATCTTAATAAAAAGTATATCAAAGAGTTATATCTCAGTTTCTCGATTCAATACTTACTCAAGCAAATAGAAATCTGCGAGTCTAATTGAATACAAGAGAAATTAACTTTAACGGTACCAAAGACCAATGTTCAAGTATCAATCAATTTCAATCAACAACCAAAGTTCGGATTTACCAATTGATTGATTCAACGAACAACCTGTGATATTTCAATTATATAACAAAATATAATGCGAAAAATAAATAACACAGACACCAGAAGTTTTGTTAACGAGGAAACCGTAAATGCAGAAAAACCCCGGGACCTAGTCCAGATTGAACACACATTGTATTAAGCCGCTACAGACACTAGCCTACAAAAAACTAACTTCGGTCTGGAATATAGTTGAACCCCAATCAATCTCACACTGATCCAAGGTACAGTTGCGCTCCTTACGTCTCTGATCCCAGCAGGATACTACGCACTTGATTCCCTTAGCTGATCTCACCCACAACTAAGAGTTGCTACGACCCAAAGTCGAAGACTTTAATAAACAAATCTGTATCACACAAAAAAGTCTACATGAATAGATAAATCTGTCTCCCACAGAAATACCTACGATTTTTGTTTCGTCTTTTGATAAATCAAGGTGAACAGGAACCAATCGATAACTCGGACTTATATTCCCGAAGAACATCATAGAATTATCAATCACCTTACAATAATCTTAATCGACTAGCGAAACAAGATATTGCGGAATCACAAACGATGAGACGAAGATGTTTGTGACTACTTTTCTATCTTGCCTATCGGAGAAATTAATCTCAAGCCAATCTTACGATTACACTCAATCACGATAGAAACAGCAAGATCAGATCACGCAACTACAAAGAAAATAGTTGGGTCTGGCTTCACAATCCCAATGAAGTCTTCAAGTCGTTAACCTATAGGGTCTCGGTAGAAACCTAAGGTTAAAGGAGAATCGACTCTAGCTTATACAACTAGTATCACATAGGAGGTGTGGGGATTAGATTTCCCAGTTGCTAGAGTTCTCCTTTATATAGTCTCCAAATCATGGTTCGCAATCTAAGTTACCTTGGTAACAAAGCATTCAATATTCACCGTTAGATGAAAACCTGATTAGATTCAAGCTAATATCTTTCAACCGTTAGATCGAACTTAGCTTGTTATACACAAATGAAATGCACGTTAATTTAGGGTTTTTAACCGTACCTAAACGTGTACACCTAGTTGGTTCAACAGTAGTTAACCAAATGGTTAGCCATATGAGCACTTTCATATCAATCATATTCATATTCACCATAACTAGTTCAAATGACTCAAAAGAACTAGTTAGAGAGTTGTTCAATTGCTTAGATCTCATAGAAGTATACAAGACACAATCGAAGCAAAAACGATTTTGATTCACTCGAATCGATTCATGAACTTTATAGCCACGGTTTGCAAATATGCATTCCTTAGTTTATATAAGTTTAAGTTCACGAATAAACCGTTTTTAGAAAATAACCCACTCAAGTACGCATACCGGTACGCATACTTAAGTACTCGGATTGAGTTTGTTTTCAGTTCACAAACTCCAGCAGAAATTCACGGGACGTGAACTTCCGGGAGTACGCGTACAGGTACGCGGACTTTAGTTCCGGTTATTCTGAGCAGCAAAGTACGCATACTTTGGTTCAAGGATTTTGGACTTACACACGTATGAGTTCACATACAATGTTTATATCCATTCAAGGTTATATATTCTAAACTCTCATTTCAATCATTGAAACATTCTTAGAGGATGTTAAATAGAGGTTATTCACACACTATTTTTCATCAAAGCGATTCTCAAGATATTGAAATAATCAACATGACTTTCGTCACTTGTAAAGATGAACTTGGCCAAAGCGAAAGCTTACCAACACATATTTCGAGAAATAGATAAGCGAGATAAACTCGGCTCGAAATAGCAAATGTGTATAATCGAAGTCTATATAGCAATACGACTTTTGTCTCAAGATATGAGATAGAGTAGATAGACTTTTGAGTGATAGATAAGTTCAAGTCTCCACATACCTTTTAGGTGATGAAGTTCCACCAGTTCCTTGAGTAGTTCTTCGTCTTTGTATGATGAACGTCGTGGAGTCTAGAGCTCAACTACACTTTCTATCCTAGTCCGAGACTTAGCTATAAGTAGACTAGAAATCAAGACTTATAATTTTTGCAACTAAACTTGACAAACAAGCTTGAGATAGCAATGCTTGCGAGTTCGACCGAGTAGTGCTCTAACACATACGATATTTTATGAGTATCGGCTTCACAAATAACTTAGTTATTTAACCTAATGGCGTCACATGTTATTCTTTGCGGCAAGTCTCATGACTTGGCTCGTCAAACATGACTACCCGCCACCTAGCTTGCGCGTGATAGGTCATAATAATTAGGCAAGACCCACTCAGCAACTTTCTTCATGTTTTCCACGAAAATACTCGAGATATCAAACATGTCACAAACTGGGGGATGTTCATCAGGGTATTGATCTGGCGGTTTACAGTGTGCGGCGTGCAACACGCCCATTAAAAGAAAGTGTCAGGAAGGTGGGCAGTTAGTGATGATAGAGAAGTAGTGGGACGAAACAGCCCAGTCTTCCCCTCATAGTGATATAAATAGGCGTGTTGAGTAATGGGCGTGTTGCGTGGGAAGAATGTTTCAACGAAACAATGAGCATCCAAATGATTATGTCAAGAGATACTGAATTCAAGCACTGGATTGTCACGACCCAAATGTGACTGAACAACAGTTGGTGAAGTCATGCATTAACAGTATGGTTCCCATCTATCGCACTTTACTGGAGAACCTGCGCTTCCAGACATTCTCTGAACTCCATGAAGCTGCTAAGCGGTCGGCTACAACAGCACCAGCACTGTTGGAAAAAACCAGACCAGCCAGGATTGAAGATGCATGCGATACTCGAGGAAACGGGCGCCTTATCAATAAGCAATATAATACCGGTCCCTCTATAAGCATAGTGGGTGAAGGAGGAAAGAGGAAATCTCCAGCAGCGGAACAACAACCCAAACGTGCGGCACCAACGCATCAGATAACTCCACCCCGGAAGGCTGCGGCTAAAACTCCTGTGCAACAACAAGAAACTGGAAAGGCTGCTCCAAACTTCCCGTTCCCGATCGAAGAAGTAATTGAACTCCTGGAAGCATGGATTCAAGATGATGCCATCAAACTACCTCCTATTAGGCGCCCATCAACTGAGAAAGAAATGGCAAATCCAAAATATTGTCGTTACCACAGGTTCTTCAATCATCCAACTAATGAATGCAACAAACTGAAACACATTTTCAAGGAGAAGGTGGACGCAGGAGAACTTCAATTAGGCACCAAAGGAGTTCACAAAGACCCTCTTCCCGTCAGGAGTTGCATGATTTCTGGGGACTCCGTCCACAAAACCGTACAGTCTATGATAGAGCATTTATGTGAGATTATGTATTTCTCCAAGGCGCAATGTCAAGACATATTTGCAGCCCTCAACCATATTATATCAGGCAAGCGGCTGTTTCCAGCCAGGGAAGCCGTTCCCAAACCCCAACCTCTCCTGGAAAGCACGACTGGTAGATGCAACTGGGGACTCCTAACCACCACTCACTTGAAGGACGTCGAGTTTGACAGCACACTAATTGACACGGCCTCTGACTTCAACATTGTAACCATCAAGAGTATGAGAGCTGCAAGGAATTCAAAACAGGAAGCCGTTCACTACCCAACCATAATCAAAAACTCAGAAGGAGAGTCCAGAGACGCTTACGGGTACATTAATCTCGAAATCAAGGTGGGAGATGCTCTAACACACGCCAAATTTCATATAGTTAGAGAGTGCCCAAATTATGATATGGTCTTCGGGCGCTCATGGATACACGACAACAAGGCGAAGCTAGGAGTATGTCCTTTGCAAGTGTTTATACCTAAAAGGGTCTCCAACAAGCCATCCAATCCTGAAGACTATCTATTGCCGTATCAACAACTCGCGAATGTGACGCAGCTGCCTGGAGAGAGCGCATCAGCATTTGTTCGCAGATTCCGGACACAAGTAAGTCTTATTGAACAACCCTTTTTGCAACCAGTCACTCCTCCTTCCGCTAAGGCTCGAGGACTCGATCCGATTATCAACCCAGCCGTCACTAGGAGATGTGAATGGGATGCTGGTCCTTTCAAGTATTTTATCAAGAATTTAGAAGTTGTCTCAGTCATAGATAAGGAACCTAAGAATCAAGTGACAGTGCAACACCCAAACCTATTTCAAGTTGGAGATATGGTAGTGAGAGTTGCTGCTCAGCCTGCTCCGTCCGATTCCGCAGAAGGGAAAGACGAGCCATACCTAGTGGAAAAAGTTATTTTGGGAGGTTACTGCAAGCTCGTCAATGCTGACAAGCTAGAAGGCGTAGTAATACACGCCCGGTGGCTCAAACCCTTCAATACTTAAGATGTCATGCCGTCCTTGCCTCCAAAATTCTTTTTAGTGTTTCCTTTAGCAATTTCCCTTTTCATGCAATATTTGTAATTCCTCCAAAAATGATTGCACTGCTTGCATTCATAATTAGGGTTTCAATTTATCAGTTAATCAAAGCATCACTTCCTTTAAAATAATTTTTTTTCCTGAATCATCTCAAGGAAAAGTCTCGAGTAAACCCAAACCATAACAAAATCATTACCCATTAATTCGAAACCAGAAAAAATCAAACCACGCAAGAGATATCTCATATCTTTCAAAAATACTGAGGGGAATATGTAAAGGAAAAGAAAGCACAAGATCATCAAGCAGCGGCACATTCTTTCTGGAGCAAACATCTTTCACAAAAGCAGACGGCTTCAACCTTCGCCTGACGATATCCCTGGAAAAAGTTTTGTTGTCTGCAGTTTTCCGGATTTTGGGAATCCCCTTCACGGAACCAAGAAGCAGTGAATTTGAAGTTAGCACACGTGACATTCCCGGGTTGCAACTACTTCTTCAGAAACGGCGCGTTGAATCACATTACACGCGCCATTAATTGGAGATGAAGCCTCCTCACCTAACAAGCACGTATTTTAGATTTCTTTGTACGTGGAAATGCGTCCATGCTTCTACATACCTAGCTGGCACGCCCCAAATATTCGAGAAGCATGTAGTCTGCACCGGGGATTATCAAACAGAAGAATGGGAAGGACCCAGATTTTGCGACCAAGGTAGTAGGCGTGGCTCTACCGTAACCCTACCAAAGAACGCTACAAGATATTGCGAAATTTTCTAAGGATTTGAATTTCTTAATCGGGAGGTTTCATTCATTCATCCGATCGGAAACATGAAACCATCAAAGCAACACGAATGAAAGATCATATTTGATGAATCCTTGGCTCCAGCCGCATGAAACAGAAAACTATTAAATGACAAAGGAGCATCCGCAAGCTACGAAAAATATGCTCATCTACAAAAAGAAATAACAAAGTGGGAAATATAGTTATCAACATCAACACAGGGATCAATGGCGCCTTCACTGGAGTTCTCTTTGGAAGCTGCTTCGGCATCTTCTTCATAAGCCGCTCCTATATTCTCTCTTAAAGCCGCCTCAACATCCTCTCCAAGAGCCACTTCAACGTTCTCTCCTGAAGCCGCTTCAACGTCCTCTCCAAAAGCTACTTCAACCTCTTCCTTGGGAGCCGCATCAACATCTTTTTAAGAGGCCGCTCCTATACACTCTTCGGAAGCTGCTCCGACATCCTTTTCAGAAACTGCTCCAACAGCCTTTTGAGGATGCTCCGATTTGTCCATATCAGAGTCAAGAATTATGACGCCGTTATGGATAGGGTAATCATGCTTATTCCCACCTGGAGTTTGCTTATGCTCAATCCTTCGTCGCTTCAGCCGAGCCGCGAATCTTTCAGCCCTTGCACTCGTTGGCTAAGACGCCTCATCATGCCTCCACTTTTCCTCCATGTCAATCGAAGCCAGGAAAGCTTGAACATGTTCTCGAATGATGTGTAAATGTGTGAGAGGCATACCCTGTATGGCCTGACCAGCTTCACGAAACAGAGGATCAATTTTAGCTAACACCTTCTGGAATGCGGTAACCCTGGGTTTGTCAACTTCAAAACTCTTCTCTGGAGAATTAGAAGAATAATCATCACCAGGAATTCCCATCATGTACTGCAGAAAAGCGTTATGGTTATGTAAACAACGTACGTGGTAAAAAAAAATATACAAGAGGAAATGAGACAATACCTAGAAAGAAGATGAGTGCAACTCTGTGATGATCGGTATGAAAGAAAGGCTCAAGTACCCCTTTTTATATTCCACAAATTGGTAAGATCCGGGAAAAGAAAGGACTCTCTACCTGCCGTGTATAAATGCTTTAGATGTGGGATATCAACCGATTAGATGCTTATCTACCTGGATACAATTGACGTATGCTAGGATGACGATCACCGCGTGCTTGGATACTTCATTAAACATGTCTTTCTCAGCCGGCCTCTATCCTGGTAACATCTGTCTACCTCGCCTCATAAGTTTTTATCTTTATTTGTCACCATCTATTGCTTACCCCGTAACTTGAGAAGAGTATTCACTTACTTTGAATACTCTTCTCATATTCCCTGTATTCATCAAGCTCGTCTTCGATCATTTCAATCCTGGATTCAAGATTATCCATCTTTTTTTCAAGTCTTTTGGAAGAGGATTCAAGTTCACTCTTCAGGCACGTACTTGTTCCAAGACGAGATTCATGGTTAAAGAGAGCTTATCAAAAAGAAAGACAGAGGGATTCCCATCAGGAGAGGAATCATGCTTGTTAGAGCACATTTAACTATCATAAGAATCAAAATGAACTTTCTTAGAGGGAAAGAGAACAGTCTAGACATCAATTTCTTTACTTGAAAGACTTGATGAGGACATGATAGAATAGAAAACAAATGAAATGCTTACAACAAGGAAAAATATTCATCTTAAGTAGGAATGAAGACAGGGGATAATATTTCCAAAAAGACCTTTGACCAAAACCCTAACAGAATTTGGTTATCCCCAAGAAAAAGTCTTTACAGGAAAAAACGTTCTTGTACACACACGGTTCTTGACTAAAAATTTAAGAGAAACAAAAAGAAACATAATCAAACTAGAGAATCAACAGAGATATTTCATCACAACTGTTGATGGTGGTTTTCGGTTCAGGGATAAAATTGTAAAACCCTGTATTTAATGTGCCGTCATTCTGCAAAGAGACGGATCCCACTTAAAAGTGATGAGCACCCAGGCCTTTTTACTTACACATGTATTGAGCAATTCAGTATATTTATATAAAATTTATCCAGAATGGTGCATGTAGCAACAATCCCAAATATTCTATAAATTTTAACCTCCCGCCTGCATTATTTATTAATGTATGGCTTATTGAGTATTTTCCTGTGCTATGTTCCCTGGCTGAACCCTTAATATTGATATGACATGACAATTAGTGTTCACTCGCAGCTGAGTAGCATGAATTTCCCGAAGTATCAAGACTAAGGTTTGCATAAAAGTACTCAGACGGAAAGCACGCTGCTCTCTGATAATAAAGAATTTTGTGTCAACACACATAATTCACCAAATTTGCAATTTTGTGATAACTCACAAGATTCAAATTGCAACCTAATTAATTTGCAAAAAATTATGTTTTTGTGGCCTCCGCAATATCTCGAACCCTGTTGGTCGAAACTAAACCTAGGACAGCTAGGAAATTGATCCGCCATGGATTAGTAGGAGCAAAATCCTACCAAAATTAGAAAACAAGAAGTAAGAGAAACTACGGCAAATAAAAGTAGCAACAAAAGGAGGCGCGGCCACACCACTTGGCTGGCCGGCCACGCCCCATATTATTGCCTGCTGGCCCCTCTTTCCCATCGACCAATCAGATCGCTTTAAATGCGCCACATGCACTTTGATTAAAGTTGGAAGTTGGTTGGTCGACGCACCTAGTTCCTTAGGGAAGCTAATATAGACTGCCCATGTCAGTTTTCAAACGATCACGGCCGTACGTTTTGGCAAGTCAATTTATTAAGTCTAGCCACCTCCTAACATGGTCGGGCAAGCACCATCATGTACACCGGCGGGCTAACTAGTGCTTAGGCCAATCGGAATCCTCCCAACTCGCAAGCGGAGCCACTAAACGATTACCCAAAACAGTTGGCCACGTGAGTTACAAAACCCTTATTTCTATTAAGCAGCGTTACATTACTGCCACAAAACGATCTCGGCCGTCCAACTTCGTCAGCCGAATTGACCGACCTAGATTCAATTCCGATCAACGGACAAGGTGCGGATACACTCACTAGCGGCCAGACTATAGCACTGGCCGGTCGAATAGTCCACAGCATGCCGCCAACACCAAAAACCGTTGACCCAAAATGGGTTGGCCACACGGCTTTTAAAACCTAAATTAAATCAACGACAACCATTAACTACCGTAAATCATCTCGGTCGCCCAACTTCGCCAGTCGAATCGGCCAGCCTAACTCCTCTCTTAGGCAGCCAACAAGATGTGGCCATGATCAAGCCACCCCTCTTCCATAAGGAACAATCGGCCAAGCCGCGGCTTGTCCATATGGCTCCTAAACGATTTCCCAAAGATGGCTGGCTGTTCTTCTTATAGAAGTCTTAAATAAATTAGCGACAACCAATAACTATCGCAAATCATCTCAGCCATCCAATTTGGCTAGCCAATTTAACTGATCTAGATTTAACCTGGACCGACCAATATGATGTCAAAATGGCTACCATCCATCACTCTCTTATAGGGACCGATTGGCCTACCTTTGGCATGCATAAATAGCTCTCAGCATCTTCTTGAAAATGGTCGGTCACGCTCCTTTTAAGACACTAGGTTCTGCGACCAACCAAGACAGGCTCAATACAACGATGTGTCACATGCAATGCTTATTTTGAGCTGCTTGCTTAAAAGAGATGCTTTACATGCATCGAATACATACGATATTTTATAAGTATCGGCTTCACAAATAACTTAGTTATTTAACCTAATGGCGTCACATGCTATTCTTTGCGGCAAGTCTCATGACTTGGCTCGTCACACATGACTACCCGCCACCTAGCTTGCGTGTGATTGGTCAGAATAATTAGGCAAGACCCACTCAGCAACTTGCTTCACGAAAATACTCGAGACATCAAACATGTCACCAACTGGGGGATGTTCATCAGGGTATTGGTCTGGAGGTTTATAGCATGCAGCGTGCAACACGCCCATTACAAGAAAGTGTCAGGAAAGGCGGGTAGTTAGTGATGATAGAGAAGTAGTGGGACGAAACCACACATTCTTCCCCTCATAGTGGAGACGTGGTTTTCACAATCCTGCACGATCCCACTCCTCCATCACTCAACTATTCCCAGTTCTTATGAGATCAGGGTGCGTGCTACTATGACTAATATAAATAGGTTTTCAACCTATTTTAACCAAGTACAGTTTTTGTTATCAACACAAGTATCCAGAAAACACCAAAGAACTGATAGCTTACATTCTGCAAGCCAGTTCCATATTCTGATACAAGTCATAAAATAGCCACACCTTCAGAGTTAACCATTCTGATCTCACCACCTTCTTCGCTTCCCTACCTAAGATCAACCCTTCTCCTTCATTTTGTAACCGAAGCAAGACTGGAATGGCCATTTCTTGGTTTAGGCCATAATTGTACAGATTGATCTCTCGAATCTAAAGTACTCACATGCAGTGCATTTGTATAGGGTTTAGATTCGTTTCTAGGCAGCACACCCAAATTTACCATTTCCAGCAGAATCAGTTTTTACCCCAAAACAACAACCCTCTTGAAGATTATAATTCTTGCCTAAGAGAGACAAACAAGAATCATCTCAAACCGAATTACAGAATGTAATTTATCCAATCCACAACAGGACTGGGTGATTTCTTATGAGGGGATGAAGTATTTGTTATTCCTTGTTTCTGTTTTTCCTTCAAGAAAGAAGAGTTATGCACATCATTCTTTCCCCTTTTTAGCACAATTTCGAATACCTTGTTTGTTGATTTTTGCAAACTATGAATGGCTTTGGAAATCTATTTTGAAAGGAGTGAGGATCTCATGGGAGATTTTTTTTCCATCTTCTGAAAACAAGGTTTAACAGAGGAGAAATATTCTTGACTTTTAGTGCTTATAATTTCAAGATGATCCTGATTTTCACATAAGGAGACCAAACAGTTTGGTAAGTCCTTGTAGTTCTCCATATCATCCTCTTCAGGGTGATTTGAGACTGACATAGAATCAGGAGTAACTTGCTGATAATGCTTAAAAGAATTAATCGAAGAAATTCGATCGTTCTTATTAGGATCACAAATCTAAGTGAAAGCAACCTCCTGTCTTAAATTAAACAGTTGACATTCCAGATCTTCAATCTTTTTAATCAAGGCTTCTCTTTCGAGTTGAAACACTTCTGGAGAAGTAAGATTGTTCATCGTGGAAAAATCAGGGCTCTTAGAAGGACAAGTGTGATTATCAGCAAAGATATTAAGAAAACTTTCACAGATATCATCCTCAGGACAATAGTCAAGAGTATCCATCCATGCTTTAGTTAACTCACTTAACTCCTCATCAGAACTTTTGGAAGAATCATGGATACTTCTATAGCACTTGGAACAAGTACTATTATCATAGATTTTCTGAAATTTTTTGTCCCTTTTTCTATCTGACTGGGCTTTCTTTTGAGACTTTCTTTTATTCTGTCTAAGAGTTTTCTTAAGCCGCTGTATAAACAGTGACAGAGTTGAGTTAAAGCAATTCTCATCCCTTGTATCAATCAATTTAGGACGTCGAGACTTTTTATCAGATGTAGCAACATGGTTGCTTAACAAGTGACATTTTTCTTTTTGACAAAGTTCGAGATCGAAAATTTTAAGCTTTCCAACAAGAGTATTTCTGGAAAGTGTATCAAGGTTATCCTCAACGATGGCATGCTTCTTAGAGTCGTATCTAGATGGCAGTGATCAGAGAATTTTCATCACAATGTCCTTTTCAGGAATAGTCTTACCCAATGCAAAAGATGCATTAACAATTTCATACACTTTGTGATTAAACTCATCAAATGAATCTTCATCTGCCATACGAAGGTTTTCCCAATCGGAATTTAGGTTTTGAAGCCCGACTTCCTTTTCATTGGTATTCCCTTCAAATACGGTTTCTAAGATATCCCAAGCATCTTTAGACCGAGTGCACGTAGTCACATGGTGCTGAAGATCTTGGGTAATGGCATGAATGATTGCATTCAAACCGTCGGAATTTTTCTTTGCAGCAAGAATCTCAGCAGGGTCATATGTACCAATATCCTTTGGAACGGTCGCATCTCCTACTGCAACAACAGGATTCACATAGCCATTAACTACATAAACCCATGATTGAAAATCACGCGCTTGAAGAAAGGCACGCATAGCAATTTCCCACCATAAGTAATTTGAGCCATCGAAGACTGGTGGTACGTTTATAGAGATAGCACTTCTATCCATATCAGATCGCTACAAACACATACTTATAAGGTCTTTAACGTGTTTGCCTGCTCTGATACCAATTGAAAATGTGGTGGAACAACAACCACACCCAACAATTCGTTTGGAAATCTGAGAGGACTTACTCTAATATACTTTCTAGAGAATCAACTAGACAGTCAGACTCAATCTAGAGAAAAGTATATACAAGAGTTTATATCTCTATCTCTCAATTCAATCTGCAATCAGCAAACAGAAATTTGCAAGCCCGATTGAATTTAAGAGAAGTAACTTGAACGGTACCAAAGACCAATGTTCAAGGATCAATCAATTTCAATCAACAACCAAAGGTTGGATTTCCTAATTGATCGATACAACACACAACCTGTGATATTTCAATTATATAACAAAATATAATGCGGAAAAGAAATAACACGGACACCAGAATTTTGTTAACGAGGAAAACCGCAAATGCAGAAAAACCCCGGGACCTAGTCTAGCTTTGAACACCACACTGTATTAAGCCGCTACAGACACTACCAATGAACTTCGGACTGGACTATAGTTGAACCCTAATCAATCTCACACTAATTCAAGGTACAGTTGTGTTCCTTACGTCTCTGATCCCAGCAGGATATTACACACTTGATTCCCTTAGTTGATCTCACCCACAACCAAGTTCACGGACGCAAGCACACATATCCCATAACAAGTTGCAATATATAAAACCATAAAGATTAATACTGCAAAAACAATCTTTGCCCTTAGAAGGTAGAATCAATCTTTTTTCGCACGGATTTACACCAAGAATAGCTACCAAAGGCGTATAAAAATATTTTCTTAACAAAAAAGAACATACAAAGTCATTAACGACCATGCACCATAGTTCACATAAGATGATTGTGAACATTCAAGAATCCCATAACAATGCATACTACTACCCATTCTTGAACTTCCTTCTTTGTGATTCACCAATCACATTATTATAAAAGCTAAAAATGAGCTTAGATGAGTTGTACTCCAAGAATCCAAGTGCCCAAGTCCAAGAGAAGTGGAACAAGTGCGACGAAACGGAGTAAAACACTCAAAAACAAGAGACAGGACAAAGACCAATCTTAATTCTCATCTCTATTTTGAAGGGAATTCAAAAAGGAAGAGAATGCAAAAAGAATGAGGTAATTCCGAGTTCAGACGAAGAAGTTACGGTCAAAACAAGTTTACCGAATATCGACGTCTACGGTCAAGTATGCATACCGGTTTGCAAACGAATTTTCATGACCTGGAGAAGTATGCAAACAGGTATGCGTACTAAAATCCCTGGATTTTGATTTTAAATGATGGTATGCATACCTGGTATGTGTACCATGAAGTCCAAACATCCCAAACTACTATTTTCAAACCTAAACATTTAAGAACCTTAAACACAGATCAAGTTAGGTAGAAATGAACTATAAGCAAGGTACATGGATCATTATAAGTACTCTAAGCAAATAAAAACACAAATCTTGCTCAAGTTTATATACATACCTTTTTAGAAGAATCCAATCGAATTATACAGCCTTACCAAACATAATCTGTGCGCCCCAATTCTCGTGCTTCCCTCACCGTATACATAGCAGGGCATTCCTTGGTGAGGATGCACTAACAACACACTCAAGTTGTGTTGAGGTGAGCAATGTCTTGCTCACCACAAGTGACTTTTGGATTATCATGAAAGAGATCACTTTTAGAACCTTTCACATCCAAAACCATCTTTCCAAAGAACTTTTTAAGTTCCAACATCATGGATACTGCCTTCTCCATAGTCATGGAATTTTCTGGGAGATCATTCCTTTTCACACTCAAAACATCATTGACTTTCTTTGGTATCCACTTCTGAGTGCGTTTAGGAACAATCAGAACCTTCTTCCCATTACTCTCTTCTAGAATTCTCGGAAGAGAATCGGATTGACTATTCTTTTGCAAGTTAGTCTTTCTCCAACTGGGAGCATCGGATCTTGTCTTCGCCTTTACGAAGTTATCCTTTTGATAACCATTATGATTGTGAAAAGGATTCGTATGAATTTTATAGGCAAATCTAGGTTTATCACAGCACTGACTCATTTGCCTAAAGGTTGGACAGTTACAACTTGTAACGTTAAGAGGATTAGTCTTAACATATGATCTTGGTTTCACAACTTCTTTTGATGCCCAAACAAGAACATCATGAAGTTTCTCATTCCTTATACGGAAACGACATCTCCTTTCCAGGTGACCTTTATTTCCGCAATAGTGGCAAACATAAGGAATGTTCTTACCTCGATCCGTGTGTGCTGACTTTGGAGGTTAATATACTTTGTTCTTTTGAACCTTAACTACCGGTGAAGGTATTTCACTTTTGCCATCAGTGGAAACCTTTTGTTGAGAAGAATCACAAGCCTTGACAAATTTTACCTCTTTGCTAGTACTTGGAGCATCTACTCCCTTATAGTCCAATCCTCGTGTATCACGATGATTTTTACTTGCTCCTAGTATAGTGGTTAATTTGCTTGAACTAGTATTGAACTTTTTCAAGTCATCTTCCAACATCTTGATTTTATCAAGAGCAGCAGCTAAATCAGCCTCAAGGCGTTTTTATCGAGCGAGATACGCGCCTTCTCTGTCATCAAAACTTGCTTGCTGGGAGTTAATCCTTGCTTCAATTTCTGCAAGTTTCTCTTCTAACAAGAAATATTTTTGATAAACACGATCACATTCAAGTGACTTTCTACTCAGGTTTTCCTCGGTATCTTTGAGGATCGATTCGCAAGAGCGATTCTAACAATAAAGACCTTCGTCCTTTTCAATTTCTTGTTTTCTCGACAAAGAGGAGTCAGAAGAGGTATGACATAAGAAGTTGTAATCTTCTTCATTTTCAATGAATCCAAAAACTTAACATACTCTGAGACTTCCTCATCAACATCTCTATCAATATCTGAATCACCTTCATCAGAAAGTTCATCCAACTGTTCTTCTAGGCGTGTTTCCCAATCAACAGTTTCTACATTCAGAGAATGTTTAGATATTGACTAGGATGTGACAGTTCTCTCAGGTGAATTCAAGCTTTGAATATCATCTGGTAATTTCTGAACTGATACGTTATTAGAGATAGACTCTTCCATAATCAGATCGCTATAAATACAGACTTATGAGGTCTTAAATGTGTTTGCCTGCTCTGATACAAATTGAAAAAGCGGGGGTACAACAACCTCACCCAATATTTCGCTTAGCAATCTGTATAGACTAACTCCAATATACTTTCAAGAGAACCAACTAGACAGTTAGACTCAATCTTAAGAAAAGTATATCAAAGGGTTATATATCAATTTCTGGATTCAATCTGCAATCAAACAAATAGGAATTTGCGAGCCTGATTGAATACAAGAGAAGTAACTTGAACGGTACCAAACACCAATGTTCAAGGATCAATCAATTTCAATCAACAACCAAAGGTTGGATTTACTAATTGATCGATTCAACGCATAACCTGTGATATTTCAATTATATACCAAAATATAATGCGGAAAAGAAATAACACAGACACCAGAAGTTTTGTTAACGAGGAAACCGCAAGTGCATGAAAAACCCCGGGACCTAATCCAGATTTGAACACCACACTGTATTAAGCCGCTACAGATACTAGCCTACTACAAAGCTAACTTCGGTCTGGAATGTAGTTGAACCCTAATCAATCTAACAATGATTCAAGGTACAGTCGTGCTCCTTACGTCTCTGATTCCAGTAGGATACTACACACTTGATTCCCTTAGGTGATCTCACCTACAACTAAGAGTTGTTATGACCCAAAGTCGAAGACTTGATAAACAAATCTGTATCACACAGAAAAGTTTATTGAATAGATAAATCTGTCTCCCACAGATAAACCTACGAGTTTTTTTTCCGTCTTTTGATAAATCAAGGTGAACAGGAACCAATCGATAACCCGGACTTATATTCCCGAAGAACAACCTAGAATTATTAATCACCTCACAATAATCTTAATCGATTAACGAAACAAGATACTGTGGAATCACAAACGATGAGATGAAGGTATTTGTGATTATTTTTCTATCTTGCCTATCGAAGATATAAATCTCAAGCCCATCTTACGATTGCACTCAATCACGATAGAAACAGCAAGATCATATCACGCAACTACAGAGAAAATAGTTGGGTCTGGCTTCACAATCCCAATGAAGTCTTTAAGTCGTTAACCTACAAGGTTTCGTGAAAAACCTAAGGTTAAAGGAGAATCTACTCTAGCTTATACAACTAGTATCACACAAGAGGTGTGGGGGTTAGGTTTTCCAGTTGCTAGAGTTCTCTTTTATATAGATTTAAAATCAGGGTTTGCAATCTAAGTTACCTTGGTAACAAAGCATTCAATATTCACCGTTAGATGAAAACCTCATTAGATTCAAGCTAATATCTTTCTACCGTTAGATCGAACTTAGCTTGTTATACACAAATGAAATGTAACTTCATTTAGGTTTGAGTAACCGTACCTAAACGAGTACACTTAGTCGGTTCAATAATAGTTAACCAATGGTTAGCCATATGAGCACTTTCATATCAACCTTATTCATTTTTACCATAACTAGTTCAAATGAATCAAATGAACTAGTTAGAGAGTTGTTCAATTGATTAGATCTTATAGAAGAATACAAGACACAATCGAATCAAAATAGGTTTTGATTCACTAGAATCGATTCATGAACATTATAGCCACGGTTCACAAAGATTACATTCCTTATATTATATAAATGTTTTAGTTCATGAATAAACCGATTTTAGAAAGTAACCTATTTAAGTATGCAAACGGGTACGCGTACTTAAGTAACCGGATTGAGTTTGTTTTTCACTTTTAAACTCCAGCAGAAATTCACGGACGTGAACTTTCCGCCAGTATGCATACGGGTACGCATACTTACCTGGATTTTTAACAACTGCCAGTACGCGTACGGGTACGCATACTTTGGGTTCCTGGTTTTGGACTTTTACACAAACGTGAGAACACACTATGTTTATATCCAAAGATGGTTACATGTTCTAAACTCTCATTTCAATCATTGAAACTTTCTTAGAGGATGTTAAAATAGTCTTTATTCACAAACTATTTTCATCAAAGCCATTTTCAAGTTATTGAAATAATCAACATGACTTTCGGCACGAGTAAAGATGAACTTGGCTAAAGCGAAAGCTTACCAACACATATTTCGAGAAATAGATAAGCGAGACAAACTCGGCTCGAAATAGCAAATGTGTATAATTGAAGTCTATATAGCAATACGACTTTTTTCTCAAAATAGGAGATAGAATAGATAGACTTTTGAGTGATAGATAAGTTCAAGTCTCCACATACCTTTTGTTGATGAAGTTCCACAAGTTCCCTTGAGTAGTTCTTCGTCTTTATTCGATGAACGCCGTGGAGTCTAAGGATCAACTACACTTACTATCCTAATTCGAGACTTAGCTATAAGTAGACTAGAAATCAAGACTTATAGTTTTGGAAACTAAACTTGACAAACAAGCTTGAGATAGCAATGCTTGCGAGTTCGACCGAGCAGTGCTCTAACACCTTCAATTATCAGATTAAGGTTGCCCTTCATGTCTCCATTGTTGTTTCCACCTATTGGTACCTTTCTCACATCTTGAACATCATCCTTCCCCTTAAGTTGAGAAGGACTTTTCTAAAATCTCCTTGACCGATTTGTATTAATGCTACAATTAGTTCGAATGTTCGATGAGCAAATTGAACTGACTTTCCTGGAAGAATTCACAGGGTGAGTACTAAAACCAATAGGTTTAGACATACGAATGTCAGTTACACCTTTGAGTATTAAATCTAAGGTGTGTTGAAGTCGACTAAAATAATTGTCATTCAACTTCAGTTTGCTCTTCCGTTGAACATGTCCTTTTGAATTAAAAAAGAGACACACTTTCTGATCACCGGAGTGATTAAAGTTTATAGGATTAGTAAAATCGTTAGAAGATTTCTTCCTTTCGTGAGATGTGCTGATTCCTTGATTAGTGGAAGAAATAACCGCATCTTTAGCAAGCGGAAGGGTTTGCAGTTTAGCTTCTGAAACAGGTTTCAATAGAGAAACATGATTACAAGTAGTCATATTTTCCATCATCGTTGTTGAATCAGAAGTGATTGGTATTGTGGAATCCATAGAGCATCCTTTACATTGAATAAAGAGATTACTCAATAGACGTTCTATATACAGGGCATCTTCCTTGAGTTTAGCCTCGAGTAAGGTTCGAGATGAACAAACTACAGCATTTTCCTCACGGAAAACCCTTAATTGGGAATCACGATCTTTTATCATACCAATCATCGTATTGACCTTGTGTTTCAGCCCATTGATTTCAGCTGCCTGGATTCTAACAAGTTTTAGAATCGCTGCACTCTCTTGGGCTGCTTCCCTTTCTATTTCAGAGTCAGACTCGTCAGTAAGATAATCAGGGTAACATATATCAATACTTGTCTGTTTCGTAGGAACAAAATGTTCATCTATATGCGAGATCGACAAGTATTTCTCTTTAATAGATTTCATAGAAACAGAACTTTTGTCTCTGGTGATGCGTTTTTCAGAGATAGTACTAGTGTCCATAGAGTCAGATTGCTACAAACACAGACTTATGAGGTCTTAAACGTGTTTGCCTGCTCTAATACCAATTGAAAAAGCGGGGGTCTTACAACCACACCCAATATTTCGTTAGGCAATCTGTATGGACTAACTCCAATATAATTCCAAGAGAATCAACTAGATAGTCAGACTCAATCAAGGAAAATATATCCAAGAGTTATATCTCTGTTTATCAATGTAATCAGCAAATCAAACAGATAGGAATCCGCGAGCCTGATTATTATGAGAAACAACTTGAACGGTACCAAAGACCAATGTTCAAGTATCAATCAATTTCAATCAAAAACCAAAGGTTGGATTTACCAATTGATTGAACTACGCACAACCTGTTATATTTCAATTATATAAACAAATATAATGCGGAAAATAAATAACATAGACACCAGAAGTTTTGTTAGCGAGGAAACCGCAAATGCAGAAAAACCCCGGGACCTAGTCCAGATTTGAACACCACACTGTATTAAGCCGCTACAGACTCTAGCCTACTACAAGTTAACTTTGGACTGGAATGTAGTTGAGCCCTAACCAATCTCACACTGATTAAGGTATAGTCGCGTTCCTTACGTCTCTGAATCCCAGCAGGACTCTACGCACTTGATTCCCTTAGCTGATCTCACCCACAACTAAAAGTTGCTACGACCCAAAGTCGAAGACTTGATAAACAAATCTTTCTCCCACAGAAAATTCTATTCTGATTGATAAATCTGTCTTCCACAGATATACCTACGAAGTTTTCGTTCCGTCTTTTGATAAATCAAGGTAAACAGGAAACAATTGATAATTCGGTCTTATATTCCCAAAGAACAGCCTAGAAATATCAATCACCTCACAATAACTTAATTATATGGTAGTAGAACAAGTTATTGTGGAATCACAAAGAATGAGACGAAGATCTTTGTGATTACTTTTTATATCTTACCTATTGGGGATAAATCTCGAGCAAATCTTTGATAAGATGGTACTCAATATGATAGAACAAGTAAGATCAGAACACGCAACTACAGAGAAAATAGTTGGGTCTGGCTTCAGAATCCCACTAAAGTCTTTAAGTTGTTAACCTATAATGGTTTTAGGAAAAACCTAGGTTAAAGGAGAATCGACTCTAGTCGCAACTAGTATCACACAGAAGGTGTGGGGATTAAGTTTCCCAGTTGCTAGAGTTCTCCCTTACATAATCTTCAAATCAGGGTTTGATAACTTTGTGACAAAGCAATCAATATTCACCGTTAGATGAAAAACCTGATTTAAGATTCAAACTAAGTTTCCATTGTTAGATGGTCTTAGCTTGTTACACACAAATGAAATATACCTTCATTTAGATACGGGTAACCGTACCTAAACGTGTATATTGAGTTGGCTCAATAACAGTTAACCGAAGTTAGCCATATGAACATTTTTGTGTTAACCATGTTCATCTTAACACTTCTAGATCAAATGATACTCAAATGAATCTAATTGTGAAACTCATAGAGTTGTTCAATTATTTATATTCTCATAGAAGTATACAAGACACAATTGAAGCAAAATCGGATTTGATTCAAAGAATCAATTCATGAACATTTATCCACGGTTTGCAAAGATTGCATTCCTTAATATATAAATGTATTTGCTCATGAGTATGAAATCATACTTAACCGATTTTAGAACTTAACCACATAGATTTGCAAACGGGTACGCATATTGTCATTCCAGATCGAACTCAGGTGAATAAGTTTGCAAACGGGTACGCAAACTTAGTTACCGGACTTTGACAGTTAAAATCGTTCGCATACGGGTATGCATACTTGGTTCCCGGACCTGAATCATTCTTACAATAGTTTGCATACGGGTATGCATACTGTGCTATATCCAGAAAATGAGTAATTGTTCTAAACTCCCATTTCAATAATTGAAACATTCTTAGAAGATGACAATAGTTGTCTCACACAAAATATTAGCTTATAAGCAATTTTCAAGTGATTGAATGATCAATACGAAACATTCCGAGTCTACATCAAATGACTGTCTCACACAAATCATGTAAGATGTTACCTGGCGATTTTCACATGATCATCTTTTGACTTTCGTCAAGAATAATGATGAACGTAGTTAAAGCAAAAATCTTTCCAACACATATTTCGAGAAAGATATAAGCGAGTTAAACTTATCTCGAAATATCAAATGTGTAAAATGTAAAGTCTATATAGCTATACGACTTAGTCTCAATAGGAGATATAATATAATAGACTTCTGAGTGATAGATGAGTTCAAGTCGCCACATACCTTTTGTTTGATGAAGTTCCTCCAAGCTCCCCTTAGTAGATCTTCTTCTTCAATCGATGAACGTCGTGAAGTCTAAAGCTCAACTACACATTTTATCTAAATCCGAGACATAGCTATAAGTAGAATAGAAATCAAGACTTATAGTTTTGACAACTAAACTTGGCAAACAAGCTTGAGATAGCAGCGCTTGCGAGTTCGACCGAGCAGTGCTCTAATAGTAACTCTTATCATTTATTGTTCAAAGATATTCCTAAGTACTCAAGGTGATCCTGTGCCGTAAATTAAGAATCGTTTAATTAAGGTTTTTGGTTTTATATGCTTTAATTACCAGCAATTAATGCATAGCTATAGAGAATAAAAATTAGTAATGTGCATTTACTAATTGGAGATTTTTTACTGAGATATTTCAGAAATATTGGACAAGCATTTATTAGAATTAGGAAAACCGAATTTTGCGATTCATTGCATATCTTGATAATGCTTTCGGTTTTGGAAATTACTTGGTGTCCAAACATCCTTGGTCTATAAATACCTAAGTTTGCATTTCTAGCAAACTATCCTAAGAGCCAGGCTAACTTCATTTCTTGTTGTTTCTGGTGGAGTCGTCTATTTAGAGAGGAAAGTATCCTAATTAGGTGAAATCTCTTACGACCGCTCGTTTGAAGACTTATGTGGGATCAAGAAGCTCTATGAGTACCGTTGGTGGGAAATTAGATAATTGAAGTGTTATTAATTTTTGATTGATTTGATTGACTAACGGCTGTTGAAACTTTGATTGCACCTAGTTTGTTTATGCTTGAGAATCTTCTCTTCTGATATAAGATTCACTCAAACTAGATCAGGGTATCGACGGGATCTTTAGAAGTGTTGTTAGATCTATATACATTTTGTGATAATCCATTGTTAACAGACTCCGTTTTGTGCATGATTGATCACAAGAGATTCAAGTGGTGTTGTGCAGGTTTTGAAGATAAAAGAAGATTTAAAGACGAAGAAGATTTCTTATTAGTTTTTGTATCTTATGAATTGTGTGCACATACCTTGATCGGCTAGGATCCAACTAGAACCAGTTTATCTTTATAAGATCCGATTGATTAGTCGCGTGAGATCGGCATTCTCTATATTTCTCTTTGAGATTTATATTATTTGAGTGCGAATCTATACTTGACTATTTCGGTAGTTAAAGTTAGATTGATCTAACCAGACAAAGGAGTTTATTAAATTAAATGGAAGAGATTTTGTCGACGACTCATCTAAATCTTATAGCAAGATTGATTAGAGTGGTTACCAAACAGATTATTCCTTTGTTGTTTGGAATACGATCCAAAGGACTTGTTATTTGTAAGAGCACTGCTTGATCGAACTCGCAAGCGTTGCTATCTCAAGCTTGTTTGTCAAATTTAGTTGTCAAAACTATAAGTCTTGATTTCTAGTCTACTTATAGCTAAGTCTTGGATTAGGATAGAATGTGTGATTGAGCTTTAGACTTCACGGCGTTCATCGATTGAAGATGAAGAACTACTAAGGAGAGCTTGTGGAACTTCATCAACAAAATGTATGTGGAGACTTGAACTCATCTATCATGAAAAAGTCTATTTCTACTCTATCTCCTATTTGAGACAAAAGTCGTATAGCTATATAGACTTCGATTATACACATTTGATATTTCGAGTTGAGTTTAACTCGCTTACATATTTCTCGAAATATGTGTTGGTAAGCTTCCGCTTTAACCAAGTTCATCTTATATTCTTGACGAAAGTAAAAAGATGATCATGTGAAAATTGCCTGGTAACATCTTATATGATTTGTGTGAGACAGTCATTTGGTGTAGACTCGGGATGTTTCGTATTGATCATTTGATCACTTGAAAATTGTTTTGAAGCTAATAGTTTGTGTGAGACAGCTATTGTCGTCTTCTAAGAATGTTTCAATGATTGAAATGGGAGTTTAGAATATTTAACCATGATTGGATATAGCACAGTATGCGTACTTGTATGCTAACTATTGCAAGTTATTCCAAATCCGGGAACCATAATATGCATACCCGTATGCGTACCGGCGTAAAGTTCAAGTCCGGGAATTCAACTGAGTTTGGTGGTGTACGACAGTATGCATACCCATTCGCATACTGGCGAACCCAGACCAAGTCCGACTACTTAGGTATGCATACCCGTTTGCATACTTGAGTGGGTTATGTTCTGAAATCGGTTTGTTCATGAACTAATATATTTATAAAATAAGGAATGCAATCTTTTGCAAACCATGGCTATAATGTTCATGAATTGATTCGAGTGAATCATAATCGATTTTGCTTCAATTGTGTCTTGTATACTTCTATGAGAATATAAACAATTGAACAACTCTAGAACTAGTTTCATTTGAACTAGTTGTGTTAAGATGAACAAGGTTGATATAAAAGTGTTCATATGGCTAACTTCGGTTAACTATTGTTGAGCCAACAAGGTGTACACGTTTAGGTACGGTTACCCATATCTAAATGAAGTCACTTTTCATTTGTGTGTAACAAGCTAAGTTTGATCTAACGGTTGAAAGATATTAGCTTGAGTCTAATCAGGTTTTCATCTAACAGTGAATATTGAATGTTTTGTTACCAAGGTAACATTGATTGCAAACCCTGATTTGAAGACTATATAAGGGAGAACTCTAGCAACTGGAAAACCTAATCCCCACACCTCATGTGTGATACTAGTTGCGACTAGAGTCGATTCTCCTTTAACCTAGGTTTTTTACTAAAACCATTATAGGTTAACGAATTAAAGACTTCATTGGGATTGTGAAGCCATACCCAACTATTTTCTCTGTAGTTGCGTGTTCAGATCTTGCTTTATTCTATCGTATTGAGTACCATCTTCTCTAAGATTTGCTCGAGATTTAATCTCCGATAGGCAAGATAAAAAGTAGTCATAAACATCTTCGTATCATCGTTTGTGATTCCATAATATCTTGTTTCGCTTCCATACGATTAAGATTATTGTGAGGTGATTGATATTACTAGGATGTTCTTCGGGAATATAAGTCCGGTGTATCAATTGGTTCCTGTTCACCTTGATTTATCAAAAGACGGAACAAAAACTCGTAGGTATTTATGTGGGAGACAGATTAATCTATTCAATAGACTTTTCTGTGTGAGACAAATTTGTTTATCAAGTCTTCGACTTTGGGTCGTAGCAACTCTTAGTTGTGGGTGAGATCAGCTAAGGGAATCAAGTGCGTAGATTCCTGCTGGGATTCAGAGGCGTAAGGAACGCGACTGTACCTTAATTAGTGTGAGATTGGTTAGGGCTCAACTACATTCTAATCCAAAGTTAACTTGTAGTAGGCTAGTGTCTGTAGCGGCTTAATACAGTATGGTGTTCAAATCTGGACTAGGTCCCGGGATTTTTCTGCATTTGCGGTTTCCTCGTTAACAAAATTTCTGGTAGCTGTGTTATTTCTTTTCCACATTATATTTTTATATAATTGAAATATCACAGGTTTTGCGTAGTTCAATCAATTAGATAATTCAACCTTTGGTTGTTGATATAAGTTGATTGGCACTTGAACATTGGTCTTTGGTACCATTCAAGTTGTTTCTCATAATAATCAGGATCACGGATTTCTATCTGTTTGATTTGCTGATTACATTGAGAAACAGAGATATAACTCTTGGATGTATTTTCCTTGATTGAGTCTGACTGTCTAGTTGGTTCTGTTGGAAGTATATTGGAGTTAGTCAACGAAATATTGGGTGTGGTTGTTAGACCCCCGCTTTTTAACTATTCACGTGCGTGACTCTAGAATTCGAAGGCACAAGGATACTGAGGGAACTAAGTAGCTAGGGGTAGTCTGCTTGGTTTCAACTATGCGGAGTTGGTATTAGATTTTGTATAGCGGCTTTATTCTGAGAGTATTTGAAACTGGACTAGGTCCTGGGGTTTTTCTGCATTTGCGGTTTCCTCGTTAACAAATCTTGCTGTGTCTTTTACTTTGATTTTCGCATTATAATTGTTTATTATAATAAAGTAAAATACACATATACGTTAACTCCGTAATACTTGATAGTGATCCTATAGTGTTTGGTTATTACCGAACCTATTATCAAGTAACACACTTTGTTGTAGTATTGTATCGATCTTGTATCCATAGTCAATCACACAAGTTATCATGTTGTTGTATTGTCTCGATCTCGTATCCATAGACAATCACACGAAGTGTGAACCAAATCGTCGTATGGTCTCGACTCAGTCCATAGACAATCACGTTCGGTAGAGGACTTATAGGTTGAAATAAAAAGATTATGGTGTATTTGGGTACCCTAGTCTTCTCAGTGAGCCGTGTATCATAATAGAAGGTTCTCAAGAGTAAACAAACTAGGTGCAATCAAAGTTACAACAACCGTTAGACAATCAAATCAATAATCGAAAACTAATAACACTGCAATTATCAAGTTTCCCACCAATGGTACTCGTAGAGCTTCTTGACCCCACAGAAGTATTTAAACGAGCGGTCGTAAGAGATTTCGCCTAACTAGGCTAATTTCCTCTCCAAATAGACGGCTCCACCAGGAAAAACAAGAAGCGAAGTTTGCCTGGCTCTTAGGATAGTTTGCACGAAATGCAAACTTAAGTTTTTATAGTCCAAGGTTGTTTGGACAACAAGGAAATTCCAAAAACGAAAATATTCTCAAGATATGCATTAAAGTACCTAAATTTGGTTTTCCTATTTCCAATTAATGTTAACCAATATTTCCGTAAACTCTCATAGAAAAACTTTTATTATTAGTCTAGCACATATATTCTTTAAGTGTTGGTAATTAAAACATATATGATAAAAATCATAATTATGCTTTTTAATATTTCGGACCAGGATCACCTTGAGCATCAAGGAATATCTTTGAACAATAAATGATAAGAGTTATGTACATGTTCAAATATCTCGACATATGGAAGCTTCTCATCTTGACAAACCCAAAACCGTAATTCACACACAACATGAAGAAATATGTGAACCATGGATATTGGTTTTGTACATGGAACCGTTTAAACCATCACTCCAATATATATTGTGACCAGTTATAACATGATTCCAAATATAGGTTGTGACCAGTTACACTTTGCACCATGAAGTAGCTTGTGACCGGTTACATCTTGCTTCATGAAGTATCTTGTGACCGGTTACACCTTGCTTCCCAAAGGTAGCTTGTGACCGATTACAGCTAAGTTCCCAATTCATCTTCTGACCGGTTATACCTTGGTTCCCAAAGTAACTTGTGACCGGTTACATCTTTCATTCCAACATAGCTTGTGATCGGTTACACCTTGAATTCCAAAGTTACTTATACCGATCCCAACTAGCTATATGTCATAGGCTGTGACCGGTTATACCTCAAGTCTCAACAAGGTTAAGATAGGTTCTACCATAGTCATCTTTCATTGGTCATCCAAAAGATATTCAATAAATAACAAGACCAATCATGATTTCCCTTTCGATTATGAAAACAAGTTCATACATCTACTTCCTTAAACTAATGTAAAGATACATAGTTTTCTAGGATGAAATCATACCTAATGCACACATAATCAAATAACTATATACAATAGATTATGTCGATGTTGTATTTACGAAGTTCCAAAAGATAAGCGTTTATACTTCGTAATATGTTTCCTTGATACTTTGATCATACTTTTATGACCAAGTCTCATCACTAGAGTATTATATACAATATATACAGCTTCGCATGTTATGTTTTTCAATATAGCACGACTTGAAAGATACGTTAGGAATGGAAACAAGATCAAGTCAATATTACTAACCTCAAGTGGAAGGATGATGTCTTCGTTGTGGTCGTTACTTCTTCTCATTCTTCAGATCTTCAGAGTAATACTTGTACGTCTGAACATTCCTAGACTTTCTAGTCTAACCTAAACGAAATTGATTATAGTATTTAATCAAGAGACTTTAGATGAGTTTTGATACTAAAATATGACAACCAAACTTGACATACCAACACTTGGTGGGTTCAACCGAGCTATGCTCTAACAGTAGTCTCTCCAGAGGAGTTCAGTTCCCGCCTTACGATTTCTTGGTATTTTAATACGAGTTTAAGGCCAGTTTACATTTGTAACAAAGGCTCCCAAACTGACGCCTAAGTTATTTTGGCTAACTATTAATGAATCATCATCTGAGGAGTATAAATTATTATTAGAAGAAAAAAGAAAAGAAACAGGAGAACTATAGTGAGCGGTATTCTCATAGTTTGTGATTATTAGCAGATTAAGAAACTATTATTATCCAAAGAAGAAGAAGAACTGTGTTGGTTTGTATAAATTGAGAGATCGAGTGTTCAATTTATAA
Organism: Papaver atlanticum; assembly: GCA_023531105.1. NCBI lineage: Eukaryota > Viridiplantae > Streptophyta > Magnoliopsida > Ranunculales > Papaveraceae > Papaver > Papaver atlanticum. The sequence goes on along the minus strand of JAJJMB010005364.1, from coordinate 3,082,533 downwards.
TGAAAATCCAAGACCATTAATAAAAATATAAAGAGCAAGTGTTTGGGACTAACTTGATATGACTACACACTTAATTAGAAATATTAAAATCATTAAAATAAGGGACATTGAAAAGAGTAGACACACTCTTTATATGACTACGTGCTCATTCTTTAAATGACTACTCCCTAAAAGATAAGACAAGTCATTAACTATTAGCAGGTCTGGAATGACTATACACAACAAAGATAAGACATAACACGAAAGACAAGACATCTAAATAGTCATAACAAATTAGGCATTCATATTATCCGTATCCGGATACGAAGGCACAAATCGTGGTGGGATGAAAGACATTTGTATTCTCATAGGGGGATAAACTGACGACATTGTTGATGCTGATGCTTGACTCATATTATTCCAAATTTATTGTGGCATTGGTTTGAGAAAAAGGACCGAATCCAAGGGGAGGTTGGAGTGGTTGTGGCATACGAAAATGGGATAGTTTTACCTCCAACATGTGGTTTTTATATTATTTTTTTTGGTCCTTGTATCTCTTCATCTTTCGCCGTAAGAGCGTTAATCCTCTCTTTCGTTTGATTTAATATAAATTTGCGAAATTGTTCATTAAAATCGACATGTTCTTGCAAATACGTGTAAGCTTCGTCCAATCATGCAAAAAATAAATTACATTTGTACATATTATTGTGAAATTTACAAAATAAAGTTGAACGTAAATGAGGCGAAATAGGTACATGTTCAGCAGATTCTCCAATCGTGTGTTTATGAAGGTCCGCGGCATACCCATATGCTTCGACCTCCCAATCAGGATGGGTCACATATTTCTTGAAGTTAGTTACATGTCGCCAATATTGTATATACAAATCATACGTAATAACTTGCACTATCCTCATTGCATCGACCAAACCACCCTCTTTTAGGAGTTTTGCTTGTTTACTATTGATCTTCCTAATATATGAAGGTTGGTTTATGGGAACAACAAATGTGGGATGGTTTTGCCTCCAACGTACACCTTTCTCCTAGGTACATGTTATGATGTAAAATTAAAAAGGTAATATGCATTTAGTAAGTATGTTATCATTTAAATAAGTATCCGAAAATAAATAACGATGTTATTGACATTTAATAATAATGGTCACATAAAAAGGAATCATTAACTCACAATGCAATTCCTATAAAATATAACCCTTGAGTCTGATAGCTCCGTAGTTATGCATCCAATATCACATCCAAGGACATGTCTGGCAGATTCCCATGGTTGCCATGTCACTGGGTCTACATTCAGCTGATTAAGTAAATTCCTACAATGAACAATATCATTAGTCTTCTTATTTACATTCCACCTAGAACTTCTAGGCCATTTTTGTCCATTATCACTCGTTGCGACATCATGTCGACATATGCCCAGATATTCGTACCCTTAAAACTACTCCATAATAACAACCAACCAAATAAATCAACTGCCAATAAATAAACATTGAAAGAAAGAAGTAATAGGAAAAAAAATTACCTCTAATATTTGGAAGGGCCCGCTTAGTGTCTTCTGTCCCCTACCAGATAAACTGAGTGTCGAATACAATCTCGAAAAAGTGGCACCACCCCAATCATACGTGCCAACTGCATGAAGATCGTCAAAAGCAACTAACCATCCAATATCAATATATTTCTTGCATTAGAAAAGAAAAATTGTCCCCAAACATACATAAAAAGGGCAGTTGCAACTCTTTCAGCAAGTGTATTATCATCTTCAGCCGCAACCAACCTATCTTCTACGAAATATGTGCTTAGAAATGTAATCGTAATTGAATTTGAAACCCACGACGTGCCTTTTGGACAAAACGAGAAATCTTGTATATCCAGGAAAATATGCTCATGGAAATATTCAAATTGGTACTTGGCTGGTTCATACGGAATGTCACCCCCAACACCAATACTCAATCCTGTCAACATGACCTAATCAAGGGGTGTAAACCCCATCTCACCAAAGGGGAAGTGAAAAGTGTTCATTGTGTCCCAAAACCGCTCACCAAGATAATCGACCAAGGAATGTGAGGTTTCTCCTAATTCCATGGTCAATAAACTTCCCCATCATGCCCTTTCAATTATGTATTTAACTTTAGGACTGTGTTTTGAAATAACCTTATAGTAGTTAATGACTGATACCAGGGAACCACGATGTTGATATTTCAATGTTGAATTGCTTGAAAACGTAACTGAAAAGATGAGGGTACCCAAATACACCACAATCTTTTATTTATCCACCTATAAGTCCTCTTACCGAAAGTGATTGTCTATGGACAAAGTCGAGACAATACTACAAATCGGTATTCAGACTTTGCGTGATTATCTATGGATACGAGATCGAGACAATACGACAACCAAAGTGTGATTACTTGATAATAGGTTTGGACTTAACCAAACTCTACAGGATCACTATCAAGTAAAGCGGAGTTAACATTTGTGTATTTTACTTCTAATTATAATAAACAATTATAATTACGGAAATAGAAAAGTAAAAGACACAACAAGATTTTGTCAACGAGGAAACCGCAAATGCAGAAAAACCCCGAGACCTAGTCCAGAATTGAATACTCTTAGAATTAATCCGCTATACACAATCTAAACCAACTTCGTATAGTTGAGACCAAGCAACTACCCCTAGTTCACTTAGTTTCCTCAGTATCCTTGCGTTTCCGACGTCGATGAGTGCACGCACTGGAACAATTCCTTTGGATCGTATTCCAAACAGTAAAGGAACAACAAATCTGTTTGGTAACAACTCTATTGATTTTTAAGATAAGATATCTCAAGTCATATGCAAAGGCTCTTCCGTTTAAACTAATATACTCCTTTGCCTGGTTAGATCAATCTATCCAATAACTACAAAAGTATTCAAGTTTAGATTCGCACTCAATCCAAATAATCTCAAAGAGATATATTGTGAATGCCGATCTCACGCAACTATCAATCGAATAAATCCGATTCTAGTTGGATCCCAGCCGACCAAGGTTTGTGCAACACAAAGATATGAGAAACCAATAAGAAATCTTCTTCGTCTTCAAATCTTCTTTAATCTTCAATTAAAACCTGCACAACACCACTTGAATCTATTGTGATCAATCACACACAGAACGGAGTCTGTTAACAATGGATTATCACAAGATGTCTTTAGATCTACAAATAGTTCTAAAGATCCCGTCGATACTTCGATATAGTTTGAGTGAATCTTATATCAAAAGATAAGATTCTCAAGAATAAACAAACTAGGAGCAATCAAAGTTTCAACAACCGTTAGTCAATCAAATCAATCGAAAACTAATAACACTGCAATTATCTAGCTTCCCACCAACGGTACTCGTAGACCTTCTTGATCCACATAAGCCTTTAAACGAGCGGTCGTAAGAGATTTCGCCTAATTAGGGTACTTTCCTCTCCGATTAGACGACTCCACCAGAAACAACAAAAAGATGAAGTTTGCCTGGCTCTTAGGATAGTTTGCTAGAAATGCAAACTTAGGTATTTATAGACCAAGGAAGTTTGGACACCAAGGAATTTCCAAAACCGAAAATATTCTCAAGATATGCAATGAATGGAAAGATTCGGTTTTCATAATTCCAGGAAATGCTTATCCAATATTTTCTGAATATTAAAAGCATATATAACTAGAAAAAGATCGGTTTTCATTGCTGGTAATTAAAAGCATATATAACTAAAAACCTTAACGAAAATGCTATATGACCAGCCGTTTAACATCTACTTGACAGCTGATTTGACGTGGCAAGCAATATGGCGAAAAAAGTGATTTTTGATGTTATCCATGTCATCAGAAAAATGTGAAACAATTTTTTTTTTAAATCCGCTAACTTCTTTTCTCTAATCTCTTTTGTTTCCTCGTCGTTGCCCCATGATCATCAGTAGGAGGACTCTTACATCCTTATCTAGTACTTCTTCTACTTCACAGTGATGGTCCAATCCATCCATGTACACAAAAATTTCATTCTCAAAAGCCATTGATGATTCAATTTTATTCAATGAAAAAGCTTAATCGGACGCGTTGCAACAAGAGATTATCTCAGAATTGGGAGAATTCGTTACATAAGTTGTGTGTTTTTTTTTAATACTCTACCTGTTTGAGGACGATTTTCGATCTTTGGAGAAGAAAATTTTCCAATCATAGAAGAAGAACAATTTTCCAACCATTGATGAAGAACAATTTTTTTATCTTTGATGGATGGTTGAATGAAAACTCTTAAATTCTGTGTGTTTTGAGTCTGTTATATAAGTTTGATTGTAGACCTGGTTCATAAATCGATCAAAATTATTATAAAGGGCTTACCAGATTCAATGGAAGGTTAAACGAATTTTTTTTCTTCTAATTTTTTCTGGTTATTTGTCTTCTCTTTGATGACGTGGTTATGGTGAGTAATACCTAATTTCTGCCTCTTCAGCTGCCATATCAGATCAGCTGTTACCCAGCTGTTATTCAGCTGGTCACCTAGCACAATTGAAACCTTAATAAAAAGATTCTTAATTTATTTCGGTACATGATCTCCTTGAGTACTAAGGAATATCTTTGAACAATAAATGATAAGAGTTACTGTCCGTGTTCAAAGTATGTTGACATCTTTTATCTGTAAATAATCTTTCATATTTACATTCTTGGAATCGGTTTTACCACACTTCCAAACAAGTTTATAATTGATTCACCTGTATTCCAAGACTACTATGTGACTGATCAAATATCAAATCACATCCATGGGTTCAATCGGTTCTACCAATCACTAGGATCGGTTATACCCTAATATGGAAATACTTGTGATCGTCCACACAAGTTACCAGGACCGGTTACTTTAATTACTAGGATCGGTTACATCAATTACCATGACCGGTTACCATATGCTCATGGTATTGCTTGTGATCGGTCACACCAGTCACTAGGATCGGTTACACCAATTACCAGGATCAGTTACACCAATTACTAGGACCGGTTACACCAATTACAAGGATCGATTACACAACTCTCTGTGATCGGTCACACCAATTACTAGGATCGGTCACACAAATTACAAATATCGATCATACCATCTCAGGTGATTACTTAGGATCGGTTACACTAATTAATCAAAACTAGTCATACCAAATCATAAGCCAGGCATTGTGATTAGTTGTACCAAGATACATAACAAAGTTACGATCGGTTCTACCATCTCACACATATTGGTAATCCAAAGATTTGCAATGAATAGCCGTACCAACAAGCCTAGCGATTTCCCTTTCGGTTCATAAAACAAGTTCATGAATGTACTTCCTTTAAAAAAATATAAAACATTGTTTCCTATGATGAATTTTTCATCATTACCCATTCACATAATCATAACAGCATTCATAAGATTATGTCGATGTCATATCTACGAAGTTCAAAAGGTAAGCGTTATACTTCGTAGTCTAATTCCCTAATACTATGATCATGTGATCATGTCTCACTACTAGAGTAATATATCCAATACACAGCTTCGCAGTTATGTTTTCAATATAGCATGACTTGAAAGATACGTTAGGAATTAAACAGTTCAAGTCAATATTACTAACCTAAAGAGGAAGGATGATGTCGTCGTTGTAGCTCGTTACTTCTTCACGTTCTTCAGATCTTCGAGTAATACTTGTCTGTCTCAACATTCCTAGACTTTTTAGTCTAACCTAAACGAAGTTGTCTCTAGTACATAATCAAGCGACTCTTAGATGAGTTTTGACACGCTAAAATATGACAACCAAACTTGACATACCAACGCTTGGTGGGTTCAATCGAGCTATGCTCTAAAGGTAATGTCCGTAGAAGCGTGTCTCTTATCATCTTCCAGTACAAGGTAGCTCCCTAACCCGGGAACAGAGACTTCCTTAATTTCAATAGTAGGTATTATTCCAGGATCCTCACTGTTGATGGTGGATTTTAGTTCAGGACTAAAATCATAAACTTAATATTCATGTGCCTTCAGTCTGCAAGGAAGTAGAGCCATTAAAAGCCAATGAGTGCCTACGCCTCTCCACTTGCATATGTACAATTAGATCTATGAACTTTGCCTGGCCGAAATCAGAAAATATATGTATGACAACACGATTCGTATTTACCGTGTAATTAAGTATCTGCAAAATTTATTGGAATAATATTGGTGCATGTTGCAATAATCTCAGGTATTCTATAAATTTTATTGAGCTCCTAGTTGCACTATTCACAAATGCAGAGCCTACTGAATATCCATTTTATGTTGTGTTCCCAGCTGAACTCTTAGTGATGACATGACATGACAATTAATGATTCACTCTTAGATGAGTTGGATGAATCTCACGAAGAGTCTGGATTAAGATATGCATGAAAGGTACCTGATCAGAAGCGCGTAAGTTGTGCCAATAATACCAGAGCTGCGCTACTCGCAAGAGTAAAAATCAGTATTTTCGTGTTAACGTGCCAAATACACCTAAATTGATTAATTTTGTGTCAATTCACAAAATTCAATTTTTTAACCTAATTTTGTGTCAACTCACAAAAATTAGATTTTTTTCCATAAAATAGAGCATGCACGATATCTTGATCCCTATCGGTCGAGACTAAACCTAGGCAAACTAGAAATTAGACCATCATAAAGCCAGTAGGAATAAAATCCTAATAGAAGTGGGAAAAATAAACAAAGAAGAAAGCGTGACTGATTAGGTCAGTCACGAATGGAGCACGACCGCGCCACTTGGCATACAGGTTTGCCCTAGCTCGCGCCTTCTATGGCCGACCGGCCTTGCTCCATGTTGGCATCCACGCACTCCTCTTTCCTATCGACCAATCACATTGTTTCTATGCTACAAGCTATGCTTTAAATTGTTAATGGAAGTAGGCTGGTCGAAGTGTTTAATTTCTTAAGAAATAGATATTGGCCGCCCAAGTCAGTCGCAAATTGATCACGACCACACTACTTGGCCGGCTCAATTATCTAACCTAAACTCTTACATGCTCGACAAATAGGGTGATGTTGTGATGACCGGACACCTATCTATTGCCTTGACCAATCACATCGCTCCTAGCCTACCTGCTTCGTTCCAAATCGTTGGCCAAAGTAGGCTAGTTGAGCTGCTTCTTTATATAAAGAATCATATATAGGTTGTCCAAGTCAGTTGCAAAATGATCACGACCACACGACTTGGACAGTCGATTTAACAAGCTTGGCTCCTTCCTGGCATGATCAAGCAAGCTCTATGGTGATCACCTAGCACCCTCCTACTGTTTCAGCCAATTAGAATGCCCACAACCTACCTTCTCGGCTCTGAATCACCAACCAAAGTAGGCTGGTCGGGCGGCTAGGAAGCGTCTCAATTAGGTCAACAACAACCCTTAAATGTAGCAGTTCAATCCCAGCCGTCCAAATTAGCCGTCCAATTTATCCGGCCTAAGATTAAAATTTAGGCGACCAATGAGGTGTCGTGATTGCTACCAGTCGTCCTTCTTCTCAATGGACCAATCACGTAGTCCGTGGCATACATGCACAACCACCAATGGCCGTCCAAAGAGGGGCGGTCAAGCCACCTTTAAAGCTATGGAGTTTGCGACTATTTCAAGCAGGCTCTATGCAACGATGCTTTACATGCATCGAATATTTTTGTGCTGCTTGCTTGAAAACAATGCTTAATATGCATCATTTACAAACAATATTTTTAGGGTATCGATCTCATAAATAATTTAATTTTATATTTAACTACTACAAGCACCATGTGCTATTTTTTGAGTATTACTCACAACAAGTCCCATTCATACGACTTGACTTGTCACTTATGACCACCTGCTGCCTGGCTTGCACGTGATTGGCTGAAATATTTCTTTACATGTAGGTTTTACAAACAAGACCCACGATATATGTTAGTTGCTGGAATAATCATGTATTCATTCTTCTACTCTTCATGACCACTTCTCGCATGTCATGGTAGTGGGCCCACTCAGCAACTACCATGCAGGACTTGGTTCATTCTTCATTATTAGTCGTGATATGACTTGCTCCATATCATATATATGGACTTTACCACACAGGTAGGCCTAGTTGCGCAAGTAGGATTTAGCCTTATAGGCACGCCTTAGTCATGCAAATCACAACTAAGAGCCACTCTCTACCAAAAATACTCGAGACATCAAACATGTCACAATTGGGGGATGTTCATCAGGGTATTGGTCTGGCGGTTTACAGCATGCAGTGTGCAACACACCCATTATGAGAATGTGACAAGAAGGGCGGGCAGTTAACAAGTAAAGGAGAAGTGGGTACACAACCATCCAGTCCTACCTTTATAGCAGGGGTACGGTTTTACCACCTTCACACGATCCCCACTATTTCACTACTCCACAACTCCCACTTCCTATGAGATCAGGGTGTTCGACTATGATTTGATATAAATAAATTTGTAATATATTTAATCAAAAACTAACACAAATTTCCAGAGAACACAAAGAACTTACAACTTCCATTTTTTATAAGCAAGTTCCATTTTTCGAGATAAGTCATAAACAATCACACCTTACGGAGCATGTCTCTCTGATCTCGACACCTTCTCTGCTTCCCTCCCTAAGATCAACCCTTCTCCTTCATTTTCTGACTGAAGCAAGACAGGAATGACCATTTCTTGGTTACGGCCAGAATTGTACAGATTGATCTCTCAAATCCAAAGTACTCATGTGCAGTACATTTGTTTAGGGTCTAGACTCGTTTTTCATCAACCTACCCACTTTTACTCTTTTCTCCAGAACCAGTTTTTACCCTACTACACTCACCAACTATAGATTTCCGTTTGTTGTTCGTCTTGATGCGGCCAACGAATCTCGATGTTGCTTTGGTCGACATCTGTGCACACGAAAAATACAATATTCATAATTAAAAGAATAACACGCAAACCACAATATACATATATTGAACTATACAAACGTTCATCAGAGTTTCATAATTTTATAATTCCATAAACACAAATTATATCTTCTACATGTATAACAAACATATCCATCTATCCACACATAAAATTTACCAAAACCCAACTCAGATTCAAAAAATCAATTCAAAATCAATTGCTTTATCACAATTTACATACACACAAATTAGGTCTTCTACATGTACAACAAACTGTTAGAGCATTACTCGGTCGAACTCACAAGTGTTGTTATCTCAAGCTTGTTGTCAAATGTAGTTGATCAAAACTATATCTTGATTTTTAATCTACATTTAGTCAAGTCTCGGATTAGGATAGAAGTGTGTAGTTGAATACCAGACATCATTGCGTTCTACTGTTTGAAGGCGAAGATCAACCGAAGATTTTGGAGAACTTATGCAACAAAAGGTAAGTGAAGACTGAACCACCTATTACTCAAGTTTTCACCTTTCTATCTATGAGACAATATCGCATGACTAAATTAGACATTACATGCATAATAGAAATTTCGAGTCAAGTTTGTCTTGATTATCGTTCTCGAAATATGCTGACCAAGCTTAAGAACATTTGTTCATACTTGATGAATTTGGTTAAGAACAATTTATTGTTTATAACCTAAATTATGATTCAAGATTTAATCATTTTAAAATAGCCTAGAACGGTGATATGTGTCATTGATGTTATTCGGGAATATTTCGAATTGATTATTAGAGAGATATAAAACTACTGTAAATCTGGATACAGGACAATATCAATACCAGTTCACATACTGGGATAACTGTTATAAGTCCTGAGATGTAGTACATGTACCCACTACACGTACTGGCGTAGCTATAGTTCGGCAATAACTTTTTGGTACGCATACCCGATATCCATACCATAAAAAGTCTGTTGACTCGTGAACCAGGAAGGTACGAACATATTATGCAAACCGGAAAAGATATGTTGGTTTCAAAACCGGAAAAGGTACGCATACCCATTATGCAAACTAGAAAAGATCTGTGGATTCCTGAACCCATTTTTGTCTTAAGGGTATACTAGCCCGGTACATGTACCATGACAAAAATAGTCACAAACAAGAATACACATTTCGATTAAGGTTCATCCTAACCAGAGTGTATATTTTATTATGTTAATATCAAGTCAAGTTTTTCATCTAACAGTGATTATTAATTGCTTGATTCCAAAGCTACCTTAGCTTAAATCCAAAGCAACCTTGATCTTGAAAATCTATATAAGGAGAACCTCAAACAACTGGGATTTTTGAATCCCCGACACTATTTTATGCGTCTTAGTTGTAAACTAGAGTCGTCATCTCCTTTAAACCTTTTTAGGTTTAGCGACTAAAAAGATTTCACCTAGGGATTCGTGAAGCCATGTCCGACTATCTTTATCTTGATAGTTCATGTATCCTAATCTTGCTTTTATTATTGAGCCTTGCTCCAACAGGCAAGATAAATAGAACTGACAAAGTTTTTTCGTCTCAGACTTTGTTATTCCACAAGTATCTACTTGTGAGGTGAATAATAATCTAGGCTACTCTTTGAGAGTCATAAGACCGGATTTTGAGGTTTGTTAGACTTTGTTTATTGCAATCGATTTCTTATCTCACCTTGATCTTTGATCAGAACTCAAATCACATATAGGCTAGTCTGTGGGAGGCAGATTGGTTTAAAGTCTTCAATTGAGTTGAAGCAACTCTTAGGATGTAAAGGATGTCAGCTAAGGGAATCAATTGCGCAGAGTCCTATTGGAATTCAAGAGGCGTAAGGAGCATGACTGTAACTCAATCGTTGTGACGGTAGATTCGGTCTCAACTATATTCCAATCCCAAGTTATGATAGTAGGTTAGTGTCTGTATAGGCTTAATACAGTTTGGTGTTCAAATCTGGACAAGGTCTCGGGGGTTTTCCTGCATTTGGGGTTTCCTCGTTAACAAAATTTCTAGTGTCTGTGTTATTCATTTTTCCGCATTATATTGTTAATCTTTAATATTGAAATATCACAGGTTGTACGTAAATCAATCAAAGTAGATATATCCATCCTTGTTTGTTGGATACGACTTGATTTATCTTGGATATTGATCTTTGGAATCCTCCAAGTACTCTCACAGAATAACCAGGTTCACGGACTTGTCTCTGTTTACATTCTGATTGTGAGAGAAAGAAATATAAGCTCTTCTTATAATTCTTGATTGAGATTCATTAAGTTGTAACTCTCGGAATTGTAATTGAGTTTAGTCCATACAGGTTGCCTAAGAAAAAGTTGGTGGTGTATGTTGGTACCCCCCACGTTTTCAATCGGTGTCAGAGCAGGCAAACACGCAGAAGACCTAATAAGTTTATGTTTGAAGCAATCTGACTATATGGACAGAGACAAAATCTCTAATAACGTATCACCAGATCCAGGAGATTCAGAATTTTCTACAATGACTGGTTTAATTAAATCTATAAGAAAATTCTGGTAGTACCTCCACCTGGGTTAAAATCTCTTGAAATATTTACAGGGCTTGAAAAGCAACTTGCGAATCTTACTCTTGATGTTGAGTCATTTCTCAAAAAAAAAAAACAAGATTCTCTTGACAGGCTAAATCAAGTCTTGTTGAATAATTCTCATGTTGAGATTGATATTGATTTGTTAATATGTGAGTGCAATGCCCCCTTTTATTGTAACACTAAAGGTAGTAATGAACCAGTTGTGATACAAAGGGAAACTAATCCTCATCTGACAGATTATTCTCTCAGAAAACATGACTTGAGTCATTGGTCAACCCCCAAATCAATATGTCAAGTTTACGCGGCTATCTACTTTAAGATGTCTCTTTTTGACAAGAGGGTTGCCTTACGTAGTGCTAAACGTTATCTTCAGACATTGTTATTGAAAAATTTCAAAACAAGACATCAAGTTTATGCACATACTAAGTATTATGGATTATTTTGGTCATGAGAAGGCTTTTTGAAAATAGGAACATGGTTCTTACTAAATCCTGTTGTGTTTAGAAGCAGTTGGAAGAAAGCTTTATCTTGGAGTCATTCCACGTAAATCTCCAAGCAAATATTTATAGCTTTTATGTTGAGCTTCACCCCATAAAAGTATTCTATATAACAATTTCAATAAGAATAATTTTGTGTTCTCTGCATATCCTATGAAATGATTTATCGAGCTAATAATTGCCTAAAAATTTGGTTAAAGACAAACAATTTGGCTTTTGGGACACATGTGCGGTTCACGTACGTACCCTGATTTTAAATCTAGTTCCAGAACTAGTTTAACCGGTTCGGGAATCGATCGGTCTCTTCACATAAAAAGAGATTTTCTTTCTCTTGTTTTTTCTATTATCTTCTCTCGACAGTTTGAGAACCCAGTGAGAAAAACCAAAGTGTTCGTCACCCATCATCATCTTCAAGCTAAATTCTTAGTCATCTTGAATTTTCTTAGCACAATTGAAATCAGGACAACTTTTTACACAACGGGTATGAAGTAAATCTCAATTTTATCCTTTTTCTGGAACTTCACCATTACCGACAGTTCGCTCACCAAAGTAAGTACCCAATCGATTCATGTTGTTTATTATCTTTTTCTTAATCAGCATAATCCCTCTGGTGAGAGTTCAGCTTACCCTTATGCAATTTAGTCACAAGTTTTGGAACCGTATCCATAAAAATCCTGCTGGATAAGGAATTGATGTGTAACAAGTATACTATTTGTCTCAAATAGTACTTTGGGTGATGAGCTATAATCTTTCTCATATTGTAACCTTTACGTATTTTTATGGTTATTCCAATCTAACAAGATTGTTAAAATTTCCTGTTGAACAAGGCTCCAGAAAAGATAAGCATTCAATGATTTTCCCTTCGTGAATATTAATAAACTTGTGCTCTAAACTCATTATTTATTGAGCTAAGAATATTTTTATATTCAAGAAGGAACATATATATCGTCTAACGACTAGGATGGATCAAAGATTGAGAGTTCTTGAATACTAGAGGTTATATGCAGACTTAAAAAAAGCTATCCTTACAGAAGATACTATTGTTGAGTCTAACGACTTAGAGACAATAAACGTTCATAATGAGATACCTTCTAGTCATTTGAATAGTGAGATTCATGTAAGTCACTTAGTTAAAGATAATAATGAGTATATTATTCATGATATTTTTGCTCTATTGAGCTCCTGTTTTGCTGATCCATCTTGTAATTCTATGAATGCTGATGTGAATGTTAAACATATTGATACTAGTCAGATAACTTGTACTGATGAATTAAAACCTTTATCTATTTGCATTTCTCATTATGCTGATTCCGATGACCCTATGCCTATTGATACTGTCAATGCATTATGCCTTCCAATGGTTAATCAAGGTAACTCAACAACGCAAGTTATTTCCGCGGACTTAGAACCAGATTTAGGAGTTACTGATTTTCATAAACTTGATCAATTAGATACAGGTTTAAACAATTGTGTTGAGTTTGATAATCCAATACCTTTATACATTGTCAATGCATTGCTTCCTCTGATTTCTAGTGAAGATAATGTGTCGACTGAATGTATTTCAACTGATTTAAAACCTAATTTAGAGCGTGCTCCACGAATAGGAACTGTCAAACAATCTGAACTTGTTTCTTATGGGAGTAATTTACTTATCCCTTCTATGCATTACTTGAGTATCACTTACAGTTTCTTATTGGGAATGGATTTACACATCTTTTTAAAAGTTTATAGTGTTTGCAAGTTCACATGCACAACTGACCTGATTTGTTGGATTGATCCCCAACTTTTCAGACTTTATATATATGCTTTGCAACTTACTTTGGTGTATCATCACCTTGTTTGCGATTCTTTGCGTACGCAAACAGGGATACAAAGATTATGCTTTATGGGAGTCAACCCATACGATTTTGCTTCATGGGAGTCAACCCATCAGATTTTTTTCTTTCTTCATACCAACACTTGGTGGGTTCAACCGAGCTATGTTCTAACAGAGTCCGTAAAAACTTGGTTTTTCGGGGACAATAAAATGCATAGAATCACTGATGGACCCATCGAGCGGTTAAAGGGGGCTATAACCCGAGTGAGATTTATAGAAATTTTATTTAACGTACAAGTAATCTGAATGTTTAGAGATTTTAAACCACATTTAACTTAACATGTGTACAAATTAGTTAAGAAATTATAAACTTACTAAAAATTAATTGCAATTATTTTTTTTATTTTTTTTTTTAATTTCCTTCCTTTCAGTATCGGTGGAAACTCATTTTTTTTCTTTTAAATCTCTCTTATACCACATTTTCCGCATATAACTTTTACAACTTATGGAATCTAAAATGCTTTAAAAATTCGTCGCGGCTTACGCTTAGTAATTTCCTTACGGCTGGTGAAAACGGATTTTGCTTTGCGCCTTGAACATTTGATCAAAATAAGGGATATTTTGACTTTAGGTCACAAAAAAGTGACCAGAGTTGTGTTTGGGTCACCAATTTTTTTTAATTAGAGTTTGGGTCACATGACTGTCATTGACCGCGTTGACAGTTAGGAAAATAGGCTATAGGTCCGGGAATGTCCAACTAAAACTCAGATATCAATTTCTTTACTAACTTCACTTTCTGTTTAACGAGTTCACCACCTCCGTCAAAACTTTAAACCTCCTCCATCAGCTAAAAATCTAATTCTCAAGTTTTACCAAGGAAAACTTCTCGTTCTTCCTCTTCCAAACCTCAAGACTTGAAAATTTGTGAGTTTAGGGTTTAAGTAATTGCACTTAAATATCAGATCAACCATTTCTACAACCGATGTGTACTTCATTTTTTCATCTTTTACTTCTGGGTTTTGCAAAGAATAATAATTCTCTACAGAATTGTGCAGATGAATGGTAGAGATAGTGTTTCTAATTGATTAAGAGTTGTTAGGGATTATTATACTTGATTTTAGGGTTTTTTCCAATGCTCGTAATCTTAATTGGTTACAATCGGAGATAATTTTCAAGCATTGTTTTGAGTTTTGTGGCCAGTTTTTTTCTTCTCTCTGTGTGTATATCGGTTGAGCATGGAGAATCTTCAAATCAGAAACATGAAATTGATCGGGTAGTGAATGGTTTTGAGGCATTAAGAGTTTCTATGAGGTTTGGGAATTGTTGGGTTGTGCTTAGGTATGATTTTTTGAGAGATTTTTGGTGAATTTCTACACGACAAACAAATGGTGTACAAAAGAAGATACTTACCAAATTCATTGTACTCAGTTTCTTTCAAGTGTTTCCTTTGGTGAGATCAAATTCATTGTACTCGAATTCGTAGGAAAAGAATTTACAAAAGGGTACACAAAATCAGCATAGGAGATATCTCTATCAACATCAAATAGTTCAAAGCGCACGGTAGGTGTTTGTGAAAAGTCCTTATTGAGGTTTTCTACTTCCCCAACTAATGGTAATTGACGTCGTTACCTAAATAGAAAATAATTAAAAATAATAATATTTTTCTAACTGTTGTGACCTAAACACTAATTAATTTTTTTTGCTAATCCAAATGCAATTCTGGTCACTTTTTTGTGACCTAAAGTCAAAATATCCCTTAAAAGTATTTTTTTTTCTTTCTCCCTTGATCTAAAAGTGAACTCCCAATAATAGAACATCGTCTCTCAGTCCCATGACGCCCATCCATTTTTCAGGGACACCCGAGTGGACATACGCCTAATTTAGCAATAGAGCAAGCAACCTCCCTAGCTTCACTCACTCTGAATCTCAGTTGCTTTATGCACCGTATAAACGACGACGAATATTTGAGAAAGATAGTTTTTTTTATAGTTTTTTTCTAACAATGGCAGATCGAATACGGGTTTCAATCGGAGAAGAAGCTCGCACATATGCTTATATCCTTCTCTACATCGCCCTTTCTAGTGGGCAGATATTCTTCAATAAGGTCAAGTCATTATTTTCCTTTTCCAACCTTGGATTCCATTTCTTTCTAGGGTTTCCCAAATGAGAAGTCCTTATTTGGCAGTTGAGTTATAATTTCATCCTTCCTGATCTGCAATTTGAGCTCTAACTAAATACGATTTATCTGCTCTTTGTTGCTGTTTTTGTCATTGCTCATTATTCACCTGTCTTTACTTTTACAAACTTGTTTATCGAATATTGACATTGATACTTATTTGTTAGCGAAAATATCGAAATCTTTTTGGTACTTATTGTTTTGCCTCTCTTAGGTCAACATACAATAGTAAATAGGGCTCTTATGGTAATGAATTGGATGGTTACTTGAGGATTTAACTTCACGGGGTGGTGCAATTTAAACTATGCCATGTGGTAGAAACAAAATGATGTCCCATAAACAAAAGCATATCACTAGGTATGTTATCTGTAACGGTTGGTATTGGTAAGCACCATTATATTTACTATGTGGGTTAACCTGCATAATGAAGTTAGGGCCGACCATTCACTGTTTATCATGCTCTCGTGGTTTGAATATAGCGAACATCCGTCCTATAAGAACTGCATGACCGGCCTATCTGTGTAGATACAATATCAATATACACAATTCCATACAGAAGTCTGATATTTTCAGATGCTTTGGTTTAATTTGGCATGAATGATATATCCTTTAATTGTTCTTATTTTCATGTTCATGCTTCCAGTGCAAAATGCTGTTATTCCCAGCTAATCAACCGTCCTCAATTGTTTATGTCCATTTTTCTTCAAAATCCTGCTTAATAGTTATGTTTCTTGGTTTATCTTTGCTTCACTTGTCTGACATCAATTTCTTTTCAATGCATGTAGTATGTTTTATCATCCAAAGAAATCAACTTTCCGTACCCTCTTGGATTGACTCTTCTTCACATGGTATTTTCATCTGTAGTGTGCTTTATCCTTTGTAAAGTTCTGAAGGTACTCGTCTTAGATTCTCTGACTAAATCGTATTCTGTTCGTTGATAATTGTTTTATGGTGCAGTAAGCACATTGATAAATCAAATCTGTTAATGGAATTTTCCAATTCATCTGTGTGACTCGCAGCTTATGAAGGTCGAGGAAGGAATGACTACGGAAATGTGAGCAACAAAATCTGTACTTTGTCATTTTATTTGATTGTTTAGTGCCTACTTTCATAAAGACCTGTTAGGTAGCAGTTACCACACATTATTTTTCCAGCAATATCAACTCCATACAAGATTACTTCTTCATTCTGAAACGTGTAGTTTCAATCTAGGCATCTGACATCCATAGAACTTGATATCTGTCAGTGGTCTAATGTCTCATTTGCTATTTTAACTCTGAATAATCATCTGATAGTCCATGTTTTCATCAAAAAAAAATTGTTCTGAGAAGCGTATATAGATTAGCTGTAGTTCCTATGTTGATGATTTTGTATCAAGGTACCACATTTATTTATAATATAATTGGATGATAAGTACCAAATTCTGTCCACTTTTGAGTTCAAATGCCATACCACCACTTGATCACGGTCAGCCCAGCTGATCATTAGTGATCTTTTTATAAAATGGCAGTATTTACTTCTGAAGTGTCCACACATGTTTGACACGAGTATCTTTGTGTCGACAAGGCAAAAATCCAGAAACCTATAGTATTAATATGGAGTGATCATCAAATAACAGCATACACGATACAAGTAACCCGAGGTTATTGTGCTTTTGAGTACTAAGATTGGAGTAGATGAGGTCTAAATTCTCCTTCTTCCTTTCATTATTTTATCTGTTTTGTTAAGAAACACACATGCTGTGGGACTTGGTTTGAACTGTCAATGGATTGGTATGTAATCCATCTAAGGGGAAGCTAGTAATATGCCACAGGTTGCACAACTTCATAGGTGCTCTTTTTTGTAACATATGAATGTCACTGAAAGAAAAGCACCATTCTTGGTTACATCATTGTATGCTTTATTGAATGCTAGTTTGGATACATGCATTCTGCGCTTATGCACACCCTTCATTAGTTTTCCCTTTTCCGGTGGGCATCTACCCAAGATAAATATTATCTTTGTAGAATATATATGTAAAACTAGGTGTGGTATGTACTTTTTTCAGAAACATGAGGGTGAGGAACCGAGTAAGACAGACAAACCAAAGCTGCACGTGTTGGTTATTTAAAACTGTAGTTAACCGTTCACTTCTAAAGACATCTGCATTCCAAAAAGTAATCATTTCATAAATGCAGCTAATTGAGTTTTTGTTATGCAGTTATGTTCAATCTGTTGTTCCGATCGGAGCAATGTTCGCGATGACTTTGTGGCTGGGAAACACTGCATACCTCTATATATCCGTCTCATTTGCACAAATGTTGAAAGCCATCAGTGAGTTTTCACAATAATTTTCGACTAAATACCTCCTGCTTAATCCTTAAGGTCACATACTTGAAGGAAAATTGTTGTATAACATAAATCAGTGTGTGCATTTTATAGTGCCCGTGGCAGTTTTCCTACTTGGTGCAATGGCTGGATTGGAAGTTATGAGCTGCAGAATGCTTCTTATTATGTCTGTTATCAGTTTTGGAGTTCTTGTGGCTTCCTATGGGGAAATAAATGTTAACTGGATTGGAGTTGTTTACCAAATGGGTGGGGTTGTTGGAGAAGCGCTGAGGCTCATCTTCATGGAGATTTTGGTGAAAAGGAAGGGTCTGAAGCTAAACCCGATTTCCGTGATGTATTATGTTAGTCCCTTCAGGTACATATAAACTTTTCTTAATTTTCTTATGCAGTCTCAGTTATGAAAATGGAGGACATATGTAGGAAGAAAAAAAGAAAAATGGAATATCTTAGCTATTGAATGGGTAATTTTTTGTCTAAAACGTATAAAATGTGCCGCTGATATGACGAGATTTCATATTGTGTGTACGAAGGTCTTGTTTGCACATCCAATATGACCAGTCTCTGTTTTATGCTGCAGTGCTCTATGCCTCTTCATCCCCTGGATATTTCTTGAAAAGCCAAAGATGGATGAAGCTAACTGGAGTTTTCAACCACTAACTTTGGCTCTCAATTCTCTTTGTACTTTTGCCCTCAATCTGTCAGTTTTCCTGGTCATATCTCATACAAGTGCACTGACAATCCGTGTTGCGGGGGTCGTTAAGGACTGGGTGGTCGTCTTACTTTCAGCTGCTTTGTTTGCAGATACAAAGCTGACAGTTATCAACCTATTAGGTTACAGCATTGGTAAATGAAAGCAGTAGAAGTACATATATCTTTCTTTTGCACAAAGCCTGGTGGTTATCATGAAGATGATCAGCATTCTGGCACATGAAGTCTTTAATACCATTATATGCCTTGTTTGAAATTTGAAATGGTATTCCTATTTTTCTTTGTTTTTGTAGCTATTGCAGGTGTGGCCGCATACAATAACTTTAAGTTGAAAAAAGAAACTCACCGACCAATCCCGGATGAAACTCGCGAAGATGAGATGTCAACAACAGTGACATTGATTCCTCAAAAAACAGATACATAGAAAGACGGGTCTCAGAATTAGTCTTGAGGTATTGTATAAGGTTTTATTTTAGAGTTGTGTGTTTATTAAGTTCATTCTTATCAGATACGGCTGCAATCACCTGACACAGTACTATGTTTCACAGTTTGTTAAACAGACACACGATTCTTTAGCTGGTACAGGATACTTATCATCTTTCCACGAAAAACTGTATATGATGAGATAAAACCTTCTGTGTTGAAGACTCATTGGTGATTGGAAGGACCAGGAAAAGCTTCTTTTAGGGACCAAGGAAGTTTCTTATTTTGATACCTCCTGAAGTTTGTTGATTGTACTCTACATAATGATTTGTTGTAATTTGTAAAGCCACGTTCGAGTAACTGTTGCTCAATTCAATATTTATTTTTCTGTATCAATATCATGTTCTCTTGTTGAAGATCTTTGAGTATTAGGAATAAAGTAATCTGATCGAGTGAATTTTTCTTTCCGATCTTGTGGAATCAAGAAGAATGCAGATCACAGATATGAATTCCCAGCCTTTTAAGATTCGCAACACTCTGCAGTTTTATGTGGAGTGGTACTATGGATTAACTAGACACCTTAATTGTACTTCTTGTTACCTGTTCTGGTCTTTAAGTACGTACTGAATGATATAAAATGGTCCATGCTATCAGGAAAATGGGATTTGACAGTCGTCACCCAAGAGCATCCACGCTATCAGGAAAATGGGATTTGACAGTCGTCAACCAAGAGCATCCACACGATAGAAATTACCACACGAATTCCTTCGCTGTAGAGATGTTCAAAGATCTGCCCATGTTTGAGCCTCACATTAGGCTCGTTTTTTAATTCCACGACTGTCTAGTAAACTGAGTGGAAATCACAAGTCCGGCTAGAAGGTGCATTTTTATGTGCAGCTCGTCATATGCCCAATTCAAAAATGTTATTGGTTTCAGGCACCATGTTAACTCAAATACAGTTTAAATGGCATCTATTCTGATTGAGTGTGTGTGGCGCCGTCTTCCAAGTCGGAAGGTTACTTAGTGGTTCAAATTCCATTCTGCAACAGACCAACAGGGTACCTAATCATTAGCAATTTTTTGTTTTATTACCGTGGTTCGGGGATTTAAGCCGGTGTTCAAGTCCCATTTTCTTGCCTAATACCTCGTGTCCTCCTAATCCTAATTGGAGTATCTATTTAGATTCCGAAGCAAAATTATGCAAGTTTCTGCCGAAAGAAGGAAACGCAATAAACAAATAAATATCCTGTACACGACTTTGGTCAATGGGTACACACTCACACAAACAAAACACCGGTAATCTCAGAAAGACAAGTTCGTTACCTATATTAACCCTAATTGGACAGCCAAAACATCTTTGTAGTAGACAGAGAAACTTTTCAGAAAAGAAATCTCAAAATCATACTACTAGTAGGCCTGTCAATATATGTCCGATATCCGGAATCCGTTTCCGAGTATTCGAGATCCTATAGGATTTTATCCGTTTTATTGGATATCGGATCGGATATTCTATCGGATATTTCTTCCTTAATATATCGGAATCGGATTAGGTTCCATCCGAATTGTTAATATCCGATATCCGATAGAACATGGATTTATTTGTGATTTACCCTAATATCCGATATGAAATGTTTGAAAAATTGAACTTAAATTTCAATTATGAACATATTTTAAAGTTTTTTTTTGTCATAACCGGATATTATCAGATAAATATCCGATATCCGATAGCTTAGCCTATCGGAATCGATATCTAATTTTTTATACCCTATAGGATATTATCGGATATCGAATATCCGATAGCGCTTAACCTATCGGATACGGATTTCTAAATATCCGACGGATATTCATCCATTGACACCCCTAACTACTAGTACAAGGAGAGAGAGAAGGAGAAAAAGGGGCATATCTGGTAGTCTCTCTTAATTAGCAAAACTCCAGAGAGGGTCGAGTTGTGGTGGCTGCTTCCCTCCCTCTCTCTCTCTCTCTCTCTCTCTTCGATTCTTTTCTTCTTCCCTTTCTTTAAACTCAAGTTTCATCACTCTTCTATTCAGTACAATAACCCATTCTTTTTTTTTTTTTCCCAACAACAACAACCAATTTTGTTAACCCCAATTTCAACTTTCTAGAAAACAAATACCCAAAAAAAAATAAAAAATCGAAAAGACAAATAGAAGAGGAGGATGCGATTGTGTTGGTGGTGGCGTTGGAGAGGCGGAGTAGGCAATGGTCGTCTTTGATGGCCTTGCAAATGAATTGGCAACCAAAAACCCTACCGCAAATCCACTTTCCAAAAAAACAGCAGCAGCAGCAGCAGCAGAAGAAAAAGAAGATCCCTAGGTGTGGACCTCCAATTGGTTTGAAAAACCTAGGTAATACTTGTTACCTAAATAGTGTTCTACAGTGTTTAACATACACATCTCCTCTTGCTAATTTTTGTCTCAAAAATCAACATTCAATTAACTGTAATTCACAAAATATTAATTGTCCTTTTTGTCTTCTCGAGACAAGAATTGTTCGTTCTCATACTGTTGATTCTCAATTTGATGCTCCGTACAAGATCCAGAATTGTCTCTCAATTTTCTCCAATCAATTTCGACTTGGTAGACAAGAAGATGCTCATGAATTCCTTCGTTATGTCATTGATGCTTGTCATAATACTTGTCTTAAGAGTAATAAGACTAACTCACCTGAGAGTACAACAACTATTGTTAAGGAGATTTTTGGTGGTGAGTTACAAAGTCAAGTTAAATGTCTTTCGTGTGGTGCTGAATCCAATAAAATTGATGAGCTTATGGATATTAGTCTCGATTTGTATCAATCAAGTTCTCTTAAAGCTGCTTTGCAAAGGTTTTTCAAGCCTGAGATTTTGGATGAAAGCAATAAGTACAAATGTGATAAGTAAGTTACTGGAAACCCTAGAAATTTTGTTTCAGATTGTAATTTTCCCCGTTTTTTCTAAAACAGGGTGTACTTTTTCAGGTGTGAGAAGTTGGTGTCAGCAAGGAAGCAGATGTCTATTCTGCAATCCCCTAATATACTTGTAATCCAACTCAAGGTAAGAATAACAGAACAGTTGCTGCTCTTTTAACTGTTGTAAATCACACTAATGCTATTTCTAATTCTGTTTTGTGCTTCTAACTATCATTTGTGAATGTGTGATTTTCTTAATCAGTCCAACAGGCAACACCTAGTATTCTGCTTTATCAGGATTATCCTGTCTGCCGAAATAAACTGAAGTAACTAAATCATTTAACTAGACTACACTCATGGCATTTAAAAGAGACAAAATACTGTAGTTACAGCTAAATTCTTTGCTGAACAACCAAGTTTGGTAAAAGTAGTAGTGCATTCTTATATATAAACACTGAAGTTATAGCTAAGTCTTTGCTGAACAACTAAGTTTGGTAAAAGTAGTAGTGCATTCTTATGTATTTTCATTGCATTTTGGTATGCAGAGATTCGAGGGTATATTTGGTGGGAAGATAGATCGAAAAATTGCCTTTGAGGAGGGTTTGGTGCTTTCTAATTACATGTGCAGAGAAAGTCAGGTATGTGATACACTTGATGAACGGATTCTCTTAATCCTTTTTTGTTTTTTCCTGTCTTATTTAAATAGTTGATTTTCCTTGTGTATTTGCTCTCCCTTCCATTTTTTCATAATTGAGTGAGTAAAATTGTTCTTGATATGGTGATTCTTAGGGTTAGGGGTATGCAGGGTGATTTTGTATTTGAGATGTTATCACTAGGACAGTTGCAGAGGCTGCTTTGTCGTGGTTACATTTTTTTATCACTTTTTTTTTTTTTTTTGTGGATTATCAATCCAAGGATACCTACCAAACAATGGAGAAGTAAGTGATCCTCAGGTCCTCAAGGGTTTCCTTGTGTCAATAAGCATGATAAAGAATTTATTCATGAATTTCATGGTCTCTGGTTTTTATCAGGTTCTGCAAAGGCAATAGTGATATAGTACGCTTCATATTGCCAGCATCAGACTGCCTTACATACGATGACTTGTTTTGTAATTTTTTATTGTAAAAAGATCCATCAATTCTATTTATCCACCTTATCTTCCATTGCGAGGCAAGTAATTCCAAAGCTAGGGAGTAACCCAAAGATAGTTCTGATGCAAGTGTATTTTGTCTTCAGCCTCTAGTTTATAGCTAGTCTGTTTACACTTACGAGGTTTTGTGTAGTTTTGAACTTTTTATCCACCTCTTCAATTGTGAGGCAAGTAATTCCAAAGCTAGGGAGTAACCCCCTGAAAGTTCTGATGTTTGTGTGTTTTGTCTTCAGCATCCAGTTTATAGCTAGTCTATTTATACTTGTGAGTTTTTGTGTAGTTTTAAATATGAAGTTCCCACTTACCATGATGTGCTGTTGAAAGGCTGTTGGATTTAACCAGATGTTTTCAGGTCTGTAAGATTTAGGATAGGATCTTCTTTGTTAAAAATAACCTTATGTTGAATAACCTTATGTTGGCCTAGAATCACATAACAAATAGATTGCCGCAAGACACCCATCTTTTGATGTTTTTAGAAGTTCTAAGATGAGATAGTCTGCTCTAGGCTCTATTCGGCTTTACCATACTCATAGGAAATCAGTTCTTAGGCCATCTCAAATTGATCCCGTAATTTTAGCATCACACCAAGTCTATAGTGCTGTTTGGTGCACCTAATTATAGTATTGATAAACCATTGATCATTGCTGGGTGTCTAGGTTGGAGCAGTTGTGTATTAATTGGATTTTATGGTTATGATAGGATTTAGGAATCAGAATATAGTTTATACGCGGGTTAGATATTTGTACATGTGAGGTTTGGTCGGAACTTGTGTAACAAAGTGATGATGCCCCTGCATCACAAAGACACTTCGTTTTTCAAAAATCTCCCATATGGGCACGTGTGGATGCTGGTACTTGTACTGGACACACAAAACACTGCAACAGCTTTGTTAGCCGTTAAATTTACATACTTCTGCAACTTAGTTCTATAAATCATGAAAAAATTGAAAAAACAAGAAATGAAAGAGAAGAAGAAACATAGCTCCCTTTTTCTTTAATATATGCATGTGTAACCATCTTATTTTATTAAGAAAAATGCACAACAAAAACCTGAACCTGAACCTAACCTCGCTGGTCTCTGTTTCTACTTTTTTTGGCCTCATGTTAAACTACCCTTATTCATGCTTGACACTTGGACACTCGTGCCTGTATCGTGGTTACATATTTAGAAAAAAATCATTCTAGAAAGCTTTACCAATGGAAAAGTAATTTTGATAGAATTTCACTACAAGCGAAAGTCTTCAGTTGATATTTCATATTGTTTGTTTCCACTTCTCCACTGATTACAGTACCAATGGAGGTCTTTAAAACGGCCTTTGTAGTACTGAAGAGGATGACAATACTTGAGGATCTTTGAAATGGGTCATACAATTTAAGTGTTAATCCTACTTGTTAATGTTGGGTTTAAAAGATTTCTAGCGCTTATGTAGAATGAGTTCCTTTTGGAAACGGATATGAAAATTCAGTTGTGGTAAATACTAGATACTTGCTGAAGATCCACCTTTTTGTTAGTAAATGAATGAATAATGTTACTAGTCCTTTTTGCGACAAAAGCGTTTCTAAACACTGCAACCCTCATATATCAAGCTAACAATCTGTATTCTTCCCTTGTAGAAGGCGTGTATATAACTGAGTTATAAAGATGGAATTGGAAGCCCATATATTAGGGGTCTCCGGAAATGTGTTCGAGTGCCTTAAAGCATATACGCGACTTGGAGGATGTTAGGGACTTAGGGCCACACAAGATCTTTTCAGTTTTTAGCTTTCTAGATGACTTGTGTATGAAGTTGGCGTTATTGCTCACTCGGTAGTAATTGAAAATTTTGCTTTTTGGATATAATTTTTTAGTTGAGTGGATGATCTTCACAAACTAGAAAAGATAACACAGTAGTTAGTGACCCCCTTCTCATTCCCCCAATAATTCAATAGCTCTTAGTTAGTGTAATGCTTCTCGCCCAGAAGAATTTGGCTGCTAACAGCTGAAAGGAGTCTTTGCATGTTTGAACCAGGCTTTATCTCTTCTCCTGTCTGTTGCTAGGTTTGGGATTGGAGAAACAATCGATATGTCATATGGAGTATATTACACTAGTTAGCGACCCCCTTCTCATTCCCCCAATAATTCAAAAGCTCTTAGTTGTAGTGTAATGCTTCTCGCCCAGAAGATTTTGGCTGCTAACAGCTGAAAGGAGTCTTTGCATGTTTGAACCAGGCTTTATCTCTTCTCCTGTCTGTTGCTAGGTTTGGGATTGGAGAAACAATCGATTTGTCATATGGAGTATATTACCTTCCAAGTTTACTGATTGAACAAAGTTATCATAGCATGGATTTTCATATCATGCACTTTTTCCTTTACTTATCTTTTTTGCTGAATACCCTTTTCATTGTGTCAAATCCTATCATTTCTTACTTTGTTTTAATTCCTAATGCAGGATCCACATCCTGAGTATAATCTTTTCGGCACCATTGTGCATGCTGGCTACTCACCAGACTCTGGACACTATTATGCATACGTCAAGGTTTCTTTTCCCTTTGCTTTCTCTTAGCTTTTCCAGTTCTGATGTTTGCATTGTTTCACAATTTTTATCACCTTAGGGTAAGATGCTTTCATCAGTTGGGCTATCTAACTTAAATACTTAATTCATTCACAGAACGCAATGGACCGGTGGTATTGCTGCAATGACTCGCATGTTTCCCCTTCAACTGTTGATGAGGTTTTGTCTGAGAAGGTATACATTCTTTTCTTCTCACGCGTTACTCAAAGGCCACGATCAACCAAAACAGTTTTTGCCGCCAATGGAGTTCAGTCTCATGAGAGCAATGGCAAGGATGCATCTCCAAGTTCAGTAACTGCTCTGCCTATGAAAAAAGTTGCAGCAAAACCTTTTGAAACACATTTCCTAGAGAAGGATACATTGAGCACTTCTAAAAATGGTAAAATTTCTTCTAGTGGAGGACTCAAATTTGGTTTTAAAAGGATTGATTCCAGGAAGTTCCCTGCAAATGGGAATAGGAAAGTTCATTTGAATGTGGATGGAATAGGAAATGGAAATGTGAGCGCGGAGGAGAATACTCAAGCGAACGGGAAGGAGAATGTTCATGTGAATGGAAATACGAATGGGAAGGAGACTGCTCAAGCAAACGGGAACGATCATGGGAATGGAAATGTGAATGGGAGTATGAACAGGACTTTAGAGGGCCATGAGAAGCACAATAATGGTTCAACAAGTGTGGAGAAACTTAAGAAAAACTTGTCATCAGTAACCATCAATAATGAAGCCAATGAAAATAAATTTCATCAGTCCGTGCATAAGGAGAGTAATCAAACTTTTACAGTATCTCATGGGAATGGTCATAGTGCTGAAGTGGTGCGGACAGAAGACCTTCAGCAAAGCAGCAGCAGAAATTTAGTAGCAGAGAGTAGACTGCCTGAACCAGACCGTGCATTGCACCCTGTGGATCATGATAAGTTCCTCACAGGATCTAATAAGAGGAAATCAGAGGATAAAGGGTTACCAGATCTGATCCAAAAAGGCGCGTATTGGGCAACTGATGAGAAATTCAAACAAAGGTAAGTCGCTTCGCTTGACTATTAATTGCAGGCTTGCAGGTTTTTATCCCCTCACGGCTATGATTGTTCTATTATGAGATTAAAAGTTCATCTACTGCTTAGGGTACTAGTTTTCTTTCGCTAACATTGTTCGGTTCTGTTACATTTCAGGCTTGCAGAGGATGCTTCTGCATTTCTGCGATCATGCGGCTGGTATGATGATGTTGAAAATTTCATGCGTTTGAGAAAACGATTATGCACCCAAGCAGCTGGAAATACTATCAGTAGCGGCGAGTTAAAGTAAGTCCATTTAACTATCTAATCCAGTTATATCATGGATTACTGCCTTAGTAGTATGAGTTTTGATGCCTTTATTAACTCATTGGTTAATGGAATGCAGGACAAAGTTAATTACAGAAGCTAAAAAACCTTTTAGTAGTAAGATCCCCGAATCTTTGAAAGCAAATCTGGTTGGCCAACTCCAGTCGTGCAGCCAAGAAAGACAGTCTGCTGATGTGTAGACAATTGAGTACGGTATGCTAGTGTGCAGTTTTTGTTTCCTTCGTTATTTTCATATGATGTGTGACATTCAGCGAAAAAATTGTTTTCTTTTGGCAGTTTATATTTTTAGTGCTTATTTGTGGCTGGTGTATCATCTGCACAACTGATGCATGGAAACACATCTGATGATTACTTTCTGTAAAATAATAATTTTGGGTGCGTAAGATAGTTCACCTTGAACTGATAGAGTGGAATTCTTTTGTTTTTATTACTTGGTTTAATCTTGTGTATGGTAATCTTATGATTCTAGGTGTATTGGAGAAACTTGAGCTCCATGAAGACAATCTGATTGGAAACAGCTAGGTGTTTCATCACATTTGACGCTTTTCAGCTTGGATTTTCGCAAGATTGAGTTAAGAATTGCATTCGCTGTGTATGATATCCTTTTTGACCATTTACCTTTTCATTTTGTCAACAATTTTTTCAATGAAGTGTGGCCAGATAAAACTGATTAAGCATATCTTCTATCTCTTAGTTTCTGTTCATTGATTTGATATGGCATCTGAGATGAGACTTTATATTTGCGGAACTTAGATTGTTTCTGTTTCTTATTTGTCTTAATAAGCTGTTTTGAATTTCTGTCCTATCTTGTTTAACCTGTTAGTTTGTTAAAATATAGATGACATCAAGACTCCAGAGTGCCATTTTTAATCGCACTCCACAACAAAGGTCTTCTGCTAGTATCCCATGGTGTCAGTAATATCCTTGGTTTTTCCATTTGCTGTAGAATCTTTGCATTGTAATTTTTGTTATCAACCTCTTTTTAAATTTAGTCTTCCTTACTATACTCCTGCTGGTGAATGTCCCTATATTAATGGGGCCTAATTAGTGTCTTATTGTTCTGTTAGTCTATTCTCCATTTGGAATACCCAAGTCTAATAACATCATTTCTCACCTAATTTTCATTCAACTGCTTGGCCTCTCATTAAAATGTATTAAATTACAGTCAACTTTTCTTTTTTCCCGTGCTGAAATAATATTTTTATTTCTTGTTTCTTCATAAGAATTGATTTTGTTTTATTTTTGCTTAAAAATGGCCGTCTTTCTGTGACTTTTGTCATAAGGAGGGGAATCTGTGATCGAGGGAGCTAGAAGAGACTGGACCCATCCACAGTTCATAGTTTTTGACTCGGTTGGACAAAATATTCCCATTTTTCACGCAGCTAAACAAAGTTTTAGCCTAACCTAATTATCGTTCTCACTGTTCCTGCTTCCCACTGCATAATACTTCTATGGATTTACCCAGAAGAGAAAATAAATGGATTTATCCCAATAAAGCCAACGGCTGGCTTATTTATCCTTATGGCGACCTTCCTTTTGATACACCAGGCAACAACTAGCTTCTTCAATAGAACATTAGTGAAATCTCTTGAGTATCAGTTCAAACTCCTTCAAAGTTTTTCTTTCCAGCCTCTTGAACCAAACAGTCGGCAACTCCACCAACTTCTCTATAGTGATGCTTGCTTTCAGCATTCTGAAATTTGCAACTTGCTCTTTATCTTTGATGATATCCTTGATCAAAACCTTGAGAGCTCCATTGTGGTTTAGTCTCTCCATTTTATTTTATTTTGAGAGAAAAGGGTTAACTTATTTTATTAGAAAGAGATACAAGAAAAGCCTGGAACTAAAAACCAAGTCCAATTACACAAGTCCATAACCTAATTGTAATCCATAACATCCTCCCAGTCTATTATTTGCCTGAATATTACTCCTCTGAACGAGTGAAAAAGAGATCCCCATTAAAAGACATGTCTTTCAACTTCATCTCCGTGTCTCGATTTAGCCATCACCCTTCTATTTCGTTCTTTCCATAATGTCCACAACAGCAAATGGGATCAACTTCCCAACTTGCCGAGCTAGTCGATTCCTTTGACTTGCAGGCCATTCTTCTAGCTGCTTCTTTATAGATGTTTTATGAGACCCTGAAGGTTGTATCTTTGTACTGAAGTAGTCCCAAATTTTCTTTGCAAAGCCGCACTGTAGGAATTCCTCCATGGTATTATATTTCCACACCCCTCTTCACCAAGTTGTCCAGAGTTGGTATTGCATTATGGATTACAAACCATGAAAAAAGTTGAACCTTTTTTTGGAGTTCTCTTTTTCCATGTGAAGTTGTAGCCATTTGTGTTGCTGTCAGGGTTGTGTTTCATGATCCAAGTATAACCCTCTTTAACTGAATATGTTGCGTTATTGCCACAAGAGAGGATATCTGAGCCGTCAGTTGGAGGGTCTCCTAATAAATTCAGTAAATGAGTGAGTTCCCTTGTCATTACCTTTGTTGGTTGTTGCTTAAGTTGAATGACCCATCTATCTTGCTGAATTAGGTCGACAACCTTAGCTTCTTTGAAAGTTACACCTTTATATGCGCATTCTGGTGAGTTAGACTGATAGAATAGAGATTCTCCTTTCCATCTCTCCTTCCAAAACCTTACCTCTTTTCCGGATGTGATGGTTGTTGAGGACATCATTTGCAACAACTCCTTTTCCTGTTGGATACCTCTCCGGAAGCCTTTCCCATATGGCATCTTGTATTCTTTAGCCCGTAAATTCTCTTTATCTGAGTTGGTCTTGAGCTGTATAACCCTCTGCATTGCAATCTTCTCATTGTAAAGTCTCCAACTCCATTTTGTTCACATAGATTTATTGATTGCTTTGAGACTTCTTAGACCAATTCCTCCCATTTCCCTTGGTTTGCTGAGTCTATCCCAAGCCACCCAACTGATTTTCTTCTTTTCCGTTGCGGGTCCCCACAAAATTCTCTCGTTATTCTTATTAATCTATTCTCCACAGACTTTGGCATTGGTAGAAGATACATGAAATAAGAAGGGAGACTGATTAGAGCACTTGTTTATAAGTTGTACTTTTTCTGCTATTGATAAAAACCTCCTCCTCCATTTATCTAGTTTTTGTTATTAAACTTTCCTATTATTCCTTTCCAAATAGAAGTCTGATTTGGTGTGCTTCCTAGTGGCAAGCCCAGATATTTGATGGGAAGAGTTTCTACTTAACGATGTAGAGTTGCAGCAATATCTTGGATTTTACTTTCTGCTCCAATGCTCACTACCGTGCTCTTGTCTAGATTGACCTTTAGACCTGTAATTGCTTCATATACTTGCAATACCAGCACCAAGTTGTCAGCCACTTCCTCTTTAGCATCCAATAAAATAAGTGTATCATCCGCGAATTTCGAATGACACACTGAATTGTGTAGATGGAGTCGCTCTGCACCTCCATATTCTATATGCTCATGTTTTCTGCTAATTTGATGCCATCAAGAACAACCCAAATCTCAGTTTCATTGTTTTCATTGTGGAAAATAAGCTTTCCATAGCAAGCAATAAAACTGCCATCCTTAGCACGGGTACCACTACCAATTTCTGCGCTGCACAAGAACTCCTCTTAGGAGCCCATCAATGTTTAATTAAAAGAACGATGTTTTGGGGACTAGCCCAAAACAGTGGGGGACTACTCTTCCAATTTGGGGGTGGATATTTGAAGTAATTTTGGGTCACCCCTTATCTAATATTTTTTTAATACCAAATTTACCCTTGGTAATTAAATTAGTTAGATTAGTTAGTGTTAGTGTAATGATTAATTAGTGATTATTTAGTGATTAGTGAGTTATTAATAGGATAGTTTTGTTAGAATGAGATGAAGAAGAAGGAGAAGAAGAAGAAGAAGAAAAGATGAAGAAAAATAGGGAAGAACCCAAAAAAAAATATTTTGAGTTTAGTAAATATGATATGAGTGATTCATGTGATGATACATCCTCCTCAGAATCAGAACCTCCTTCATCTCCTAAACTATTTGTCAATACTTCTAACGATCCGGGTATGAGTTATTTCTTAGATGATGAATGCTTTTTCCCCCAAACTCAAGCTAACGACCCAAATGATGAATTTTATCAGCCACAACCAGAATATGAAGTTATGGTTACTCAGGTATGTCTCAAATTTAGTTAATGTAGCTTGAATTGTGCAAAAAATAGGCCAAATCGAAAATTTCAGGAAGAAATTTCGGCTAGGTGATAGTAGTTCGGTTAGCAATTCTGCAAAAAAGGTTGCCGAACTCTCCTGTATGTGCAGTTCGGTTACTCATTTCAGCATACGCAGGTAACCGAACTCTGTTTTAATGGAGGTTTTTGAGAGTTCGGTTATCTTTTTCCAGAAAACGTTGCCGAACTAATTTTATAGAGTATACAGTTAATGGTTCGGTTCAGTCGAGTTTATTCCTTTTGTTACCGAACTTTATGTTCGGCAAGCTCGCAAATCACCTTCATTGATTAGATAACCGAACTCTATAGTTCGGTTTAGTCGATTGTATTAATTATGTTGCTGAACTATAGTTTTGAAATATCCAAAGAAAAAGTTCGGCAAGATCGCAAAATTTTTATCATAACCGAACCTTTTGTTCGGCAGGATCGCATATTATGTTTACATTGCCGAAAATATAAGTATTTCTTATTGCGCGACATTGATAGAATTAAAGAGAAATTCCAAAAAAGCCGTATATTCAAAATGACCGGAAAATACGCCGACCACCCATTGTTCAATGGAATCCATTACAACGTATCTCGGCAATGTATGAAGTTGTTGATCATAGAAGTCGAGTTGATTGATAAGTGGGAAACCAAGAGGGATGAGGTGTGTGTATGTAACATGAAGAAGTCTATGGGACTCCCTTGTCGCCATATGATAATCAACTACGAGCATGGCGTAATCCCTTTAAGCGACATTGATCCATATTGGAAGCATCTAAGTTTCATCCCTCCTCCAAAGGGAGAAGAAGCCGGAGAGGAGTTTGGTGATAACGACATGGGTAGAACCATACTAGAGATGTATCGTGGCATGCACAAGCTCCAAAAACAAATATTTTGGGATGACATGAGGAAAATCATATATCCACAAACTTCGGAGAATGTTTATGAACCGTCAAAAGGCAAACACAAAGGTAGGCCAAGCAAAAAAGAAACTAAAAAACAACTAAGAGAATATGCAAAGGTGTTACGTAAGAAGAAAAGTGAGCAAACCCCATTTACTAGAGATCCATCGGCCCATGAGTATACCGCGGAAATGTGCTTGGAGCAAACCAAGAAAAGGGGTAGGAGTATTGAGGAGAAAGGCGAAACAAGTGAGCGAGATTTGAAGAAAAAAGGTACGATGTGTCCATCTCAACCAAGCCAACCATCTTCCGGCGACGTGAAGCTTAAGTCTCCAATTTGCCCTATTCAACCATCTTCCCTAGACGTGAAGCTTGATGCTCCAAATAAAGACTATTTGAATGATCTACCTCTATACATTAGAGAATACGTTATATCCACCGACGACGTTCCTCCGGATGGTAATTGTGGTTTTCATGTTGTCAATCAGCAACTTGGGCCTTTCATCGAAGGTGCAAAGCTAAATAATGGGTGTGCAATCACTCATATAAGGCAAAGGTTGTTGTCCAAACTAAAGGAGAATCCGGCATTTTACAAGACAATGTTGTGCGATGGGGTGGGTAGTCTCAATGAGCAATTTGTTAAGTATCAACGTCGTCTTCATGGGGGCCATCCGATCACAAGGGATTATTGGATGAGCATACCGATATGTGGACACTTAATCGCCGAGGCTTTTAATTGTGTGGTTCATTATTTCTCAAAGTATGCTAGTTTCACCTTCACCCCGAAAACAACCGTATGTGTCGAGCAACTCAAACGAAGGAGATGTGTGATGGCATTGACTAACAACAACCACTTTATAGGCCTTCGTTTAAAACCCGATTGTCCACTGCCTCCAATATCCGGAAACTATTTTTGGCCTGCCTTTAACTACAATATAATATTGGGTTGGTGTATTATGTATGAGCATAACATGGAGATGTGGAAAGCTTTGTCGAAATCTGACGAAATTGTACATGAAGGTCGAATTTCACTTGATGATGATTAAATGACACATGCAATGGAACTAAGTATGCTTATCAATGTAATACTATGTTTTTTGAAGTGTGGTATTCATTATCTAGTTAATGCTAGTATTCTATTGAGTTGACAGATAATAGTTCGGCAACCTGTATTTTTTTGTAGGTAACCGAACTAAAGTTCGGTTACCTGGTGAAAAAATACAGTTTGCCGAACTCATGTTTTATATGAGTCTTCAGAGAAAGTTTCGGCTACCATTGATATAATACTTTCCTAACCGAACTAGAAAGTTCGGTTACAAGCTAGAAATTTAGATAACCGAACTTTTTACCTGAAGCCTCAGGGGAGATTTCGGCAACCATTTTAAATTTTGCGAGGTAACCGAACTCTGTCTTCGGCAACCTTGTAGTATTTATCTGTTCGCCGAAAATTCAGTTCGGTGACCATTAATTAGTTATAGGTTACCGAACTAACCTGTGTTTAAATTTCAGGTTGCCGAAAAAAATCCTGTATTCAAAATTTCTTCCATATAAAATTGAAAACACAAACCCAATTTAAATTAAAAACAAAAACAAGGTTCTAAAACAAATATAAAAGTTGTTATACATACCAAACTACGAAATCCTTAACTAATTGTTTAAAACACACAAACATACGAAATTAAACTATACGAAATCCATAACTAAGAAGTTTTTTGAAACTAAAACCATACGAAATCACTAACGACCACCACGACGAACCCTTTTACCACTTCCTTGTTTACCACGAGTTTTAGGTTGAACTTCCTCATCACTTGGGGTTTCATCTACTCGTCCGGTTTCCTCCATGGCGCGACTTGAACATTCTCCTTGTTGTCGACCCCTCTTCAATTGCTTAGACCTACTTGGCTCCATCATTCTTTTAGTTATAAGACCCTCCCACTCGCCGTAGTAGTAGGTTTGTTCCTTAGTCGACATCGGCTCTCCACTGCGGATTTTAGCCATCAATTTCTTCAATAATTTCGTACCCTTCTTCACCTGATTCCAATTTTAAGCATAAGTAAATATATTTTCAATACTTTCAAACAACAAGGAAGTATAAGAGAAGACATTTTCTTACCACATTATCCCATAACATTTTTGCTTCTTCTCCACAAATAGGCATCTCCTTCTGACCTCTCTTAGCCTCCCTCTCCTTTGCCTTCCCCTTCGCCTTATCAGTCTTAGCTTGTTGTTCTCTATTTATCACAAAAGGATGACTAATTTCTTGATAAAACACCGTATAATCTTCATCACATGCATTTACATCTCCACCACAAGGTACACAATCACCTAAAGGTAAGTAGTAGTTACGAAGTGCATTCCAATGTCCTACCGTAGGAGTTGGTTCATGTTTTGGAACAAAATATTTCTCGGTGTTCTTTGTTCCTTAAACCACCAAATTGAAATTTTCATTCTCCACGTCGGGATCCATTTGGACACAACAAATTTGTCTTAGTATTCTCCTAGGATTATATATTGCGTATCCATTAGGATACCAAATTGGTCCATAGTAAGCCGTGACGGTAGAGAAACCATTCAGATCTTCTTCATCTACAGAGACATCATCGGGTACGGCGTATGGGTGAAATACCACATCGTTCACCGTAAGTTTATCCAATTTCTCCCTCAACGAAGTCAACTGCTCTTCTTTAGACTTCTTTTGTGCGTCCAAAAATAACCATTTTCCCGCTGTAGGTTCGTCATAGGGATAAGCTGTCTTTTCCCTAGCCAATCCCAATGAAGGGAAGTGGTCATAAATCCAAACCTATGCGAAAATACGAAAATATTAATCCATATACATGAAAATTGATTTGGAAGCATAAAATTTAGGCGAATAATTTGCTAACTAACAATGTAAAAGGTCACTTGAATAAGAGTTAAGTAACCTCCAATTTGATTTGTCTTAATCCTCGACCCTTTGCTCATCTCTCCTAGAACAAAAGCAAGCACCCCAGTGGCCCAAGAGTATTTGTTAATCTCATCGAGATTCTCCAAAAGCTGTAGATAATGTGCATCCACCCTATTTCCAGAAGTGTCTGGGAAAATGACGGTTCCTAGCTGATATAACCAATAAGCGGTGACATGATGCCTAAGAGTCTCCTGGTCCATCACCAACTTTCCTTTCTCCACCTTCTTTCTTGTCCCTCCAAATGCTTCCTTCAACTTTACCAACTTGAATTTCTTCAACCTCTTCTTAAAGGCTCCATTTGTCTCTCTTGGATTATACTCATCGCCACGTTTAGGGGACCTCACAGAACGTCTAAACTCACATTGAGCCTTTCTTGCATCCCATCCTAGACATTTTAGAGCCAATTCTTCAAGAGCTTCATAATGCATCGAGGGGTTGTAGCCTTCTCGAAGACATTTACCTTCCACTGGTAAGCCGGTTATTCTCGAGCAATCGTCGGGAGTAATTCCCATCTCGCCAAATGGAAGATGAATTGTATATGTCTCGGGATAGTACCTCTCGAGAAATGCGGATACGGCAACAACGTCAAAATCCGCATGTACATCCTCTATAGCTCTCCATAAAACACACTCTTTCACCTTTGATTGAAAATCGTCACACTCCAAAGATAGATCCCATTTGGACGCCTTTTGACGCCGAATAAGACGTACTGCATCATTATGATCCTACGAAAAAAACATAACACTATTAATACTTGACGAAACATGTCCCAAAAAAAAAACATTTTGTTAGGTAAAAATGAACTTAAAGAATACCTTTGTCGCATAGATCTTCGCAGCCCATGAGTGTTTGTAGCCAAACAATGTGGCCCCTCCATCATTTGGAGTACCATAAGTTGGGTTCACTGGTGGCAAACACAAATTATCAGGGGGAATGTGTGAGTATCTATCACAAGGCGGCTTCCGCTTCTTTTTCTCTTTAACAAGAACTATTTCTTGATCTTCTTCCTCTTCCTCCACTTCATCCTCTTCCTCCACTTCATCCTCTTCCTCCTCTTCCTCCTCTCCCTCCTCTTCTTCCTCTCCCTATTCTTCATCATCATTCTCTTCCTCTTGTCCTTCTCCTTCTTTGCCCTGTCCTTGTTCTTCTTCCTCTACATTCTCAACATGTTCTATTTGTTGTTCAACCTCTTCATTTCCTTGCTCTTCATTTCCTTGCTCTTCTTCATCATCATTCTCTTCTTCAATAACATTATCAAATGTATTCTCCATCACCTCCTGATTTACTTCCTGTAATGATCCCCCTCCATGTTTTGCATTTTTGGTACCACGGTTTCGGAAATCCAGATGTATCCTACCGCGAGGTGTTGGAGTTCTCAAATCTTCGTCTACGTGGGGATTAGATTTTTTCCCTTTGTTCCTAATGAATGAAAACCACATTATTACCTAAACAGAATATTGTCTTATCAAATAAAGATGAACATGGGATTACATCAAACACAAAATGTTAACAGACTAAAGTTCGGTTATCTGGTATAAGTTGCGAGGTAACCGAACTACAAGTTTGTATGTGACAGATCAAAGTTCGGTTACCACATAGAAAGTGCGAGGTAACCGAACTATATTTTATCAAAGTTCGGTTACCTATTTAAATTTATCGAGGTAACCGAACTCATATTTTTCATATACAGAAGGAGTTCGGTTACGTTTTTTTTTTGCGAGCTTACCGAACTTCATAATTCGGTTACCTTAAAATTACTAATTGGCCGAACTGTTCTTCATATTGAAAGTTC
The DNA here is from genome assembly GCA_023531105.1 of Papaver atlanticum. NCBI lineage: Eukaryota > Viridiplantae > Streptophyta > Magnoliopsida > Ranunculales > Papaveraceae > Papaver > Papaver atlanticum. The sequence goes on along the minus strand of JAJJMB010005364.1, from coordinate 3,045,354 downwards.
GGTTACCTATATAAATTTATCGACTAAACCGAACTCAATTTTTTCATATAAAGAAGGAGTTCGGTTACGTTTTTTTTTTGCGAGCTTACCGAACTTCATAGTTCGGTTACCTTAAAATTACTAATTCGCCGAACTGTTCTTCATATTCAAAGTTCGGTTACCAAATTCTAGGGTTTTCAATATTTCTCCTAGCCGAAATCTATACTGTAACTACCATTTTCAATGGATTTTGATGATTTCTTCAACAAAAAACGATTCAAAGGAATGGGTACGAAGGAAATTACCTGCGGATTTTCATTTTGATGGAATCAGACTCCTTGGTTGATGTTGGATGCTTCAATTCGTCTCCCAACTTTGGTTGAAGTTGTTTATCAACTTCAAATTGATTTGGGAGATTCGCTATGCTAGCCAGACCCGGACTCAATCCGGGAATTCTTGGTGTCTGCTTAGAACGCATTGTTTTATAAAATTGATTAATCGACGATGAACTTTTTCAAAACGACGATGTATAAGAAGAAGAGGAGAAGAAGAAGAAGAAGAGGAGAATAAAAAAAATGTGTTTTAAAACTGATTTTTGGTTTTAATTTAGGGGTTAGATTAGTGGGTAGTGGTTAAATTAGTGGGTTATTAGGATTAGTTATAACCTTAATTAGGATAAGGGCAGATTAGTCTTCCCTAATCTTTTAGGACACCCCTTAAAATTTTGGGTGGACATTTGAATAACAAAGTAGTCCCCCAATGTTTTGGGCATCGTTCAATTAAAATAACCTTGTCTTAAAAGCCCAAAACGTTTTCGATTTTTTTCCTTCTTAGAGGTCTGTTTTTCTTGGTGTTAGGGTTCTTCAAATTTTCTCACATGGTTCGCTTCTTGGATCATCTCTTTGATCCATGGTGGCGAATCTAGCTGATAAACCAGGTAACCACATGGTCAAATCAGGATTTTTTGATAAGAACGGTACTTGGATTGCTAAATCCAGTCTCGTTGATGGTTCTGGAAAGGTTCGTGAAGACAATCAAATTCCTAAACCTAGTTTTTCCACGAACAAGAAAGATGATTAAGGTAAAGGATGTTGGATCAACCCCAAGAAAGTCCGGAAGTATGTCATTTGTGTTGCATTTTAAGAAGCATAAACATGCTAGTCTCTAATATTGACGGTGGTGCATCAAGCTGGTTATGTTAAAGTTAAACTACCAAAAGCTAGTCAAGTTAGGGCTAGAGAGCAGTGGAATTTCAGTTTGGTAGGTCGCTTGGATTTTTAACACCTAGTTTTTGAAGATGATATACGAGATTTATCCAACACTCCAAGCAATAGTAAATGTGAGCTTACAGGCATGTTCAATTCATACGTTGGTTAAAAGGTTATTTTATAATAAAGAAATCTATTATTGGGACGTCACATTCTAATAAAGGGGCGTCACCTAATAGGACAAAAACGGATTACCTATAAGTAATTTCAAAAACTCCTTATCTAAAATAATTTTATAATGACTAAACAACCCTTATTTAGCTAATGTTAATTTTATTTAATTAGCTAATGATTAAATTAATGAATCATTGTTACACGATAGAGAAATCAAATTTTGCCTACATCATGATGAAGATCGTGGTTTACCCATCCAAACATCGTATTTTTTAACTTTTAAGACCGGTTTACGGTTAGGTTTTCCTTTTATAGCCAATCGTAATGTTAATTTACGGTTAGGTGACGATGAACTCCTAGACGTAACTAGATTTGGATATAACCCAATCACATACCAGTTACGGTTGAATTTTCATTTTTCGTATCCAACCGTAAATCACCGCGCATGCAAAATTTCGACTAGTTTTTGGATGATTAACGGTGAGGTTATATCAAGCCCCAACCCAACTGTAACTCATTATTCAAAGGAGTTGCTCTTCCTCTGTTTTGATTCAAGAAAGAGGGGATCTTTTTTGAGATTTACTGAGGTGATCAAGTCCCTATATGAATTTTATATGAGTGCGCAGTACTTAGACAAACCCTTTCCACACTGTTGTTCCAAAATCTACCCTTGATTTTGCCATGTGATTGCTTTCTTTGTTTTGCTCATGTTGCGTGAGACCAATGTAGTTGATTTCGGATTCCGGTTTGTCTCGGTCCCGAGCGAGATACTGGTACAATGTTGTCTCGGAGAAATTTCGTTTCCGAATCTCGGTGTAATTTCGGTTCCACTTTTATACATATATTAAGATCAACGTAGTTAACTTTGGATTTTCAATTTGTCTCGATCGAAACGGATACACTGGTACAGTTTTATATCAGGAAGATTCTTGGTGAAATAAATCTAAGAGCATTTTCCAAACTTTATTTTCAAATTTTATAATATAGCTTATCAAAGAAAATATATATCAAACATTTTCCACACATTACCCCATTATCCTATACTTTAGGAGTGGTTAAAATTTTATAAATTAGAAAATAAACAATGATTTAAACTTTTATTAAATGCATAATTAGCTAATATACCTTGTTTCTCTCAGCTGTCCCAACCCAAACCGAACACGTGTTATAAACCTAACAATTACCTTTGGGAGGGTTAACAGCTGTCCCAACCCAAACCGAACACGTGTTATAAACCTAACAATTACCTTTGGGAGGGGTTAACAGCTGTCCCTAAAACTAACTACTAAATCTAATTGACATCTTCCAATTCTTCTCCGCCTCGTTACTCATTCTTTCTGCACTACACGGCCACCACCATCTCCACAATCTTTCTTTGTTACTACTCTCTTTTGATACTCACCGTCTCCCGCACAGAACGTCGCCTACTTATCATCAACACCAACAACATCAAACTGGAATTATATACATGTTAATGGGAGATTTTATACAAACATAAGTGGCTGTTGATTCAGTATGTTGCTATTTTGAAGGTTTTGTTAAAAAAATCATGTATTTAATCTAATGCTTCTGAAAGTTATGTATTCTTACTGAATTCTATGGTAACTTTCGAAAGAAATTGAGGTTGTTAGTGATTTAATTTGCTGATTTATGCTGTAATATTTCCTTTAAAAATGATAACGAGATGACCGAGTTTTTCGGAATTTAGTGTTTCTCGGCCGAGACAAGCCAAATTTTCGACAAAATCTCGTGCCGGCGAGATTTAACCTATCGGCTCCTCAAAATCCGAAAATGAGAATATCGGGGGAATCTTGGCCTAGATGGCCGAGATCGACTACACTAGTGCCACTACTGTTAATTAACACTTTATGGCTTAGTTGTGTGCCGCCACTTCATACCACAGGTGTCATTTATAGCTAGCACACCAGCAAATTACTCGTTTTTCCTTTCAATAGATGATCTTCATCCCATTTTGTCTCTGCTGTCTCACACATAGATAGTTATATATCTAGAATTTGCATGCTGTCTTGACCAGTGGTCAGCCACCAAAGTATATATGTAACAACATATACATTTTAAGACGGACAATCCAAACATTTTAAGTTGATTAGCTAGTGTCCGTATATTGATTAATCATACCGGATTTCTAAACTTTTTTATTCTCCTGAGTTTCTCATCATCTTCAAGAATATCATTTAATCCTAATTAACTTCAAACAAACTCTTGATTTTCTTGCCTTTAAGATGATTTCCATGTGCATCTGGTACGTTAATCAACCAACCTGCATATTCACTTGCATATTCACTTGATTAGGAACCAACCTTGCCGTCATCATTGATATAGAACTCGAATTTTACAGGAGCACCTCTAATTGTAATGGCATGTGTATATTTATTTGTGCAAAAATGTAGTTATGGAATCCTTTTTTTTTTTTTTTTTTTTTGATAAACAAAGAACCTTTTCATTAATGGGATTTCAAGGTTACACTGAGTTTAAGATCGAAAATAAGAGAATACAAAGTAACAAGAACATACCGTAAGAGTACAATACCGAGAAATCCGACAAGAGAAAGAGAAGGATTACCGGAGTAAGACAAATACAAGTATGAATAAGATCCGATTAAATCGGAAGAAGGATGGTTTTTCTCGGAATTAAATTCCAACCATTTAGTTTGTTTTTCTTCTTTAGAAAGAAATGTTCCCAAAGTAGGAGTGATTTGCTCAAATCTCTTGTAACTAGTGATGAAGTTTCCGTCGTCAAAAAGACCACCGATGAAGATTTCGTCGCCGGATAAGTTGATGATGAAGATTCCGATAAAGAGTTCGCCGGAGACAACAAAGATGGAGATTTCGTCGTTGGAGAGCATCACTATTGATCATATAACCCAACTCAATAACCAAGAATCGCCATTAAAGCGAAGATAAACCTCAAAAGAGTAGATAAAACCACCAAAACGGTGTAGATAAGTAGAAAACATAATAAAAACTAAACTAGTCTACTAACTAACCTAGAAAGCAAGGAATAATGAAGAAATCTGCTCAGATCTAGTCCAAAAATAGACTAGATCTGAACAGAGAATGGTTATTTTTGATGGTTTTGAGAGAGTGTGTCTTTTTTGGATAATAGCAAAATGAATCCTTTCTTAGATGTACAAACTTTCATTATCATTGATTGATTATTTTAGACCGACGAGTTGTGCAGTATACTTTTTTTTTTCTCTATAAGTCATTTGACAGAAAAGGGCATAGTTTAAAGTTGGCTAAACAACCATAAGCTCAGTTTTTATTACTGAAGTCTGAAATTCCGATACCATGACGCTGTAAATTGAGCTGAGTCCCGACGCCCCGATGCAACATTTGAGTTTCAGGATTATTCACGTTTGGATTTTACTGGTCCAGAGCCCAACCGTAAAAGCATCACGGTTGGTTTCCTAAATACTAAACCCAACCGTAAAGCAACCTTTTTTTTCCCAATCCAAGATTATTTACGGCTACATTTTAGTTTAGTCGAAGCCAACCGTAGTATAATTACGGTTGTATATTTTTAAAACCAAACCAACCGTAGGATAATTATGGTTGTTTATTTATTAAACCAAACCGTAAAAGGATCTTTTAGTTTTTGACTTAGTCTTAACAAACCGTAGAGTACTTACGTAATCCCAACTGTGAATATATATCTAAACCTGAATTTACGGTTGGAAGTTCTTCAAACCCAACCGTAACACATTCAAAAATTAAATTTATTGGGATGTTGGTGATCGATTGGGATGTTGCCGGTTGGGGTCACTGTGTTCTTTATTAACCTTCGTCTTCTTCCCCATCTTTAACATAGATTTTAATGGAAAACTATAAGTTAATCGAAGGCGATGAGAAGTTTTCAATTGAAGACGAAAAAGAAAAGGAAACGGTTTTTTTCTATAGTTGATAAGATGGATAGGAAGAGGAAAAGAAGTTGATTTGAATTAGGTTAGACTTTTGTTTAGTTATTAGGTTTTCTTTCGATGAAGGGTAATTTAGACATTTATAATTAGCTTAGGATATTCCCTAACCAACTTTTTAGTCACTACCAGTCCATGTGAAGCCCCTCTATTGGAATGTGAAGCCCCTATAATAGATTTCATAATTAAACTAAGTATCAAAGTTGATAAAAATAGAGTTTGATTTGATGGTCCATGGTTTCACAGAAAGCAAGGAGATTTCGTTGTTGCTGTCATATCAGAGTTTGTACCTCTTTACCATTTAAGAATATTACAAAGGGTAATAATATTTTCTAAGTAATTATGAATTTAACTTCCATTTGCTATTCGGTTGAATGTGTTGCTAAGGGAAATCAGCAGATACCGAAGGGAAATGCCAACTATCCATCAACATTTTATCGTAATTAGATACATTTTGCATAATCAGAAAGTGGGACAAATGCCCAAAAATTTGTTTTTTTGGTGTTGGTGGACGAGTAAAAATGTGCTTTGGGTAAAATGGACGGAAAAACTTAATTAATAAACTGACTATTGTACCCTGAAGTATATTTTTTCTTTTTATTAAACCATCTCGAGAATTCGATTCTTCTTATACAAACAGAACATTGCTCCATATCAAAACCTTCACGTCTTCCACATCAAACTTTCTTGTCGACACCACCGATACCATTTCCACTACCACAAGCACCAACACCACCATCGATATAATCATCTTCCTCTATTATCGACATATAGACCAAACACCACCAACAACACAATCACTAACATTGGATTGATTTTCCGAGTGCCCTAATGTTATTTTTAATTTCTCAAATTCATAAATTAAGAGAAATGGGGATTTATGTTAAATCAATTTCGCAAGATGATTAGATGAAAAACATGCTCAAAATTGGCAAGTTTTTGTAAGGATTCGCAAGCTCGTCAATGCTATTTGATCAGTAAAGAGACGTTTTAGCCGCTAATAACTCAATTAATTGAATATGAACAAATAATATGAACATGAAACTAGTACCATTGGATAGATCTAAAAAAGTGATGCGAAATCGACTATTTGAACGTTTCAATCGGATATTGGAAGAAGAAATCATTCAATTTGTGAGAAGGGCAAAATAATAATTTTACAGGCAAGTGGTATTAAGGCAACATAGACTTCTACTCAAGGCACCTTCTATTTCAGATTCTTCTTTGACTGTCCATATCCAATTTTCTGGGCGCCTCATTAATATTCCGTTGGGCTTATCTCAAAAACCGTTCGAAATGAGAAATTATTTTCTTCTATTATTTTTTTCTTTCTTCTCTTCTCTTTTTTTCTACTGTTGGTTTCCGAAAGATGAAATTGGTAATTTGAATTCGAGAAAATCTATTAGGAAGCTGTATAGTTATGAAGGAGTTTATGTTATGTGTAGTTTGAAGAAGAAGGTGGTGTTACTGTGAATCATGAAGAGGAAATAAATAAGAATTATTAAGATTTCTTGACTTGGTTGAATTGTGAGGAATTGATGATGATAACGAATGTGGATGGTTTGATAACAAAAAGGGTGGATGTTAATTTGTTGATGTGAAGCTGTTCTGATGAAGAATCGGAAAAAGGTAAATTAGGATTTCTTATTTGATTTTCTTTTAAATTGAAATTGAGTATGAATTTATGATTTATTTCATGGGTGTGTTTAAATCGAGGTTGTATAAATTGTATGTGGTTAAGTTTTGGGCTCTTTGTACCATTAGTTACATAGATTAGGGTTTTAATGAAATAGAGACCTTGGGTCCCTAAATTTGATACTTTTGTATTTAAACCAACAAGAAGAGGATGGAGATGGGTATTGATGAATTTAAAGGTGAAATAAAATGGAGAAGTAATAGTTGATGAGAGGATTTTGCTTAGGGCTGGAATTAGAAATGATAATGGTTCTGAGGTTGAACTAGATTGTGTGAATATGTAGTTGAATGGTTGTAGGCTGTGGTGCTAGTTGGAGCTAGTGGTGCTGCATGCCTTATATGATATATTATTTGAAAGTGTGTGTTGAAGTGGTGGTGAACAACAATAGTTGCAGGTGGAGTTGTAAAATGTAATGGGGGTGGTTCTAGTTGAGGCTTAATAGTGTGGATTAAGGTGGTTTGAATGGAGATCTCAAGTGAAGTCTGGTGGTGGTAGTGCTGAGTTATGAATGGATTGAAGTTTAGATGAATGTTTAGGATATTGCAAGAATGAACAGATTATAACAGGAATGGAGTTATAGTCTTGGTTGGTGGAGTTGAAATAAGTTATTTTTGTCTCAAGTTGATCATTTGGAAATTGACCTAGCAATGATATTCATTGTCTATGGCGATTCAAAATATTTCAAATTGTTTAAACAGAGCTTTCATAACTACTGAGATTCTGGACACAGGGTCGTACGCATACCCTATACGCGTATCCTAGACATCTGAGTTCCGTAACAGGGGAGGTACGCATACTCAGTACGTGTACCCTGAGGATCTAAGTTCGTGAATGAGAGGAGGTACGCATACCCCAAGGGCCTGAGTTCGTGAATGTCTAAGGGTACACATACCCTACGCGTACCCCAATAATCTGAGTTCACAGATGGGTCTATAGGTATGCGTACCCCTACACATACCTACCCAGTACGAACTAAGCAGATGCTCACAAACTATTTCAAAAATACGTTTGGCACTACTACAACTCTCTTAAACACTTCTAAGACTACTTCGCTCACTAAATTACTCTATGTTTCTGAATTATGGTTTAAGTCTTGAGTGTTAATGAACACGATTATGCTTATAAGTTTATAAAGCATATTTGTCATGAACTATCATTATACACGGCTCCAAAACCCTGAACCATAGTGTATACTCTCTGTGTAATTTCAAGGTGAACTTCTCACATGCTTACATAAATTCCTAATTAACAATAATGTCATCTTATCTGATAAAATGTTTGCTTGAATCTCAAGTTATCTTAGTCTGAATTCAAAGCTACCTAGAGCCTTGAAAATCCATATATAAAGAGACCCAGACAATGAGAACTTGAATCCCTAACAATTTTGTGTCCTAGTTGGTTGTTAGAGTCATCCTATATTAACCTAGATTTCCTATGAGAAACATAATTAGGTTTACGATTTGAAGACTTCACTTAGGGATTCATGAAGCTAGATCTGACTATCTTTTACCTGATAGTTTGTGTATCCCAATCTTGGTCATTGAGGTTCACATCAATCTCGATTAGGAACGAGATAGATAGAAATTGCAAATTCTTTTTGTCTCAGACTTTATGATTCGCCAATATAGATATCTAAAACTCTTCTTCACTAATTTGTTTCGATTGTTCTTGAGTGGTGGTTAGTAATCCAGGCTTCTCATCTAACTGGGTATAAGTGTTCTGGATTTGTGAGGTTTGCTAGCTTTATCTATTGTAAAATAGATTTCGAAGCCTTGATCTAAAAGATTTAAAAGGAAATCAAATAGGCTTATATGTTAGACGCAGATAGGTATCAAAATTCTTCACTTAGGTTGAAAAAACTCTTAGGTTGTAAATGACGTCAGCTAAGGGAATTAATTGTGTAAAGACTTGCGAGGTTCAAGAGACATAAGGAGCACCACTACAATTGAATTTCCTGGAGGGTTGATTCGTCTCAACTACATTCCAGTCTGAAATATGATAATAGGCTAGTGTCTGTAGCGGATTAATACAGTTTGGTGCTCAAAACTTGACGAGGTCCCGAGGTTTTTTTGCAAGGGAAGTTTTCCTCATTAACAAAGCTTGTGGTGTCTTGTGTTTTTCCTTTTCCACATTAAATTATTTTATCCTTATAATAGGATAACACAAGTAGTACGTTTTGAAATGACAAGGGTATCCAAGTACACCACAATCTTTTCTTTTGATCACAACCTATTCAACACCCACCGTGTATAAACCTCTTTAAGCAACAATCACTAAAGGAATATTTCAACATGGTGTCCACTTGGAACATGGTTAGTCCGGACCGGCCTAACAATGTGAGAAATCAAATCCAAGTGGAAAATCACAATACACCTTGTGTGATCGTCTATAGATACAAGATCGAGACAATAATATAACAACAAGATGTTCACTTGATAATAGTTATGGTACAAGACCGAAACACTATAGGATCAATAACAAGTGCCAAGTTAACGTACAAGTGTATTTACTTTAATTATAATATAAACATAATTATAATATATGCAAATAAAGTAAAGCAGACACCAGAATTTTGTTAACGAGGAAAACTACAATCTTGTAGAAAAACCCGGGACCTAGTCCAGTTCTGAATACTCAATGAATTAAGACGCTACAAAAATTAAACCTGCAACTTCGTGTAGATGAGACCAAGCAATCTAAATTCCTAGTTACTCAGCTTCAACAGTATTCTTGTTTTGATAACATCTAGTAGAAATGAAGTTCTCAATAGATGTTCGATACTAGATATCCTAGCAGAACATACGTTCTCTTAGGACTAAATCTAGTAGATCTTCTTAATGGTTCACAATAACTTATGCTACCAATATTTCAACTGGTAAGACAAGATTCATTTGGATCGTATTCCAAATAGTAAAGGATCAAAACTTTTTGGTAACCAAAATCACTTTCTAATCACAATACGAAAATATATGATAAAAGCACAGTTACAGATCTTCTGTTGTTAAGATCTGTTACCAGATCCGAAGCTCCTAGGTTATGAGATCAAACAAGACAATGATTACCGAAATAATCAATCTTGATTACAAGGTTTATGATAAAATCACAAACAACTTGTTGATCTCAAAAGGCTTGTGTTTATTGAAAATAAACAACCTTTTAATCCCCGAAAATCTAGTCAAAGAAAGTCACACTAAGATCAAAATAAAGAACAAAGTCTTCAAATCTTCAAAGTATTCAATCTTCGATTTAATCTTCAAAGTAACAACCTGCAAAAACAAACTTGATTCCTTATTGATTTTTCACACATAACGGAGTCGGTTAACAATGGCAAATCAATGAATCTATCTTACATATCTAGAATAACTTAGATCCGTAGAAATGTTAAATCTTTGATCTAGTTTGAGTGCCCTTATATCAGAAGAGAAGGATCATGGAAAAAACAAACTACGTGCAATAAAAGATTTAACAACCGTTAGTCAATCAAATCAATAATCGAAAACTAAAATAACAATGCGATTTCTAGTTTCCCACCAACGGTACTAATAGAGCTTCTTGATCCTACATAAGTCTTTAAACGAGCGGTCGTAAGAGATTTCGCCTAATTAGGGTACTTTCCTCTCAGGATAGACGGCTCCACCATAAACAACAAAAATGAAGTTTGCCTGGCTCTTAGGATAGTTTGCAAGAGATGCAAACTCAAGTATTTATAGACCAAGGTTGTTTGGACAACAAGGAAATTCCAAAACCAAAAATATTCTCAAGATATTCATTAAAGTACCTAATTTTGGTTTTCCTATTTCCAATAAGTGTTAACCAATATTTCCAAAAACTCCCTTAGAAAATTTGTATTATCAATGTAGCACATTAATTAATAATATTTTCCAAACAATATGTTTTAATTGCTGGTAATTAAAATATATATTATGAAAATCATAATTAAATGCTTTTCAATATTTTGGTTCGGGATCACGTTGAGTATCAAGAACAGTTAATGATAAGAGTTATGAACATGTTCAAATAATGTCGACATCTAGAAGTTTCTCAGCAAACCCTAATTCCAAAATAACACAAAACGTAAAGAAATATGTGAATATTGGAAACTCGGTTTTGCTCTTGGGACCGGTTATACCATGACTCACAATATAGGTTGTGACCGGTTATACCATGCTTCCTAGTGTAGGTTGTGACCGGTTACACCTTGCTTCCCAATGTAGGTTGTGACCGGTTACACCTTGTCACACAATATAGGCTATGACCGGTTATACCTTGATTCTCAATATAAGTTAGGATCGGTTCTACCATGTCATCTTGCATTGGTCATACAAATATTCTTCAATGAAGAACCGAACCAACACACTTATGATTTCCCTTTCGATTATGAAATAAGTTCATACATCTACTTCCTTAAACCAATGTAATAATACATAGTTTCTTGGGATGAAATCATACCTATATCCTACACATAATCAAGTAACTATATACCTAGATTATGTTGATGTCGTATTTACGAAGTCCAAAAGATAAACGTTATACTTCGTAATTCAATATACTTGCTTGACACCTTGATCATAATAATATGACCAAGTCTAATACTAGAGTTTTATATATAACTTCGCATGTTATGTTTAGAACCTAAAAGACTTGGAAGAAACAAGATAAAAATAGAACATGTCAACTCTGTAGTTACTAACCTCAAGCTGAAGGATATTGTCTTTGTTGTCTTCAATCTATCTACAGATCTCCGTGAGTAACCGGAGCACAATATTTCTATCGTTTCTAGCCTAACCTGATGAAGTTGACTCTAGTTCACTTATTAAGCGACTCGAGTTTTTGAACTAAATATGACAACCAAACTTGACATACCAGCTTGGTGGGTTTAACCGAGTAGTGCTCTAACAATCTTCCCCTTTGTCAATTTAGTGACAAAACTCTATTATATATGGAGATAAACGAATTACAAAAATAACTCATTCTACATACGTTTAATCCACATTTCAACAACACAATAACCTGCAGATATTCAAAAATAAATGCCACTGTTGAAGCATTCGAATAACAAAAAGATTTACTCCCCCAAAAGGAAAGCTAGGTATATATTCAATCCGAACATATTTGTTATTCCTCTTTTGTAGTATGAAATATTACACAAAAAGATGATATATTCCCCCCTTAGTCTATGCTTTACTCTTCCATTAGATATAACGTTTAAGCACGTATATCCTTTCCTAGTGATCATAAATCACTTGTTTACTCCATATATTTCTCCCCCCTTTTGTCACAAAAATGACAAAGAAACGAAAAAACAAAAGAGCAAACCTAAAGGATCTTACAAATCCATAAGAGTTGTACAACCTATAGGAGTTAAGCACGAAGGTTTCATATACCATTTTAGATAACCAATACTAAAACCGAAACTACAAAAGTAATCTAGATTTAGTATGTTATCAAGGAAACAATTCCCCGAAGCAATGATCCCTTAGTTCGACAAATCAACTAAGATAACTTAGTTATGAACCGAACCGATTGTGTATGTACAATCGCTTATTTCGACAAGACACAAATAGAAATCAGAATTAACTCTATTCCTCTTATCAGGCTCTAATTATTTCATAAAATAATTTAGACATTTCCCTTTAGAGAAGACAAACACTAGGTTAGTTAACTAGTTTTTCTTGTCAAGGAATTCGATTAGACTTGAATAACCGAATCCTACATTTGATAAGTCTAACTAAGATCAGAATTAACTTAGTTTCTCTTATCCAAAATCAAATGGACTAAACAAATGACCCCGTAATTTTGTTAAGCAAAAACAATAGATACAAACCAAAAAATTGACTTGTCATAGTTTTTCTCAACTGGAAGCAATTGAAACAAATATAATCAATGTAAGCACTGTAATTGCACCAAATTTTGTTAAGCCAAAAACAATTGATACCAAACAATAAAGAAGATACCAATTCATTAAGTCAATAGAATTGACACAATTTTTCTAAACCGCAAACAATTGAATCACAATAATCAATCCATACAACATAATAAAACATATCAATTGTACCAAAATTTTATTAAGCAAAAGCAATATATATGCAATAAAATCAAGCTTTTCTTAAACAGAAAAAACAATTAACTAACAATAAAAATTGTTACCTTAATTTCCGCAACCACTTCTCCCCAGAAAGATATATCATTTAAGCGCAAGTTCAAATAAGAACTCTCACCCTGTTTGTTGTCATCCTCTCAAAAGAACAAAAGAACAACAACAAAGACAAAACAACCTTTAACAGAGAAAGGTTGAATCGGTTATAACCATTGCGTGCCAATAACAAAAGCCTAACCAAAACTCATATGTTATGCTAAATACACAACTTATGTAATCATAAATTGATAATAGCATCAATGTGACTTTCATACGAGATTAATTGCCATCATCCTTTTATGATTATTTGATTAAGCAACCCAATAGTGTAGATATGAAATCCACTAAATCAAAAGTCACAAAATCATAAAAAGGTAACTAATTTGAGACTTTATTATCTCATACAACGACGACAATACAGAGATACATCAATTTGATCAAGAACGTTTAGCACAATGTTCTGAATGTCATGGGTATTGAGACTTATCATTTGAGTGTGATTATTGTGGATGACTTTTGATATCTCCCTGGTTGTCTTTAGAAAAGACTTTGGAATCCATTTAAAAATGGGTTTCATTGGAGCAGCTTTGTTCTTCCTATTTGTTAGAGCACTGCTCGGTCGAACTCGCAAGCGTTGCTATCTCAAGATTGTTGTCAAGTTTAGTTGTCAAAACTATAAGTCTTGATTTCTAGTCTACTTATAGCTAAGTCTCGGATTAGGATAGAAAGTGTAGTTGAGCATTAGACTTCACGGCGTTCATCGATTGAAGGCGAAGAACTACTAAGGGGAGCTTATGGAACTTCATCAACAAAAGGTATGTGGAGACTTGAACTCATCTATCACTCAAAAGTCTATCTACTCTATCTCCTATTTGAGACAAAAGTCTTATATCTTATTAGACTTCAATTATACACATTTGATATTTCGAGCTGAGTTTAGTTCGCTTACATATTTCTCGAAATATGTGTTGGTAAGCTTTCGCTTTAACCAAGTTCATCTTATATTCTTGATGAAAGTCAAAATATGATCATATGAAAATCGCCTGGTAACATCTTACATGATTTGTGTGAGACAATCATTTGATGTAGACTCGGAATATTTCGTATTGATCATTCAATCACTTGAAAATTGCTTTGAAGCTAATAGTTTGTGTGAGACAGCTATTGTCGTCTTCCGAGAATGTTTCAATGGTCGAAATGAGAGTTTAGAACAATTGGATTTAAGCACATTATGCGTACTTGCATATGTGTAATCCAAGTCTGGGAACCATGGTATGCATACCCGTATGCGTACTGTTTGGTTTTGTCAAGGTCCGGGAACCAAGTACGTATACCGGTACACGTACTGGCGTGAGGTTCAAGTTTTGGGACTTTAACTGAGTTTGTGGTATGCGTACCAGTTCGCGTACCGGCGAACCCAAACTTAGTCCGGCCATTTAGGTATGTGTACCCGTTTGCATACTTGAGTGGGTTATATCTTAAAATCGGTTTGTTCATGAACTAATACATTTATTTATATAATAAGGAATGCAGTCTTTTGCAAACCGTGGCTATAAGTTCATGACTTGATTCGAGTGAATCAAAATCGATTTTGCTTCAATTGTGTCTTGTATACTTTTATGAGAATATAAACAATTGAACAACTCTATAACTAGTTTCATTTGAGTCATTTGAACTAGTTATGGTTAAGATGAATAAGGTTGATATGAAAGTGTTCATATGGATAACTTCGGTTAACTATTGTTGAGCCAACAAAGGTGCACACGTTTAGGTACGGTTACTCATATCTAAATGAAGTCACTTTTCATTTGTGTGTAACAAGCTAAGTTCGATCTAACGGTTGAAAGATATTAGCTTGAGTCTAATCAGGTTTTCTTCTAACGGTGAATATTGAATGCTTTGTTACCAAGGTAACTTAGATTCCAAACCCTGATTTGAAGACTATATAAAGGAGAACTCTAGCAACTGGGAAACCTAATCCCCACACCTCCTGTATGATACTAGTTGCGACTAGAGTCGATTTTCCTTTAACCTTAGGTTTTTCACGAAACCCTGTAGGTTAACTTCTTGAATACTTCATTGGGATTGTGAAGCCAGACCCAACTATTTTCTTTGTAGTTGCATGTTCTGATCTTGCTGTTTTCTATCGTGATTGAGTACTATCTTCTCTAAGATTTGCTCGAGATTTATTTTCCGATAGGCAAGATAAAAAGTAGTCACAAACATCTTCGTCTCATCGTTTGTGATTCCACAATATCTTTTTTCGCTACCATACGATTAAGATTATTGTGAGGTGATTGATATTTCTAGGCTGTTCTTTGGGAATATAAGTCCGGTATATCAATTGGTTCTTGTTCACCTTGATTTATCAAAAGACGGAACAAAATTCATAGGTTTATCTGTGGGAGACAGATTTATCTATACATTAGACTTTTCTTTGTGAGACAAATTAGTTTATCAAGTCTTCGACTTTGGGTCGTAGCAACTCTTAGTTGTGAGTGAGATCAGCTAATGGAATCAAGTGTGTAGAGTCATGCTGGGATTCGGAGACGTAAGGAACGCAACTTGTAAGGATTCGTAAGCTCGTCAACGCTATTAGACCAGTCAAGTGACGAATTAGCCCGCTAATGACTCGATTAGTTTAACACGAACGTTATTAATAGGAATTAATCTAACAATAATTTAGATACAAAATTGGTACCACTAGATACATCTCGAAAAGTTACGCGAAATGGGATACTCGAATGCATCATTCGGATATCGGACGAGGAAGATATCGCCAACTTACTTGGATATTGAAGTTTAACTGAAGTCAACCTGCCGTTGACCGACACCGTTGACTGTTAACCTGACTTGCCCGGACCTCTTCATTGAATGAACCTCTCCATAGTAAAAAGGTTATCCCTTAGTAATTTATTAAATACTAAATAGTAAGACCTTAAGTGGAAATTAAATTATCGTGTTTTATAACGATTTTTGGAAGAGAAGTTATCTCTTCTCTATTCTTGTCCTGTGTCACCTAGTTTTAAGACAGGAAGAGAGGAGAGGGAGACAAAGAGCTAGTGAGAAAGAGAGAAAGAAAGAATTATAAGTATTGGTAGAGATGGAGAAGGAAATGAATAGTAGTAGTAGATAATGAAAGAATAAAATGATGATATAATCATGGTGATGATAATTGAAAGAAGATGAGGTGAATTGGAGATTAGAGTTAGTAGCTAGTGATTAAGAGAAACCATGTTAGAAATATTTTAAGATAATGTTGTATAAGGAGTAGAAGAAGAAGTGTTCTTGATGATATATTTTGGCTATGAAGGGTTCATGAGTTTTTTATGATAGAGATGATGGAAATGATGAAAACTTGATAAACAATCAAGGTAACACTTCTAAATGATTCTTTTAAGTAATCAATTATGTGGGTAGTTGTTAGAAATCAAATCTAGCTTACAAGTAACATATAATTTGATATTCATCGTGATTTTATGTAATTCTTCTTCTTTATTTATTTGTGACTTCTAGGGACCTAATAGGTTGATATGATCTTTGTTTATTGTCGAGATTCATAGTATATCGAATCAGGAATCCATATAAACTTAGTTTGAATGATTTGGAGTTGAATTGAATGAATTGTAGAAATTTTAGTGTCTTTCTTCAAATTTGAAAATAGTGGTACTTGCAGTGAGCGCACCTATTCATGGGCGATTATTGACATGATAGAAATGGAATTAGTCCCTAGTGTTTGTTACAATGACTGACCCAACTCGGTGAGTCAGTGAGTTAGATTGGCTAACTAGAAAGTCAGGCCGAGTCAGACAGCTGACTGATCCGAGTCAGAGCATTAGGGACTTGACCTGGTTAACGGGCTGGATTGATGGGACGGTCCGGATCAACCCCATTGGACTTGGGCTTAGGCCATAAATAGTATTTTGGGTTTTTGGACCACTTATGGTCTGAATTAGCTTTCGGTTCCTTCTTCAAAGTTGTATGGTTTTTCGAGGTATTTCCGATGATACCCAATTTGACCCTATTTGGATTAGTAGATATTGTTTTTTACCAAAATTACTTATTACCAGGTTATAGAACCATTAATATAATTAGAGCCATTAGTTATTTCACTTAGCCTATAAGTATAGAATTGTATGAAATTATGTTGGGATAATTGTGTGAGCCTGTTGGCAAAATTCTTAGAGTGCTTGTGTTATTAACAGTTAGTCTATATTAACAACGATCGATTCGAAGGATGAACCAGTGGATTGAAGAATGCAAGGTAGGCGTGGCTTGTCATCAAATCAGGTGGGAACTCTGTAACCTTCTTGTAATCATTGAGCATTCTTTCTATTACGAGCATGATGAGTCTTTGTTACTTTTTGCATGTTTGTATGTTTTACTATCTATGTAAATGTTTGTATGTGTCTTGATGTGCGTGTAATATGCGTTGTATGGTTTCCCCGCAAAGAGTGTCTGTGATTCCCCATGGATCTTTGCTAAGTTAAGTATGTCGGCTTCTTCCACGTTTTAATATTACTTAGTATGGCGGCTTCTTCCGCGTTTTAATATTACTTAGTAGGGCTGCTTCGTCCCCGTTTCGATAGTATATAATAAATATTAATAGTAGGGCAGCTTCTTCCCTGTTTTAATATTACCTAGTAGGGCGGCTTCTTCCCCGTTTCGTTATTATATATACTACTTTATTTTTGGGGAATCACTCGTGTGCATATTATACTTGTTTGTCTAACTTTCTGATCTTAATGGTAATATTCTGAATCATGGTTTGTATGGGCACTCTGTGTGGACGATGTTATTATTATTGATTAGAGTTTCTCTGGTGTCGTCTTCTCCAATGAGTTTGGCGAGGTTAGAGTGATACCTGCTTCATGATGCATAAATAGTTGAATGATTAGTTTCTTCTTGTTTCTTTTAATTTATATACTTTTAGAACTGTGAAGCATGTTAATGAATACTTGAGAGTTATAAGTTTTCATTGAGCACCCTTATGGGATGATGTGCTCACGCGTTCCCACTTCAGTTTCAGTTACCAGAAGAAATGGTGCATGTGAAGATATCCGTTTTCTTAGTTTAAAGCGTTACCGAACCGTGTTACATTTATGTATCTTTTGTATATGTGTATTCTTTATTTATTGTAAAACAACATACTAATACATTAATATATCATTTGAGAGTTCTTCTCTTATAAATACCAGAGTGTTGGGTTCAACTTGGTTTTAGTTCACATTATGTAATTATGATTCTTAAAATAGTCAACCTGGAATTGATTCTTCAATTAGGTTGTAATCCTATTAGCTAAGCAGGTTTAAAAGTTGGGGCGTCACAAGTTTGTATCAGAGCTCACTATTAGATCTTACATGGGAAATGGTAGATAATTCTTAGTGCTAGATAGACAACTAGATTAGTTTTGAACTTGATTGGGTTGTGAGATAAATCTTAATCACTAAAAGCTATCAAGAACTAAAATATTTATCTGATTGATTGATTCGTTTTCTTGTTGTGTGTACATAGTACGAACTAAAATTTGTAAGTTAACACCAATTATGAAATAGTTTAAAAACTGATAGAGATTAGAGAATGACTTGTTTAAAATTATGAACATGTAGTCAATCCAATACCGGCAATTAGTTAAATTAATAATTATAATAGATCCAAAATTTATTTAAAAGGAAGTACCTTTACATATACCTAAACCCATTAATCTTTTGAACTAGACACTAGTATGAAGAACTTTGAGATCATCACCAGTTAGAATGTAATCTAGTGTATGAAAATCTAAAGCCCAAATATTTTTAGATCTTCATGGTAGAAAATACCCAGAGTTATGCCGATTTTCATAGTTGCATCGAAAATTCATTTAAAATTGTGTTCAAATTCTCTAATTGTTGTAGAAGTGACTTTCTTTTGAAATAATTAATTTAGTACACTCAAAACTAACGATAATAATTACCATCTAAGTTCTTATAAAACTCAGCTTTGTAAAAGATAATAATTTTAAGTTTAGATCACATTGGATAATTTGATTATCCATAAATTGCTTAATTCTTATCGGATTAATTTCTGATATTTGTGCTTCCATTGTAAAATGGAATTGTGTATTGTGATGTGCCTATATGTGAATAATTTTTGTATAATTGATTTGTGCTTAATTAAAGTATATGGAAATAGGTATACTAATAGGTGCTACAAAATCTCGATATAGATGGATCCAGATATAATTATTTTCGAAGTAAATAAAGTATATACACAAATTAAGGAACTAAAAATAGATGACAATATGAACTTAGACATTTACGTTTAGAAATATTAGTAGTATCATTATCAACTGGTTAACATTTAGTGCATTGTTTGGACAATAAATAATAATAGTAATAATGCATATATGTATGTTTTAAATCTTTAATCGAATAGTTCTTATAAAATCCACCGTGAGTTAGTCACAAAATGGTAAATGAAATTATGTTGAATAGAAATTGGTCGCGCTAGCAACCATGCATTTTATATTACTTTTAAGATGAGCCAATAATTTAATATGTTAATTAGACAATAATAAGTAAATAAATATTTGATAATAATAACAATAATTAAAGGTATATAATAAAATGAAAAAAAAATGATTAAAATACATTTAAAGACTTATAAAATGATGAAGGAGTTTTTATAAAATTTAAAATATAATTTTATGGAGATCGAAAATCTATACATGTGAACATTATCAACCAAAACTGTAATAATAATGATAATAAATAATAAATTTAACTTAACAGTGAAAATTATTAATAATTATTTACAATAATGTTTTAATCAATTGAGTCGCCTGATGAATTTCTTAACTAAAAATAAATAAATGAAAAAAAATGATAAAATAATATATATGATTCGAATACGTAATAGTTTCTATTTCAATCTATGAGATGGACAATGGTTTTTTTTAAAAAAATTTAGAGACTATATATATAGTATTATTTTTACGGAATTATATTTAAACTAATTAGTTTATCAGTACATAACTAGAAGATAAAATAGTAGCAAATAATGAATTAATAATAGAAAGTTAGTGTGGGGAACTTAGATTTTCGTATTTGTTAGTATTTAAATTGGAATAGTTGAAACCAATAGGTTTGTATTTTATTTCATGTTGATTCGAACTCATTTAAAATGAGTTGGATTCCGCGCGTTTGTAAGTATGAGTTGTACTTGCATTGAGAGGTAGATCTATTCAATTTTCGAGGAAGAAAATTCTTGTAAGGTGGGTACAATGTAAGGATTCGTAAGCTCGTCAACGCTATTAGACCAGTCAAGTGACGAATTAGCCCGCTAATGACTCGATTAGTTTAACACGAACGTTATTAATAGAAATTAATCTAACAATAATTTAGATACAAAATTGGTACCACTAGATACATCTCGAAAATTTACGCGAAATGGGATACTCGAATGCATCATTCGGATATCGGACGAGGAAGATATCGCCAACTTAAATTGGATATTGAAGTTTAACTGAAGTCAACCTGCCGTTGACTGTTAACCTGACTTGCCCGGACCTTTTCACTGAATGAACCTCTCCATAGTAAAAAGGTTATCCCTTAGTAATTTATTAAATACTAAATAGTAAGACCTCAAGTTGTAATTAAATTATCGTGTTTTATAACGACTAGGTATCATCGGGGCCTTACGGCCCCGACTCAACCTCTCCTTCTAGTCGACTTAAGTGCACATGCTTTATTTCTTTGTAACAACACATTGAAAAAGACTACAACTTAGTTAACGTATCCAAATACTTTAAAAAAGACTATAACTTAGACAATTATACAATAGATAACTTATGTCATTTCAGGGTACTCATACTTCTATAACATCATACTAATAGAATCATTATTTATTTAGGTACATATATCTTGAAGAGAATATCAATCAGTTGATTTAATTTCATCAATATTTATCATTGGTGAGTTTTCAAACAATCAGATATTGAAGAGCGAAATAGAGAAACCAAAAGAACAGATGGATCGATGTTGACAACTATAAATTAGTTTAGTTCAGTACGTAACGGTGATACGATGAGAGAGAAACAACTGAGGTGATATTTTTCTCTACCAAACATAATTTGGTCAAGTTAAGGCGAGACATAACCAACTGTCATTAGTTAAAAGATGACAAAATTTCTTACACCCTCAATGATCTTCACATGTTATTGTTAATTTAGTGAAGAAACTACTCTTTGTGAATTTATGATGCTCCCCAATGATGAAACGCATATTATAAGACCATTAATGATGCAGTGTATTTTATGAAATACATGCCGATAGGAAAAATAATGAAATAATGTCTCATTAAACACCTAAATACATTTACATTAAAGGGATAAAAAGTATTTCATTGAAATACATGCCGATAGGAAAAATAATGTGATATTGTTATAACCCAAATATTGGTATATACTATATATGCTTCAATAAAAAATATTTGTATAGTATTTCAAACAAAAAGATTTAGGTCAGTTTCTTAAAGGGAGGGAGCGGATAACTGCATACTTAAAAGTGTATATGATAGCTTAAAAGTATATATAACACTTCAGTTTGAAATGAATTTGAACAATAAATCATATTCCTTCAACAAACAGACAGGTTTCAAACGACTTGATATTAACAAAACAATATGACAACAAATAAACAGAAAAAAAAAAAAAAAAACTCATTGAGTAATATGATTCTACATAGAAATTGCAGACGAAAAAACTTAACTCTTATAAAAGAGTAAATCAGTGGTCCCAAACAAAAAAGGATTAAAAGCCCTATATAGGTACATATTCATAGCTATTGTGGTCTGCATTGGTACATATTTCAGGTGATATATGTTGATTAAAAAACGATGTGAAAACAACCATAAAGTTTAACGTAAAACGTAGCATGACACTACCTTTTATCTGTATTTGACTTTTGTTGGTCATTTAACCTGAAACCAAATTTATATGTCTTTGAATTGCGCTCGACTTCCCAAATTTATATGTTTTATATACTATAAGACATTCTTTGCATATTTTCATTCTTTCTTGATCCCAAACTCTATCCATGTTTACACTGTGTTTTTTCCGTAGATGTTCTTTGAACGCTAACATCCTACGTTCTTGTGTTTTTTTTTTTACCTTTCACTCATCTTCATAATAATATTTCCTAAATTCTTCTATTTACTCTTTTGATTTATGATTTATTGGGAAAAGACTCATATTATCATGCTCTCTATATATCTGTTTTCTTAGGAATGAAATCACTTCTCCGTCTATTTTTTATAGTATTTTCTTGTTCAAAATAAAATATGGAAAATAGAAATTGTATATTTTTTTAACGCTGTAAATATGTCTTTGTAGTTCTTTTACATCTGTCCCTCATTAGAATCTGAATCTTCTCTGAAAGTTTTCCCCGGTAAATAAGCTTTAAGCATTTGACTATCACGCGAAAATAAATGAGTTGTAGAATATTGGCTCAACGTGATGCTATTTCAGTCTTTTTCTAATTCTTGATATTGTTTAAACTTTGTCAACTTGTGTTTTTGTTTTCTCTTTCATTGTACATATATATGATCCTATTGTCATGATCTGTAGTCCAATCTTTTTCAAATTCATAAAACTTAATCGGATAATACTACGAAACATGATCTCGTACCCATACCGTTCTCAATGTATATATTGTTCCAACTCATATTTGTTATCGGAATCCATCGGTTTTCTATTAAGGAAATAAGAACGCCGTGTGTAGGGTTTCTTTTGTTATGCCATACCTAATATTGGTTGTTTGATACCGATATGTTCTTCATCTATTGAACTATTTTGATTCGAAGTTTGAACTATCTTGTTGTGAAGAGATATTTTTCTTTTTCTATTTTACTTTCACTAAACGATCTTTTTCCAACTTGAAAACAGGTTATTGAATCAGGACGATCTGAAACCTATTAATATGGTAGATCCTAGCTCGTCTCTAATTTCTGGTTAATATGGATTTGCTTTCATCGTCAGAAAGACATTGTGGTTGATAATTAAATTATGTAATTTCCATCAAATCATGATAAATATTTAACTTATATCTACCAAAAATTCTTGGAAAAGTTTTGTATTCCATAAATAGGAAAATACTTATTTGCGAGTCGAAAAAACAGGAAACCATATATTTTAATCTGCACTCTACTGCTTGTTATCTTTATAACAATCTTGAGTTACAAATAATTTCAATTTTAATTTATAAACATGACATATATTTAAAAGTTTATAGTAAAAATAACACAAAAAAAGTGTTACATTCTTTAATATTTCTAACTTCAGCGAGATAATTACAAACTTTCTTGAGAAGGCCTACTTTTTAACGTACATATAGGAATTAAAGACATATATTTCTTGTTAAGTTTGTTGGGAATGGGAGAAAGCATATACTTTAGTTGATTCATAACTAACCTGTGAATCTTCGTCCATGGCAAAATTGTGGTAACTTGTGTTGCGTTTCTTAACTTTCATAGGAATATTTTAGGTATTCGATTCCTAGTAACTTCAATTAAATATACCTGCCAATATTTATTACTGAAATTGTATCGTCTCCTTACAATTCGATCATTGCAGCATAATTGTGTACTACTTTAAAGCCCAAACTCACATCCTAATTAGACCACAACCTTAAATTACGAGAAAAAGTTCTTTTTGGTAACAACTACGGGAATTTGTATTCGAAATTAAGTTTTACATAGACTAAGATGTATAGCCCGCTGTTTTTGTAAGTGCTATGGCATTCGCTAAATGATGTGAGTTTTAATTGTAGTGAAAGTGGTGGTAATAGGATTCGATTCTCGAACTTGTGAAGGATTCTTTTAGACTCAAATTAACTAAAATAAAATTGTATCAAATTATAAAAAAGACACCGAGACTTTGGATTCCACCATTGACCAATTATTTGATAAATTCTAATCAATATTCATGCAATATTTTTCTTTAAGTTGACTCTAATATTTGCCTCTAATTTGGTTCTTGAAGTAATAATTGTAAGCACGAAGCATGAAACATCAAAAATATTAAAACCAAGCATGTCCCATCAAAACACTTCACAACTACTCAATAAAAACCAATTTTTCTTTTAAGTTCTATGCAAAAAAATCATGTAAAATAATTGCAATAAATAATTAAAATAGAACTATACCACTTTTCATGGAACAATGGCTTCCTCCGTCGCCTCGGCTAAGGGGTTTAGCTCCTCATATTAATCTCTTGCTCAAAATACATCTTTGGTGTTCAAAAGTTGATTAAAAGAGTGAAAAGTTCTAAACAGGGGGTTCTGTAACTAATATAAGTGTTACAGAACCTATTTCTACAGAGAACCCGTTGCGAAGTGAAGATAACTGTTGCAAAAATTGTTACAAAAGGTTTAAAATTTGAAAGTTACGGTCACAGAATCTGCGACTTTCTTTTTCTGCTGTTTATGTTCTTCGTCTTCTCCGGCACAGTTTTCACCAGCAGAACGTGATTTCTTCCAATGGTTTTTCTAGCTTCTCTAAGGCTCTAAACTTCCCCTAACTTCTCCCTTTTCTTCCTAGGACCCTAACCAACCCTTTTATACAAGGTAGAGCAAAGAAAATTCGAGAATAAACTTGGTTTTTTTCTTCCACAGCACGTTACGTTATTTCCTTTTTTTGTTTTTTTGTTTCACGTGCATTCGATCAATAAAAGCTGTCCAAACTCCTCCCTTGATAGAAACAAGTCTTTAAGAAGAGTTTCCTTCCACTTCTTCACGTAAATTTCCAAAAATAAACCAAGAAACTTCCCAAAAATAGAACGTGATATTTTAACCATTTTTCGCTTCCAATTCGAGTTCTAGCCACTTTGGATCCATTCCAACACCCTTACCTTGCCTGTTGGGTCCATAGGAACAAACCCAATCAAATTCAGCCCTTTAATCTCCACAAAAATCGATCAACAATCCATCCAAAAATCGTCTGTGAAAAAAAAACAAATTCCCGCCATTTTCTTTTTTTGAAAACGTGAAGAAATGTGACCTCCCCCTATCCAGTCCCGGTCTGTACTTAGCAGCTGCTTGGAAATGGGTTCCCCCTTATCCAAAGTGAGAGTCTGAATAGCAAATGTCCTCCCAGGAGCCTTTAACAACTTTTCGAGCCAATTTTGCCGCAAAAGCCTATTCCTCCAAAAACACCTACAAAGGGGTAAAATACCAAAATTAGTACAGAAATGGGTACTAACAGTATACACAAAAGAGATAAAAATAGACACATAAATGCGTCTATCACTAAACACATGAAAAACACTTCAAAATATTTTGATTTAATTTGTAAGTCATGTTGTGTGAAATTAATTAGAGAATATGTGTTTGGCTGAATTTTTTAAAAATAGACTCACGATTCGAAGAAATTCGAAGAAAGATATATAATATATGGCCCATTTATAATATAAAAAATTAACAACTTATGTTCCATGTACCAGAAAAGGTGAGTACGATAGTGGTCATTATGTTTAACGAAATTGAATTGAAAATTCTAAGTCATGATTTCTCAAAAAACGAAATCAGATCTTTAAGTAGCATTTCGTAGTGCCTTTGTAATCTCTTACACTCATCAATACCTTTACGATCCATTTGTCGCACCTAATTAAATGAAAAATCATTGCTCAAATGCGTAACCAAAATCAACTACCTTATTAGCTTTCCTAACACCTTATTGGCCCAAAATAATGGTTCTTTGTTCCTTGCTTTCTTTGCCGGACCCTTTCCAAGTTATTGCACAAAAAGTCCCAGCTCTTTCAACCTTTTTGTATACTCTTAATCTTGTAAATTAAGCATCTCCATTTCCAAGTCCAATTTCTTGAGTATTTTTTCTTTTTGCAGAACCATAGGCGTAAAACTTTATTTGTTTGTGTTATTACGTTGTAAAAATGTTCTTGGAGGAAAAAAAAGAAGGTAATTTAATTTAATATGGAGAATTAGTGTGATATCCACATCGAAACAATAAACTTGCAAAAAATTCCACCAAGAAATGGTGGTACATCACTAACACCATCTTCTTGCCCATCGTTATCTTCTCCATTAAGTTTTAGTAGTCAAACTAATGTATATATGTCACCCCTTCAATTATATCTTTCTATGCATTTTATTTTCATTTACTATATATTTATAACACTGTTTATCGAGTTGTCTAAAGTTATGAGCATTTTGGTTGCATTTTCATTCAACTTCTACAATTTCTTTCTCCTTGTACGTCTTCGTTGCTTTCATTAAATAAATACTGCGTCGCTAGGTTGCATATAATATTTGTTTCTTTTTTTTCCTATTTAGATGTCGTATAACTGACTAATTTGAAGAAGAAAAAAAACTTTAAATGGATGCTCTGTTTATTATTTGCATCATACGCATTTTACAAAATAAAATATCATAAGATGAAGGGTATTTAAGTTATTTATTTCCACATTATATAATTAAATCTATTGCAAAACGCCAATTTGATAGTCAAAACTCTGTAAATGATTTTTTGTGTGTCCTTATTTTCTTTGAGTTTATCCTTACTATTAAAAAATGTCAATTTTACAAACAAAGCTTTGCAGAGAATTTTCCTTTTTTGTCATTGATCAGTTGTGTGGTTTATGAATGAGAAGTTTTGACAACCCAGTGCAATCCATTCACGGTAAAAGTACTATACTAACTTATTCCTTTCTTTGATCAAAAAAGATGTATGCTGCCCAAAATTATGTAACATAATAAAGAGCTGATCCCATCTAATTCACCACAAATTAAAAAGTTTAAATTACAAATTCTGGCTTTGTTAGCAACATATCCGACCAACTTGTTACCTTCCTATTCTTGTACTTCGAAAATAAGGTATCTTAAAAGAGAGTTAAATTCGTACAAATAATACCGTCTAGTATTACGTACTCGTACAAAAGTGACCTATAAATTGTGAGGGTAATGATTCACATAACTTCTCGACCATTGTATCATGAAGGAATTGAATGTATCAAGGGATATGTCTAGTGCTAAGACTTATAAACTATATCTTCAGTTCATGGAAGGATTGCATCTACCATATTGATTATATGCTAAGTTTTTGTTGTCTAACATATACGGTGGAGGTAAGGATAAACAACTGACAATACTCAAAGAAGCAGCAACGTAGGAATTACCCGTAAAAGCAGTGAATCAGTCTGGCAGTTTAACATACCATACCCTTATTAAAATAAAGAATCTTGTAGTTGGGAACAAAATGGATGCACATACAGCTCCATGCTAAAGCTAGTGTCAACCGATGAATTTCCACTCATACATGCCCCCTAAATGTTTCCTTACCTTTCAAATATATCTTCCTGATTCCATATCTCCTCAACATTGTCAACCAATTCCTGCAATGTAAACTACCAATTGTCTTTATAAAAATAGTCGTATCAAAGAACGGAAGAGTGTATCTCAAAACCCACGAAGCCGAAAATATGAAAACAAACCTCAGTCAGAATAAATAGTCCAACACATCATGTGAGAATTTTGTTCGAGTATAACGGTAATCGAGCATGGGTACCTGATGTAGTATCACCAACCAACTGAATCACGAAACACTCTGTCAGTTTGTAACTCATCTTCCATAAATAGTGACACTGATTAATTGAAAGACAAAGCACCTACACCCATTTTCCATGTTGATGGAACAACAAATCATATACCTGAACTGTAAAGACAAAGCATGGGTACCTGATGTAGTATCACCAACCAACCGAATCACAAAACACTCTGTCAGTTTGTAACTCATCTTCCATAAATAGTGACACTGACTAATTGAAAGACAAAGCACCTACACCCATTTTCCATGTTGATGGAACAACAAATCATATACCTGAACTGTAAAGATAAAGAATTAAGCACATTAGTCTAAATGCTTAAAATCCAAATCATTGTGTATCAAACTGACTCAAATAAGACGACTGAATATCTCCATTTGAGACAAATGTTCTGCATGATTTTCCATAAAATACAAAGGCATCTTGGAATACCTGTTTTCAAAGTCGACTTGTTCAGACAGACAGATATTGGAAGGAAATTATATAAAATATCATGTGCATGTGTCTTGCATAAAATAGGGGTGGCCACAATAGTATTGTATCACAAAAATATAGTAGACACATTCCTATCAAGAACATGAAACAATGGCTTAAAGTCAAACGTGGTAATTGCTAGAGCCTAAAACGAATACATTATGTGTTTCGTTTTTCTTTTTGATAAATTGCATTTTAATCAGCATGTTCATCTTTTCTCTCAAACTTCTCATTCATTTTATCATTACCACTTTCCCTGTTTTTGGAGTTTAGCTGTAAACAATACTATATATAGTATAAAACATAATAAAAAAGTGAAGTATAATAACTTTCCAGCATCACCACTAAAGTTGTACCAATTACAGAAAAACCTCCACCCTCCTCGATGTTAATTATCTTTAACCATGATAGTACATTTGCTACCATGGGTGAATAAACCATGAAGGTAGTTGATATGGTCTACACAAAAAAGCTAACATTAATATTATTGTGCACAAAGAACTAAAGAAATACGTAAAGATACTATAAGATGGGACAAAACAACTAATATGCTTGAACAATCTAATTTCAAATCTTTTAGAAGGATAGAAAATGCCAAACATTATAAAACTTTCCAACTTCCCAAAACAACATAATTATTAGTTGTAATAACAATTCAAGACTTGCCAAAAATAGGGACAAAGTAGTTTAATCACATGCTAAAGCTATAATTTAGTAATTTTAAAAGAATTGAGTGATGAGGAGAAGTACCTTGGTTCCTCTTCCAGTTACATTTAAGCTTTATTGTATATTTGGAGAATTTTAAGTACATCTCCATATAACCAAATTGTTCAAATCTGTCCCAACTCCAGACTCTAGTATTTTACTTCATTTAAAGCCAGACAGTGAATCTGACGTGATTCGAACACGCAACCTTCTGACATAGAGTCAGACGCGCTACCACTGCGCCACAGATTCATACTCGTGCACATAAATCATTGAGTTAGTTTAAACAGTTAGGGGTTCCTAGAAAGTCCAGCCACGGGATCCAAATAACTCAGATCGTTACATGCTTCCGGTTAAACAGAAAACACAGGAACTATATATGAAACTGAAGACATATTTGTTGGGATACAATAAATATGTGCAATATTCCAGATGCACAAAGACAAACACACTCTCGAGCTAGAACGTACAAAATAATAATAATCCAAAGTACGAAGTATTTAGTTAACATAATAATAATTTGCTTCTAAATTAATTAACAAAGTCCTTTCTTTCAAAATGGATTGCTTTCCGTAGTCCCTTTCTCAAGCCTCGCCATATAATTAATGCGTGTACATAAGATATAATTATGCATGTCGCGTAGTGTCTGTAGACTCATGTCTGTCTCATTCATGTTTGACAGCATGAGAGACCACAATGCAGGCAAAGTGGACAAACCTGCAGTATTCCAAGTTGAGAGTAAACCTAAAACAGAATTAAGAATTACCTCCCACTTTCTAGCAGCATTCCATATGGAGCGAGCAAAGGAGCATTGTATGAAGAGTTGGCTGGTATCTTCCTCAAACAGACCACATAGGATACATACATTAGGTATATGAGACCCATTAATCGTGATAATGCAGACGAATCGAAAGCTCAGTTATACAAAGGCAGAAGCTGCACGACCAAGTATCTCATATGCCTTTATATATATATCATCTAGTTGAGCTTCGTGAGTCATTAAATCATCAAGATGGAGTTCCTGCATAGTACACACCACTTCAGTTATTCTTATCCGGTTCCAATATGTCTAAAAAACTTGGTTCAAAGCATTCAATATTTGGAAGAAATACAATAAATCATATTCATGCATTTGTCGACCATAATAGTGAGACGTTTGTTGGAGATGTTTGCGTCTTCCATGACCATGCGTGCATATCCAATCCAATGATCAGAAAGAAAAACGATAATCCACTCAATACACACCCAATTATCAGAAGAAAAATAAATAAATAAATAAAGAGTATATATACCCAGCCCAGGAATCACCGACTCAACTGTACCTTCTCGAAGCTTTAGAGCCCCTGCGCCAAAACACAGAATAGGCTAACTAAACCGACCAAAACTAATCAGTTTGTAACCCTATAATTAAACCTAAAAAAATAATATTCTTACAACGAATTAAAAGATAAGGATAGTAACTTGCAAGGTAGAAAGAGATTTTTTTTTAGGGTAAAACAGGACTTTACATTAGGGCACAGTGATCCCATTTAATAAGTTACGAACTACACAAACGGAAGAGTTGGGATTACCTTGGTACTTCTTTGCCATATAGACTATTTACACTAAATGCAGATTATTGCCATGTAGACTATTTACTGCTCAAATAAATTTGTTCTCCTAAGCTAGATTACACTAAATGCAGCATATTCCCCTTCTAAGTTAGAAATAAGTCAAATAACTTGACTGAACCATTGCACAGATTCTATATCTAAAGCATCCAAATTTATAACCTTCTAAGCTCTAAAGTTTAATCTTATTTGACTTGCCATATAAACAGGGACATTCAAAACCTTGAGTAATGAGAATAACACTACTGAAATCCATATTTGATTCCAAACTATTATCTGACCCTGTTTTCCACATCTAGATGATACAAAGCACATGGTTTTCAGACTTCTACCAACCTAGCATATATGTCGTGTACATTACCTAATTACTCGTAGAAAACATGGAAACCATAATTTGTAACTCTGCATGAATTAAAGCATTTATAACATGTGAAGGAAGAAATTGATAAGAAACAAAAAGTTATTAAGTAACAGAAATTCTCACCAACCATTGTCATTGTATAATTCAGCCATGATCATAGCCAAAATAAAATCATAAGAAACAGTAATAATACCTTTTGATTGAACCAACCATCTTAATTCTAGGTTACCGAACTTGTTCACTTCATTTCTAAATATAGTTTCAGTTGATCACATCCAATGTCCTTGCAATCACCCAGTAACTTATGGAACCTTCTTCTCCTCAACCATAAGAGATTTACAATCTTTGGAAATTCAGTTGAATAATTTACTGGGAGGATGCAAGAAGATTAGCTAACAAAGCTCATGAATAGCCCAATACCTGCAAGAGAAATACCACTGAAGACATCACTTTAAGAACTCAAATCTACAAAAAATTTAGAAACACTCAATTCACAAAACTACAAAAAATTAGCAACACTCAATTCACAAACTATAGAAAATCAATAAAAACAAAAGAAGAAGATATAGGAGAGAGTTACCCTAGATCATGACCATCCACGTTGATTCTACTCAGTCTTTAATAAAACAATGTTGGATAGCAATAATTTGAAATCGTTCCAAAATCATATAAAAATATATTAGGTAGCATCCACCTATTATATAGCCATTGTCTCGTGGAACCTAGGCACGCGATATCTTCCTTCTGCACTGAGCAGTAGCTCTTAAACATTCAAAGAACTTCAAAATCAAGACCTGTCTAAACTCCCAAGCGAATCTAAATAAACCATGCATAAATTCTGTGAAAGTCTAACCTGATCCCAGCTGTTCATATAACCAAATGAGAAAAATCTCTTCAAATTGAGATGGCAAGTTTAGAGATTATTGGGCTCAGTAATTTCATTTTACCTGCAAGCAGCAACACAAATTTTTACAAAACCGCATAAATCTAGCATTGTGGAGCTGCTATTGCAGCCTTGTGTAGCACCATTGAACTGGATGCAAGTGGTACTAAAGGTTAAAGGGGATTTTACTTGATAGCATGAGATTTAAAAGTTATCAGGTAGTCGTCGTAGACATACGAATAAGAGAAACTCTGTTAAAGCCATTTCTGCACATTCAATTTTAAAGCCTTTCTACCACCTTGGCAAGCCCGAATTCCTGCATGTTCAAACATGAGGTCCATGAGAATTTAATAACAAACTCGTGTTTCAAATACATATACTGAATAAATTCAGTGCCTAACCAGAAATATTCAAGCAGTTTTTACCACAGTAGAAAATAATAGTCATCTCAGACATTTAAAATACCCAAACAAAGTTTGATCTTAATTTTGGTGTAAGCGAAGTTTTATTATAATTCAAAGTATTTGTATCATCATAATTTGGGTACAGTCAGCTATGTATTTAATTTTGTGACCCACAATACACTTTTGCACGTTGAGTTTCACTCTCATACAATTCCTTTACTGCAATTACTTCCTACTGGGTCACCCTTGGTATTTTATTGTTATTCATGTATAACAACGAAGTTTCCTGCTCCAAGCTTTGAATACCACACATCTTTCCACGGAGTTGCACTGGGAATAGTGAGAGAGTATTGTATCGCTTGCTAATCTTTAATACTAATATAATAACTACTGTTTTCTATAGGATACATACTGTAGTTTATGGATATTTATGCCAACTGTGCACAGTTTCTTTAATTAGAGTCATTTGTTTGTTGTCATATAACTAAAAAGAAACATTCTTATTAGATATCAGGCATGTCTTTGGGGACTCTTAGGTCGTACTAATCAAACACATAGAATTACATTATAAACTTCAGAAATGTTAGGTTTGCCATGAGATTGCACCATCTTATAGCTCTTTTTCCTAAACTATTTTCTATGAGTTAGGAAAGATTCGATAGGATGATGCACATGTAATTGAAGATTCAAAATGAGGGAATTAAAAGATGAAATGGCAAGTTGAAGCAGAAATTAGTATAAACTTTAGTATTAGTTGGAAAGGGGAAAAATATGTGTGAGAACTGAGAAATGGAATACCTCTTCCAGCAAGTATAGTTCAGCAGTTGTATGGCTTATGATTTTCTGGACTTCGTTGTTCAGGGACATACTGGAGCCAGTTAAATCTGGAACCTCACGTTACAACTAATTAGTCTACTTGTTATTTAATTTTTGTGAATATATGTTTCAAATTCCTTTACAATTTGCTATAAAGGGAACGTATAGGTTTTGAAACGGAGTACCTCTTCAAGCAAGTATAGTTCAACAAATGTGTGGCTTATGGTTTTCTGGACTTCTTTGTCCAGAGAAACGAACATAGTGGAGCCAGTTCAATCTTCAACCTCAAGTTGAAATAGAAACTTACGACAGAAATGTCACTGATGCGTGTCGTGAGTGCAACAAATTAAATCACTTATTTTCACACAATTAACTGGTAATATAATGGAAGAAAGGATCATTCCCACGAAGAGCGGGGAGTTTTCAGTTGTCAAGTGTCACAAATGGGGGGTTTTTTTTTGTAAGTTGCAAATAAAGCAAAGTAAATAATAAAGCAAATAAATTAAGAAGTAATCAAGGATGAGGAGTATGATTGGGGAATCCTTCTTCGTTACAAAACATTCATCAAAGTAATATAATTATTTATTCGTCATTAATCATAGATTATCACCAACCGTAGGGTAACAGGTACGCTTAGCTACCCCCAAGACTCCTAATATCACCGAATAACAGGTACGCTTAGCTATCGGATTCTATCCGTCTGAGCCACCTTGAGGTACGCTTACAAGATGTAACTCAATCGAATGCTTTAGGATTTATGAATCTAGGTTCGGTCCTAGCATTTAAACTCGGTACGATCGGTTCACTTACTAATATTATTTCTACACGCGATTGCTCCACAGAACCCTCTGCAAGGTCTCACGTTTTCTACTTGTGTAAGGGTTATTCAACAATTACGGATATCCTAACTAGCAATAGATCAATTAAGGGATTAGTTTAGTAGGCCTCCTAAATCAACCAATCAATCATAAATATTAATCATTGTAGAAACAAACGATAATCTTATGAAGAAATCAAAATAGATTCATATATTAAATCAAATCATGTTTAGAACTTAGAATTCATCCCCAATCAAATATGAGTTTAACTACTCATGGATTTAGTAAAACCCATGATATTCATATGATAAAATCAAAGATAAATAGTTTTGGTAATGGAAGAACCCAAAACCCAACCTTTCGCTCCTTGTCATCTTGTCTCCACTTCCGTATCTCTTGATAAAATCCATGTTCGGTCTTTGGAACTCCCTTTAAAAGTATTTGGAAGTCTCCTTAAATATCTCTGAAAATATTTGGGTTTGGAAATACTTTGGAACTAAGAAAACCAATTTTGGAAAGTATTTTCGTCACTTCTTGGAGGGTGTAACCGATCCTGGTACTTGGTCACACACGTAGATAGGAATTGGGCCTTATTTGATCTATACGGTTTTGCCCACAACTTTTGCATACGAACTCGGAAGACCTCATTCTTTTTGCATTCTTTTTATCTCTTCGTTATCTACAATATAGAGTTGAATACTTCTGAATTTGGTCGAGTTACTCATGGTCCTTAGTCCAAGCTCACGTTTATGTCCGCTTTAGCACTCTTTTCGCTCATTTTGGATGATTCTACCTAAATAAGACAAACAAAAGAAAACAAGAGTAATACAAGGTAATATGAAATAAACATAGCAAATACAAGCATGGAATTGATAAAAAAAAGTATAGTAAATTATGCACTTATCAAATTCCCCCACACTTAGCTTTTGCTAGTCCTCGAGCAAACTACCCAATCTAAACCAAATCCTAACTCACTTTCGTGGGAATCACGGTTACACTTAGCATGTGCAACAAGCATTTAAACCCCTAGGTGTCCCTAGTGGACGAGTTGTAGTCTCGTGAGGGTTTACAAGAGGTATACCCACAAAACCTACTCTAAATTCTAGCCACAAAAGAGCAATTAAAGATTGACAATGAGCAAGCTAAATAATTATAGCCTACAAATGTTCTTTAGCTATCAATATCCCACACGAATTTCAATCATCACACATAGCAATTTCTTGCGTGTGCCATTCATAAAAATAAGTAAACTCTACTAAGATAGTCATAGACATATACTTGATGCAATATCTTTCGACGTTACGCATAGTACTAGCGTATCTATTTAAACTTGAATCACATGGATAGATAAGAGAATGGATGGAAAAGTGAAGTGTGCAAATGTAGACTAAAATGAACGATGTTACCCATAGTACTTGTATGAATGTCGTCAAAGGATATATATATATGTATTTAGCGCACTAGTTGAGATAAGCACCCATTTAACTCGACAACATGATTAGATACTATCTAAGCGCATGTTCTTTTCAGCAAGTATGTGATAGTTGCCTTGGATCCTGCGCTCCATGCTTGTTTAGGCGACGGAGACAGGGACAACGTTTCACACATACTGCTATCCAAGTGTCGAGAACTTCATCAATAGTTTTTTTGACTTGCTAAATAATGATGATATATAGGTTTCACTCACGTATGCCCACATCAAATCCTTTTGATTCGGATTCACAATAAATAATGATGTAGTTTCGCTCAATTCATCGACAACTTGACAAATATGGATGTTTTGGATCCAACGACATACTCATGATAGTTCCCATGGATCCTGCATTCCACGCTTGTTTAGGCGATGGAGACAGGGAGAACACACACTGTTGCCATAAAGTGTCGAATACCACCTCAAATCTTATGGATTTGCTACAAATAGTAGTAATGTGGTAATCAAGCCTGATTTTTATTTTGGTACCTACTTGTGATCGGTCATACTAGTCATTAGGATCGGTTACACCAATTACAAGGATCGATTACACAAGCTCTTGTGATCGGTCACACCAATTACTAGGATCGGTCACACCAATTACTAGGATCGATCATACCATCTAATGGTGATTACTTAGGATCAAAATACCTATTGATTTCCCTTTCAATTCATGAAACAAGTTCACGAACTTACTTCCTTTAAACAAATGTAAAACATTGTTTCTTAGGATGAAATCTTCACCATAAATTAGTACATATAACCAACTAATTTGATTGGTTTTCATTAAATTTAGGGCTTCTATCTCAACCAACGATTTTTCCTCGCGACAACATCAAAGCAATACCAGAGTCCAACAAAATCACTTAAAGAAACATAAACTGCAAAATTAAAAAGAAGGTGATTCAGTATTAATAGAATACGACTTACGAGTAATGCATGCACAAGTTCTTGTCTTGATGTTTTCAACGACTATCATGCTATTTCTAGCAATTGAGTTTCCTCGGATATGATAATAAATTCTATAGCCAAAAGAATCGAAATTATCAGCCCGGAAGGAAAATTTGGTGTCATCCTAGTTAGCTCAAAAACCTCAAAGAGAAGAAGTTTCAAAAGGCCAAGAAAAAATCATAGAGTTCTGGTTCTTTTTATTATTATTATTATTATTTATTTATTTTTAAGTATATAAAATACTGAAAAAATCCTGCAAAAGCGAATACTAATACTAGTATAATTCCCAAAAATGCTTAACTACTCCCCCGCACTTAAACTCTACATTGTCCTCAATGTTCAAAAATCGAAATTTCTGTTTTTCTGACGCAACAGCCTGGAAAACTTGAAAACTGTACAATCCGGTAAGGAATTTGGAAAACTTCTGTTTTCCTTGATGAAAGTTGTTTGCCTGCGTATTTACTATAATGTGTCAAATGGGCAAAGTGTTTCGATAAATGGTCTGACAGTTATAGCCTCCGGACTTACAGACGCGCAGTCTGAAAAAGTTCTGGAAAATACCGAAACTCAAATGTCCAGGCCAATCGGTCCAACTTAACAGACTCCAAATTCAGATTTTATTTTTGGAAAAGAAATATGAGTTTGTCCTCTTTAAAAGTTGAGGTTAACCACTCAAATCGGACTCCAAATGAAGTCTCGAGAGCTGTTTTAGCAACAAGTGTGCAGTAAGAATTTTTCTGACGAAAAATAGCTTTCCATCAAACTTTCACTATAGATATAGGACTTTGTAACAATTTAAGATGGGAATGCAAGATATGATATGCAAACTATAAAAACAAATAAAAATCAAACGAAAACAAAAGGGATAGAGATACAAAACCGATGGGTTGTCTCCCATTTAGCGCTTGGTTTAACGTCGTCAGCTCGACGTTATTGTTATCGCCCGTACACCAACAATCTGAAAATCTGGGGATCCTCCCAAATAACAACCTGTAGCTCCAATAACAGCTTCACACAAATATTAGTGTAATAGAGTACTACTGAAACTATTATATGGTGTAAGTTTCCCCCACACTTAGTCCTTTTTACACTCGGAAGTGTATAGAGAACATATAATGTGGAAACTTCAATAGGTTCCTTTCGGAAAACCTGCGCAATGCTAGAATTAAACACATCAAGTGGTGGATACTTAGAAGCAAAATAATCCGTTAAAACTTTGGAAGCACACAACTCCAATCCTAGGTGAGGTATTTTCCTAAAAGCTGGGTTAACAACTCTTTTAGAAGCTACTTCGATTAGAGTAAAAGGATCAATAGATATAGAATTTTGCAAATGATTAGACAAACCTTGTTCAAGATCCCCATTTTTCTTTACATTCAGTGAATTATTTACCTCAAGTATATCGTGGTCCTCTATCGAACTCTTAATTTCTGCTTCAACCAAAATTTCAGCATCATTATAATCTTTAGCAAGCTCAATTGGGTCTTCCACGACTTTAATCAATTTGGTTTCATTCTCAATCTCTTCAACAACCTCGTCATCGAAATTGGAATCTTCTTCAAAATCGTCATTATCACAACGACGTTGAAATTCCAATTGTATGACCCTGTCAATTTCTTTAAGAGTCTCTTTCGATGCTCCAGTTTCTTCCAGTTGATTGTATCGCGCATAAAGTTTTCTGACGTTGATACGCTTTCCACCATTATGCACAATAGAGTTTCTGGACTGTATCTCCTCTTTTTGAAAGAGTGAAGGAAAAGCACGAAAAAGAGGAGTATGTCTTGATTCAGTATCATAAGTTCTTAGTTCCAAACTCTCTGTCATCTGCACATTACTAGAAAACAATTGATTAGAAGTATAACTATCCTTCCATCCTCGTGATTGTTCACTTACATACCCACCATAAGGAGGTTGGTATGTATGAGAATAACCATAAGTTTCCGTGGGATATTAATTACAACCGAAAGACTGGTTTTGATTATACTCATGGTATGGTTGATAATTATTATAAGATTGAGATTGAACACCATATTGATTACCACTATCATATAAGTGATCTTATGCACCATACATGTTATTTCCGTAAGGAAACATGACGATTCACAAGACAACTAAAAAAATAAAAGAGAAAATCTAAACAAAAATCTAAAAACAAAAACTTACTGAAAAGAAATAACAACTAAAAGCTACCAACTACTCCCCGGCAGCTGCGCCAAAATTTGATGCGTGTCGTGAGTGCAACAAATTAAATCACTTATTTCCACACAATTAACTGGTAATATAATGGAAGCAAGGATCGTTCCCACGAAGAGCAGGGAGTTTTCAGTTGTCAAGTGTCACAAATGGGGGGGGGGGGTTTGTTTGTAAGTTGCAAATAAAGCAAAGTAAATAATAAAGCAAATAAATTAAGAAGTAATCAAGGATGAGGAGAATGATCTGGGAATCCTTCTTCGTTACTAAACATTCATCAAAATAATATAATTATCTATTCATCATTAATCATAGATTATCACCAACCGTAGGGTAACATGTACGCTTAGCTACCCCCAAGACTCCTAATATCATCGAATAACAGGTACGCTTAGCTATCGGATTCTATCTGTCTGAGCCACCTTGAGGTAGGCTTACAAGATGTAACTCAATCGAATGCTTTAGGGCTTATGAATCTAGGTTCGATCCTAGCAGTTAAACTCGGTACGATCGGTTCACTTACTAATATTATTTCTACACGCGATTGCTCCACAGAATCCCTCTGCAAGGTCTCACGTTTTCTACTTGTGTAAGGGTTATTCAACAATTACGGATATCCTAACCCGTTACTAGCAATAGATCAATTAAGGGATCAGTTTAGTAGGCCTCCTAAATCAACCAATCAATCAATCATAAATATTAATCATTGTAGAAACAAACGATAATCTTATGAAGAAATCAAAATAGATTCATATATTAAATCAAATCATGTTTAGAACTTAGAATTCATCCCCAATCAAATATGAGTTTAACTACTCATGGATTTAGTAAAACCCATGATATACATATGATAAAATCAAAGATAAATAGTTTCGGTAATGGAAGAACCCAAAACCCAAGCTTTCGCTCCTTGTCTTCTTGTCTCCACTTCCGTATCTCTTGATAAAATCTCTGTTCGGTCTTTGGAACCCAAAAAGAATGACCTCATTCTTTTTGCGTTCTTTTTATCTCTTCGTTCTCTACAATATAGAGTTGAATACTTCCGAATTTGGTTGAGTTCCTCATGGTCCTTAGTCCAAGCTCACGTTTATGTCCGCTTTAGCACTCTTTTCGCTCCTTTTGGATGATTCTACCTAAATAAGACAAACAAAAGAAAACAAGAGTAATACAAGGTAATATGAAAGAAACATAGCAAATACAAGCATGGAATTGATAACAAAAGTATAGTAAATTATGCACTTATCAGTCACGTCGGAAGGGGGCCAATTAGTATTGTGCGGGATGGAGGCATATAAAAAACGCCACCAAAAAAAAAAAAAAACCTATGAGTGACAACATTACCTGGATATGGGACTGAAATCTTTTAATGTGCATTTGGGTACCATCAACCATCATTTCCACCTTATTCCATCTAGGGCATTATACATAGTAGTAGCACCCACAATCAGTAAGTAACTCTTGACTCCAGAAGCACGGAGATCATCTTGTGATTCTCAATACTAAGTTTTTAAAATGCAAGAAAAAAATTCAGTACAGCAATGTCCGCCTTTCCCAGGCCTGTTACACTTGCAAATTTCCAACCTACATGATTGAGAGAGTGTGTGGCATACAAAAAACACTACATTAGATCTAACAAATTGCAATCAAATGAGATAACATTGTTTGCTATAGATAAAACATATGATATCTTTGTATTTTATGCAGAAGATAATACCTCTTTCAGGACCACATAGACCTTCATGAGTCGTTTAGGTCACAATCTCACAATATTTGAAGGTGATCATGCATGCCAAAAGATCACCCATGATGGACATTTATAGTTGCTTACTAATATTATGTAGTTTCAACTTAAAAACACAACAAATAGAAAATCCAGTAGCAAGCTAGAAATACGTCATCATACTTTGGTCCTCCAAAATACATCAAACAAAAAGTTCCTTTTGCAAGCTAGAGCATCACGTGGATATGGATGGGCTTAATGCGACATTTTGTATAAAAATGTTGGTCCTAAATCTTTAGAACCTCGCAGTTCACACACTATTATGCTTTCCATCTTCAGTAATCACATAACCCTGCAACCAAAAATGGAACAACTCATTAGTAAATACCAATTTGAAGGGATCTACCCCCAAGCCAAAATTTAAAATAGAGGGATTGCAAACACAAATCAGTACAAAAAATGTTTGGGCCGGGGCCGACCATATAACGTGGAAGGTTGTGTACTACAGTGCTCTTTGGTTGTGTTTATGGAAAAACAGTGAAACTCTAAAATCTTAGCATGCTTGTGTGCTAATTAGGTGCCCCTATGCAGCAGCAAGCTCGGTGCTTGCTCTAGACAGCAGTAATCATAGTGAACAATAACACCCCCAATGAGGCTAACGATTCTAACTTTCTACACAAATAGGAAATAAAGAGAGAACATATGTTAGATATATATATATATGTATGTACATAAGAAATCAATTCAAGTATCTCAAATTAAGCAATTCATAACTAATTAGTAAAAAGTGATCCGTAAACCACCAAATCAATCACCCTACCAACAACAAATAAAAATAAATCAAAAAGTTACTTTTACTTGATTGAAAGAGAATAAGATTACCATGGTGCCGCAGGAATGCTGGCTGAGATGAGGATGCGAATGCGAATGCGGTATGTAAGAGAAAAACTCATTGACGGTTACAGGAAATTTACTCTTAAAAATCTTACCATTGACGTCTGTTTTCGTTGATCGTCTAACTTTGCAGCAGTGAATAGATTGTGTTCCATCAAAGAGTCAACAGAAGTTTCCTGCTTGACGACAAAAAATAACAGCCAAATTAGAGTGAGAATGCAAAATGCAGATAAGGTATTTCAACATCAGAACCCTATCATACTCATATAAATCATTATCCATTTCGTATACTAAAATTCCCATCTCTCCTGCAACGGCGATATTTATATCTAACTAAACATACTCCAATTATATACAAAATTCAGAATCGCCAATTCGTCGTTTACCTTAATCTGACCATGGTCCAGAACTAATTGCAAAGGAATTCAAAGGACCAAATCATGTCAAAAGAGCTCCAAGATTTTGTGAAGAACGGTATTCCTGCAAACACAAAAATTTGTAGCTTCAGTTGAACATTATAGCTATTTAGAAATGCTTGAGATGTACAACAGAACTTATACATGCGTAACCTAGGGTATACGTATCAGGAGCTGGATAAGAACATATAGAAGTATCAATTATAATTGCATTAACCCATTTCTTAAAGGAGATCCCAAGATAGTTGCATTAACCCATTTCTTAAAAGAGATCCTAAGATAATTGCATTAACCCATTTCTTAAAAGAGGTCCAAGATGTTCACCTAATTCTTACGCAAATATAATGCTCATTCTGGAATGAAGACGCTAATGAGCTGTGTCTACTCGCTCCATTGTCCGTCGTAAATTTATAATTATAGATCATTCATCTGGATAATGTATCAGCTAATGCAGTGCTCCTAAGATCAGTGCTCCTAAGATGCTCAACTTTGCCTCCTACATTTCCTGCAAACATAAAGTGCATAAAGGATACTTAAATTTGAAAAATATAAACACATAAGCAAGAATCCATTGCTTCTGCACGACGGGAGAGAAGATTCATAGTAGCAATAAAAGAAAAACAGCTGTAATATGAAGCAAATAATTTGATAATGCTTAGGTAGAGAGAACAGAGGGAGACTTACGCAGTTGTTCTCCATAGAAACATTCCAAAACTGTAAAACATTCTAGCAGGTATGCTGGTCAAAGATTGTGTTCTCCATAGAACCCCTGTGAGTCCAGAAAAACTTTGCGTCAAGCTTCCATAATTCTAAATCCATAAGCATCTCATCATCAGCAAGATCATTAGGATTAATAACAACAATATATAGCAATAACAACAGTCAACGTAGAATTAATCAATACCAAATGGAAATCAATATGAACAGCAGAAAGAAACAGAATACAGGGAATTACTAAGTCAACAGAAGCTAACTTTTATCTAACAATCCAATCTGATTCTAATCAATCTGTAATAAAAAATAGAAAAATTACGAATTTAAAAATTCAAGGGTTTCCATATGTTTACCTCCTAAATTCAAGGGTTCTTCCTTTCCTCTGCATCGTCTTTGTGATTAAACTCTGCCTCCTAAATTTCATCAGGTGTAACCTCTTCAACTGAATACCCAATCTTTTATAATTCTAGAATCGAGATTGGGAAGCCTAGGTAACGAAGATTTAGACAGAAAAATATAATTCTTTTGTAGAGAAACCTAAAAACAAAATTTGATTCCCTTTGAATGATTGAACCATATCATATTTCTTCTGCAACGATTAAAGAGAAATTATCCAGAAAACCCAATATCAATGAAGCTTTAATTGATAGTTGTGAAGTGGAGAACCTACGAAATTGAAGACTTCGGATCGAAATTTGAGAGCTGGCTTCACCCTAGAAACAAAAATCTGATGAAATACCCACTGTTTCTCACTACACAAATCAAATCTGATAAAACACCCATTGAAACAAAAATCAAACAATCAAACCAAATAGGAAAGCAAGGGTCTAGGGTTTGTGTGAAGAGGGGAAACATAATTTCAGAGGCAGACAGAAAACTCGAACAATGAGAAAATTAGTTTTCATATAATACCATTCGCATCCAACTGCCTCAGACAGAGAGGA
The DNA here is from genome assembly GCA_023531105.1 of Papaver atlanticum. NCBI lineage: Eukaryota > Viridiplantae > Streptophyta > Magnoliopsida > Ranunculales > Papaveraceae > Papaver > Papaver atlanticum. Next base: position 3,002,263 of record JAJJMB010005364.1, on the reverse strand, counting down.
ATATCTGGACGGCCCTAGTCGACCCCGACCGCACCCACCGTATCCCTGTTAACCCACATTCCCATCCCGCAACAACACCGAAGTTTTCCTGGCCGTCCAAGTCAAAACTCCATCCGGATGCTATGGATCGCGGGATGACCCTCCCGGATCAATCCTGTCCACTGATTGACTCTTTGATCACAGAGACAAAGACCACCTTTTTTTTTGTAACAATGATTTTTGGAAGAGAAGTTATCTCTTCTCTATTCTTCTCCTGTGTCACCTAGTTTTAAGATACGAAGAGAGGAGAGGGAGACAGAGAGCTAGTGAGAAAGAGAGAAAGAAAGAATTGTAAGTATTAGTAGAGATGGAGAAGGAAAGGAATAGTAGTAGTAGAGAATTAGAGAATAAAATGATGATATAATCATGGTGATGATAATTGAAAGAAGATGAGGTGGATTAGGGATTAGAGTGAGTAGCTAGTGATTAAGAGAAACCATGTTAGAAATATTTTAGGATAGAGTTGTATAAGGAGTAGAAGAAGAAGTGTTCTTGATGATATATTTTGGTTATGAAGGGTTCATGAGTTTTTTATGATAGAGATGATGGAAATGATGAAAACTTGATAAACAATCAAGGTAACACTTCTAAATGATTCTTTTAAGTAATCAACGATGTGGGTATATGTTAGAAATCAAATCTAGCTTACAATTAACATATAATTTGATATTCATCGTGATTTTATGTAATTATTCTTCTTTATTTATTTGTGACTTCTAGGGACCTTATAGGTTGATATGATCTTTGTTTATTGTCGAGATTCATAGTATATCGAATCAGGAATCCATATAAACTTAGTTTGAATGATTTGGAGTTGAATTGAATGAACTATAGAAATTTTAGTGTTTTTCTTCAAATCTGAAAATAGTGGTACTTGCAATGAGTGCACCTGTTCATGGGCGATTATTGACATGATAGAAATGGAATTAGTCCCTAGTGTTTAAAGTAATTTGTAGAGGAGATTGTATTATTTCCAAAGAGCCAACAACTACTCAATTTGGATGAGAATTGAGAAATCTATAGAGCCCTAAACTTTGACTCTTGTGCTGTGTACAAGCACTAAAAATGTCTTTCAAGTGTTTGTTACAATGACTGACCCAACTCGGTGAGTCAGTGAGTTAGATTGGCTAACTAGAAAGTCAGACCGAGTCAGACAGCTGACTGATCCGAGTCAGAGCATTAGGGACTGGACCGGGTTAACGGGCCGGATTGATGGGACGGTCCGGATCAAGCCCATTGGACTTGGGCTTAGGCCATAAATAGTATTTTGGGTTTTTGGACCACTTCTGATCCGAATTAGCTTTCGGTTCCTTCTGCAAAGTTGTAGGGTTTTTCGAGGGCTTTCCGATGATACCCAATTTGACGCTATTTGGATTAGTAGATATTGCTTTATACCAAAATACTTATTACCAGGTTATAGAACCATTAATAGAATTAGAGCCATTAATTATTTCACTTAGCCTATAACTAGATAATTGTATGAAATTATGTTGTGATAATTGTGTGAGCCTGTTGGCTAAATTCTTAGAGTGCTTGTGTGATTAACAGTTAGTCTATATTAACAACGATCGATTCGAAGGATGAACCAGTGGATTGAAGAATGCAAGGTAGGCGTGGCTTGTCATCAAATCAGGTGGGAACTCTGTAACCTTCTTGTAATCATTGAGCATTCTTTCTATTGCGAGCATGATGAGTCTTTGTTACTTTTGGCATGTTTGTATGTTTTACTATCTATGTAAATGTTTGTATGTGTCTTGATGTGCGTGTTGTTGTGGGAGATAGCCAAACTAACCGCACCACTTGTTGGGAAAATCCAACAAGAACTAACCCACAAGAAACTAGATCTTTGGATCGACGTAGAATGAAAGATCAACAATGCAAACACACATTAGAAGCAATAAGTAAAGCACACAAGACTTAACGTGGTTCAGAAATATGCCTACATCTACTAAAACGGTTACGACTTCTTCATTATTATGGAACCACTAAATAGAGAATTACACACTTAACGATTGACGAATCAATCAACAAACTACGATCCAACATTGTGTTGATCATAAACCCTAAAATAACTCTCTTGAACAAAATGCTCCAATATTACCGAATAATGTCTAACCAAACAAGATAATACTTATCTCATATAACCGAGATGATCTCCTTCTAAACGATGTCTCTTTCAACACCAACGATGATCTTCCACCATCAACGAACAAGGCGATCTTCTCTTCACTAAACGATGTCTTCCACATCTCCCCAAAATCATAACGATGTACTCTTTCAACACCAACGGTGTATCTTACAACACCCGAGAATGATCCCTCTCTTTTCCTAAAACTCCACCCCAAGAGGTGGGATGGAATTCCTAGAAACCTTAGAGAACTACATTGTGTATTCTCTAATTCTCTACTGATTTTCCATTGAGAATTCCATGTCTAAACACATAGCCTAGACCCCCTTATATAGGAGTCACAAACTTGATTCCCAAGTATTAGTCTCCTTGGAAAAGGAAACTCTAACCAACTAGGAAACCTATTGGTATTTAGGTAACCTATCTAAATATGGAAATCAACCTAAACTAGGAAACCTTGTGTTTCTCTACACTAAGGATTTCTAGCATGTTCCGGAATTTTCCGGAACCTTCCAAAACACCGACAATTATCTAACAATCTCCACCTTGTCGATGTTTCAACAAATCTCCACCTCGGTAAAGATTCCACTAATCTGAGCCGACCTTCAAAACATGACAATCGCCTCAGCATCCAAAAGGATTTCAACGACGAGCAAACCGGATCAAGTACCAACTTAACCCCCAAATGACTGAAGTCAACAAATCTCGTCCAAACTTCTGCACAAGTGTCTTCTTAGCAGAACAAAACTCTTTCATCTCGAATCTCCAAACTCAATTGCTTCTTAAAGCAATAAAACTGAACTTGCTATTGCCATGAGCATATCCCCGAAAATGAGTAAAGAGATACGAAGAAACCAAACATGTGAAGCTTCACAAAATCACTAACTCGGTGAACAAACAAACCAGAGGCTGCAAAAGCTGACATACAAAACTTCCAAACTAAACCAGCAACATCAAACCAAACGGGCTATGACAACTTAATGTCCTCCACCAAATCTTCAGGCAAGAATACAGTTTCGACTTCGTCGACTAAGTCAAACCGCCACACTAAAACTAACAGGGCTCGGATAGAAATGTGGTTAATCACAGAGGAAAAACTTCTTAACAATCACACTCTGTCTTGTGCATATACTTTAGTCAGACTTACCCCAAAAATGTGTACCAGTACATAACTGTTCCAAACAAGATCTGGCAATCATCCTTCAAAAAATGTAAAGACCCGAACACACCCAACCGTCTTCTTAACCTTAGGCAACTCCACCAGCTCCCAAGCAACTATCCAAAACGTTGTTGTGCTCACCCATTGTCTTCTTACTCTTAAGCAACCGTAATAGTTCTTAAGTAACTATCCAAGACAATAGTGCTAACTTCTCACGCTAAGATGAGAAGCAAAGGATGATAAAACTAAATTGTTGCTGTATAGACTTCTCAAGAGAAATCTCTGATCTCATCTTCTACCGCCTCTGTTACTATTGAAACCACAATCTCAATATTTGTAGTAGATGAGCAAAGGGAACACACTGCTCCACCAAAATCAAAACCTCTCAAATCATCATCACTGCTATAACATAAATCTCTCCATCGAGAGTTCAAAATTGATCAAGAATTAGAAACACAACTTCTGAAATACCAAAGAAAGAACACCTTCTTCAACTCTAACACCAAAACTATTTCCTCTTACAAGAAATAAACTTGGCAACCAAAACTTGATCACTTTCCAGAAGTACTTCGCTAAATAACAGTAGATGATAAAAGGTTCATAAGATAGCACACCGAAACTTCAACCCCAAACTTTTTCAAGAAACTTGAACAATATGCACTTTGCTTTCTCCAAGTAGTATGCGATAAAATCACTTTTGTTTTGGGGTAAAAACTTATTCTGCTGGAAATGGTAAATTTAGGTATGCCGCCGAGAAACGAATCTAAACCCTAAACAAATGCACTGCACGGGAGTACTTTAGATTCGAGAGATCAATCTGTACAATCCTGGCCTAAACCAAGAAATGGCCGTTCCAGTCTTGCTTCGGTCACAAAATGAAGGAGAAGGGTTGATCTTAGGGAGGGAAGCGAAGAAGGTGTTGAGATCAGAATGGTTAACTCTGAAGGTGTGGTTGTTTTATGACTTGTATCAGAATGTGAAACTCGCTTACGGGATGTAAGCTATGAGTTCTTTGGTGTTTTTTTGGATACTTGTGTTGATAACCCCTTGTCGGTTGAAATAGGTTGAAAACCTATTTATATCAGTCATAGTTGCACACACCCTGATCTTATAGGAACTGGGAATAGTCGAGTGATGGAGGAGTGGGATCGTGCAGGATGGTGAAAACCACGTCTCCACTATGAGGGGAAGACTGGGTGGTTTCTTCCCACTACTTCTCTATCATCCCTAACTGCCCGCCTTTCCTAACACTTTCTTGTAATGGGCGTGTTGCACACCGCACGCTGTAGACCGCCAGACCAATACCCTGATGAATATCCCCCAGTTTGTGACATGTTTGATGTCTCGAGTATTTTCGTGGAAAATCTGCAGCAGGTTGCTGAGTGGGTCTTGTTTGCAAGACCTAGTTATTTTTACCAATCATGCGCAAGCCAGGCGGCGGGTGGTCATATGTTACAAGTCAAGTCATGAGACTTGCCGCAATAAATAGCATGTAATGCCTTTAGGTCAAATAATTAAATTATTTGTAGAAACATCGTCGTTTGTAATCGATGCATATAAAGCATCGCTTTTAAGCAATCAGCTCAAAATAATCGATGCTCATGAAGCATCGTTGTATAAAGCCTGCCTAAATTAGTCGAGGAGCTTAATGTCTTAAAAGGAGCATGACCGGCCATTTTCGAGAAGCTTTAGGAGCCATTCACGCACGCCATGGGCAGGCCGGTCGGTCATTATAGGAGAATAACGGCTGGCGACTATGACGACATCCTATTGGTCGCTTAAGATTTGATCTAGACCGGTCAATTTGGATAGCGAAGGTTGACGGTCGAGATAATTTGCGGCATTTAACGTCTGCTGCTGAATTTATTAAAATTCTTAAATGTGGCGGGACCAGCCTCTTTCGGGCGACCGTTTGGGGTCCATATAGGCAAGCCGTGGCTTGGCCGATTGCAGCTTATGGAAGGGGGAGTGGCCGGTGATCATGGCCACATCTTGTTGGCCGCCTAAAATAGGAGTTAGGCCGGCCGATTCGACTGGTGAAGTTGGCGGCCGAGATGATTTGCGGCAGTTAATGGTTGTCGTTGATTCAATTTAGGTTTTAAAAGTCGTGTGGCCAACCCATTTTAGGCCAACGGTTTTTGGTGTTAGCGCGTGCTGGGAGCTGTTCGTCTGGCCAGCACAATAGCCGGGCCGCTGATGAGCGGATCCGCACCTTGCCTGTTGATTGAGATTGAATCTAGGCCGGTTAATTCGGCAAGCGAAGTTGGGTGGCCAAGATCGTTTTGCGGCAGCAATATGCTACTGCTAACATAAATTAGGGTTTTATAAGTCGCACGGCCAACTAACTTTGGGCAATCGTTTAGTGGCTCTGTTGGTGAGTTAGAAGGGCTCCGATTGGCCGGAGTATTAGTGGGCCCACTGATGAGTCGGTAGACCGACTTTAATTAACCGCGAGTATACGATGCACTATATGTGAATAGTGATAAATAGGGATCGTTCCCACGAGGAGTGACAAACACTATTTCCAATCAATACTAGTCACTTTCAAGTCAAGATTATTTCAAAGCGGAGATTTCAGAATTCTTATAAGCTAACAAATTGAACCAAAACAAATTTATAAAGAATTGTAATCAAGGATGTGGAAATATTAGGGTTACGGAATCCGTTGTAGGCTAAAGTTTCACTTATGTCTTTCACAAATGTCTCATTTGACTCATGTACAATAGCAAACCTAGCTATCGAAACACGGAAGATATATTTCAGTTAAGAACAATAGAAAAGGATTATCAAGAGGATATGTTTGTTCTCAACCTAGAAGGTAGTAAATCCTAAGCACTAATCATACAAGGCATAGATAGTCTTAGGATTATCATAAATCATTTATCACCAAGGTTCTATATGGATGTTGTTCAAGAATTCAACTATGAAATATACATGGCATAAGACATGAAAAACTCATTAAACAAACAACCCAATCTTGAGAAACACAAACATTACGTTAAGCTTTTATTTTTTAAAAACCATTGTTTAAGAACATAAGTAAATTAAACCTACAAGTTTATCTTTTACCCTAATGAGGAGTTTAGCTAGAAATGGTTTTCTTAAAAGCCATCAAAAATGATATAGATAATAACAAGTAAAGCATATGAATTGCAGAAAGCAAAATAGCAAAACCTAGTTTCTTCCCTGATTACCCCCCTTTTCTCTTCTCCTAATCGCTGGCTTATATAGCAGCTGACATCCGACTGAAACCTAGCAGGTATTGCCAAAGCCCGGTACATCTGGTCCATCACTTACTCCAGTTTCCAAATCCAAACTAAAACCAAGTGCCACAGCACCTCCACTTCCTTGTTAAACCTGACCCCAGCACCATCTCTACTTGTTTGATTTCTTAGCGACACTTTCTCAAGCATCGAACTTGCATCACTCTGAGCATAAACCTACCAAGTTTCAGCACAAGACCACCCATAGCAACAACCCTTCCTAACTGCTTTCACGACACCAAATTCTATTATTCAGCTCAGCTCGCTCCCATCTTCTCATGTATCTTTGTAAGGCAAACAACAACAGCTTCCGTCTCAGAACCGAGCTCCATACAGCCAACAAAATTTCCACCAACTACAATAACACCTCTTCATTCATAGCCGTACAACAATTGCAGCAGCACTAACTCAGTCTCCCATGTATATCCATGACTTTTCTTCACTTGATTTGAAAGTAAATCAATCAACCCCAAAACAACAAATCAGTTGCCATACAAACCACAATTTCATTGCTAGTAAGAGATAAAACACCACTGCTTCTTGATTTCCGCCATTAGCAATCAGTACCCCTTTCTTCTTATGCCTTCTAACATCTTCCTGCCTTCAATCGAACACTCACAGGTTCATTATTGCTGCTTTAATTTCTTAACTGAGAACTTCTAAGAACCCTCTTCCATTAGCTTTCAAGCTCGATCAAAAACCCCCAAACACCATCCATCGAGACCACCAGATCTGTTGCTGTTTGAGATTGTTGCCATTCCGACCATCAAAACCCCATCATAGATTTCATGGCAGACTTCACAAATCAGTCTTCATTTCTACCTTGAAGCTCAGAATTAACCACTGACACAAAACCCGTTGCAATCAACCATGGACTACTCGTTTTCACCTGAATTTCGGCTCAACAGAGCCTCCGTTTTCCATCTGAGCATCACCTCCTTTGCGAACACTCCTACTAACCCCAGATTGTATCTAAGACTTCATTGAATCGCAGTAAACTCCCATCTATTCGCTTCTCTCATCAGCTAAGTCTGAGCAGTCACAAGAAGATGAAATTTCAACTGACTCGGCTGAAATTTAACCCACAACATACCCAATTCGATCCCTAAACAGCCATTGACTTGCACCATCACTTCCATCTTCATCTTGAACTCTGAATCCCATCAACTCTCATGATTCGAACCACAATAAGGTTCATAACCTTGTGCTCAGATCCCCCTTCTTTCACCTCCATCTTGATTGACAAATGAGAATTTCTTTTTCTTGTTTTGATAAGAACGAAGAAAAGGTGGAAAATGGGACACGTCTCACTTTCTAAGCCCCCTTGTGCAACTCACACATTTGGTAGAGGACATCATTTCTTTGTTCAACCTCCTGGCCATCGGATGGCTTAAGTGATGTGGCCTATAAGTGGTTGGCTTGCCAGCCTACAACCTCCGACTCCTCTGGCTTTGCAAGTCGCAAGCGCCAATTTAGCTTCTAGGCCATTAGTTCTCCGGGTGAATGGATTTCACTTATAATTCCTATAAATGACTTAACATAATGTTATTAGCAAAATAGTTAGACCTAGCTAGTGTAAATTTTGGTAAAAAAGTGTCGCACTTGCGTGCTTATCACCCACCGGTGTGCCTGATGACGCTTGTCCGATCGCGTCAGGGAGCGGCCAAGCTTGATAAATCAGCCGGCCAAAATGTGCGGCTGTGATTTTTTTGAGACTGACATGGGCAGTCTATGTCCAATTCCTTAAGGAATTAAGTATGTCGACCAACCAACTTCCACTTTTAATTGAAAGTGCATGTGGCGCTTTTAGAGCGATTTGATTGGTCGATGGGAAAGGGGGGGCCGGCAAGCAGCAACATGGAGCGTGGCCAGCCGGCCACAGGGCGCCTGCTGAAGCAAATCGGTCGGCCAAGTGGCGCGGCCACGCCTCTTTTTGCCACTGCTCTTACTTGCCGCAGTTCCTCTTTATTTCTTGTTTTCTGATTTTTGGTAGGATCTTGCTCCTCCATGATGGATCAATTTCCTAGTTTGCCTAGGTTTAGTTTCGACCAATAGGGTTCGAACTATCGCGTAGGGCGCAAAAAAAACCTAATTTTTGCAAATTGATAAAATTAGGTTAAAGAACTGAATTTTGCGGATTGCCGTAAAATCAATCAATTTTTGGTGAATTTTTCATACTGATACAAAAAAATCACTAATTTAATATCAAAGGGCAGCATAACTTTGCGTTCCTCTGATTGAGTACTTCCACACGCATCTTAATCCTGACACTTCGGGAGATTCATGCTACTCGGCTGGGAGTGAGCATTAGTCGTCATGTCATGTCAGTATTAAGAGTTCAACTGGGGAACATGGCATAGAATAAATACTCAGAAATTTACAGAATATTTGGGATCATTGCTGCACGCACCATTCTGGATAGATTTCATATAAATATACTGAATTGCTCAATACATATGTAAGTAAATAGGCCTGAGCACTCATCACTTTTAAATGGCTCAATCTTCTTTGCAGAATGATGGCGCATTAAATACAGGGTTTTACAATTTTAGCTCTGAACTAAAAACCACCATCAACAGCTTTCTACACCAAACACTAGAATTGTACCTAAACTTATAAAGTGCCCAAACGATACTTGTTCCTCTCAAAAGGGTCTTCACCTCCAAATTGGAACGTATCAACACTAAAAGACCAACATGTTTCTCAAAACGGTTTTGCACTTCAAACCACTTCGATGATCCCTGATACATTGCCAAAATCCTCCGCCAAAACATCATTGAAACAAAGGTCACAATCTGCTTAGCATCTCTCTCAAAAACAGTAAGAAAGATTCCCTAAACACCCAAATAGATGTCACTAAACGTATCGTGTATACGAAACTTAATGATACCCAAACCTGCAACCACGTTGCTCTCCAAAGGTACACGCCCTTCAAAGTTACAACATTTACATAAACACAACTAAATAACCCTTTCTTCAATCATATGCCTAAGATGCATATTCCATAACTTGTGTTAACGAAATTGTTTCTCATTAAATAATAAGAAACCATAGCTCCACCACAACTAAAATCCCTGTATACGAAGTCCCAAACATGCAACGTATCATCAAACGATAATCACACTTCAACTTACTTGTAACCAATGTGCAACAAGTACTCCAAACGAAATTAAACTCTTCAAAACTGAAACATGTTGCTCCTTGATAACAGTCAAGAATTCCCAAAATGAAATCTTCAAAAAAAATCTCACCAAATCTTCACTGCCTTATGCAATTGAAGCCACAAAAATCTTTGAGTCTAACTTCTTCTTAACATCCTTCGACTTTTTAGGTCAAAAGATTAACAACAACATGATCTAACTGATAACGACCCATATCAAATTTGTACCCTTTGTACCGAAACAATAATAAGAATTTGACACACTAAAAATTGTCTTCTTTACTTTAACAAACATACAATCCAAAACTTATATCTCAACCACAATGCTCTTGCTTTCTCAAAAGGTGATTTGCGAAGCAAATACACCCAAACGAAAACAACTTGGTTTTCCAAAATAGTCCACAAGAGCCTCATACGAAATGAAGTAAAAAAAAAACACAAATAAACTAACCAAAATATGGTTACACAAATACTTACTTGGAGCTATGCGGAATGTATAGGGTTATATCCAACAAGAACTAAGAGCTATGCGGAATGTTGTGGGAGATAGCCAAACTAACCGCACCACTTGTTGGGAAAATCCAACAAGAACTAACCCACAAGAAACTAGATCTTTGGATCGACGTAGAATGAAAGATCAACAATGCAAACACACATTAGAAGCAATAAGTAAAGCACAAAAGACTTAACGTGGTTCGGAAATATGACTACATCCACCAAAACGGTTACGACTTCTTCATTATTATGGAACCACTAAATAGAGAATTACACACTTAACGATTGACGAATCAATCAACAAACTACGATCCAACATTGTGTTGATCATAAACCCTAAAATAACTCGCTTGAACAAAATGCTCCAATATTACCGAATAATGTCTAACCAAACAAGATAATACTTATCTCATATAACCGAGATGATCTCCTTCTAAACGATGTCTCTTTCAACACCAACGATGATCTTCCACCATCAACGAACAAGGCGATCTTCTCTTCACTAAATGATGTCTTCCACATCACCCCAAAACCATAACGATGTACTCTTTCAACACCAACGGTGTATCTTACAACACCCGAGAATGGTCCCTATATTTTCCTAAAACTCCACCCCAAGAGGTGGGATGGAATCCCTAGAAACCTTGGAGAACTACATTGTGTATTCTTTAATTCTCTACTGATTTTCCATTGAGAATTCCATGTCTAAACACATAGCCTAGGCCTCCTTATATATGAGTCACAAACTTGATTCCCAAGTATTAGTCTCCTTGGAAAAGGAAACTCTAACCAACTAGGAAACCTATTGGTATTTAGGTAACCTATCTAAATATGGAAATCAACCTAAACCAGGAAACCTTGTGTTTCTCTACACTAAGGATTTCTAGCATGTTCCGGAATTTTCCGGAACCTTCCAAAACACCGACAATTATCTAACACGTGTAATATGCGTTGTATGGTTTCCCCGCAAAGAGTGTCTGTGATTCCCCACGGCTCTTTTCTAAGTTAAGTATGGCGGCTTCTTCCCCGTTTTAATATTACTTAATAGGGCGGTTTCTTCCCCGTTTCGATAATATATAATAAATATTAATAGTAGGGCGGCTTCTTCACCGTTTTAATATTACCTAGTAGGGCGGCTTCTTCCCCGTTTCGTTATTATATATACTACTTTATTTTAGGGAAATCACTCGTGTGCATATTATACTTGTTTGTCTAACTTTCTGATCTTAATGGTAATATTCTGAATCATGGTTTGTATGGGCACTCTGTGTGAATGATATTATTATTATTGATTAGAGTTGCTCTGGTGTCGTCTTCTCCAACGAGTTTGGCGAGGTTAGAGTGACACATGCTTCATGATGCATAAATAGTTTTTTTTTTTTTTTTTTAAGTTAAAATGCATTCAAACAGACTAACTTAGGGAGTTAGTAACCCTTACATCAGGAATAGTAGAGCCATCTAATATTGGGCTATCAACTCCAACCCGAACATTAGATTTATCTACTTCTAAAGCATGCAAAATACAAGATGGAGGTTCATTCCTCCAATCAACAAGAGTTTTAAAGGATTTAGCCTCCTTGGCTAGTATATCAGCTACATTGTTTGCTGATCTTGGAATATTAAAAAAAACCTAAAAAAATCTGACAGAGATTAAACTCTCTTTTTACTTCATCCATGATAGTCTGGTTCTGCCAAGTGATTTGAGATGTTCTTCCATTCAGGTAGTCAAAAAGGTTCTTGCAGTCTCCCTCCACACTGAAATTTGATAGTCTCTCCTCTGTTGCCCATTTTGCTGCCTGCAAAAGCCCTAAAGCTTCTGCTTCTTCTGGGGATGAGGCTGAGATAGGTCCTGCTCTGCCCTGTTCGAAACTCCCTGCATCATTTCTGAAGATTAAAGAAAAACCTGCTGGTACATTCATTGAAACCCAGGCTGCATCTAAATTATCATTTTTTTGCGAGGTTCTAGGAGCTGTCCATCTAGGTTTTTCCGCTAAACCAGTTGAGACTTGTTTGGCCGAATATTTGTCTTTGTGCCAGAAAGTTAAATGTCTTTGTATTTCTAATGCCAATTGAGTATGTGTTTGTTATTGTTTTTCGAAGGATCTATTACATCTTTCCTTCCATATAAACCAAATTTTTGTCATGATTATTTGTATGGGAATGATTGGATTTTCTTTACCAATCTATTCCTTACAGACATCTAAAAAGGTGGTAGATCTATCAAAATTTAAATCTACTGGGAAATGCTCTGTAGCCCATACAGACTTAGCAAAAGGACAGTGAAGAAAGAGGTGTTCTGTGGATTCATGTTCCAAACATCCAAATGTACAGTTTGGTGTTATATCCTTCATAAATCTAGATAACTTGAGATTGGTAGAAACAACATTTTGCAGACACTTCCAAGTAAAAATCTTGATCCTTTGAGATACATCTAAATTCCATAAACTTTTCCAGAATGAATCTGGATGATCTAGGTTATAATTATTAATTGTTCTTTCATTTAACTTGTTATACATAGATTTGACTGTGAATTTCCCTGAATTGGTAAGGAGCCATCTAAGAGTATAAGGTTTAGCTTCTAAATTACTACCAATAGCAATTCTAATGTTGCAGATTTGTCTAGCAATAGGAACTGGAAAAAATTCAAGAACTATAGAAGAATTCCACTTTTTGGTGATTGGATCAATAAGATCCTTCACAAGTGTTATATGAGAGTTAGTAACAGTTTTGTAAATACTAAGGTTTTGTTTCAAGTTAGGAACCCAATTATCCTCCCAAATATTAATGATATTTCCATCTCCTACTTCCCAGATACTGTTTTGTTCTACTAACTTAATCCCCTTACTTATACATTTCCAAATCCAAGAGCTAGTAGATGGGATTTTAGCCTTAAAGGCTGAAGAGTTCCTGAAATATCAAGGTTTAAGCTGAGACACCCAAAGAGCCTTCGGCTCAGTCAATAGTCTCCAAGCTAATTTAGTTTACATAAACAGGAGTAGGATTTAGGATAATATCATTTATAATTAGTTTCTTTTCCCCACCAAAAGTCCCTTTGTAAAGCATCAATTTTGTTTGTATTTTTTTAGGTAGAATAAAGCAACTCATCTGGTAACTGGCCAAACTTGCCAAAGTTGCTTTGTGAAGGACCATTTTACTAGCTTGAGCTAAGACTTTACCTATCCAACCTTGCACTTTATGTTCCATCTTTTCTATTATTCCTTCGAAGAGTTTTATTTTCGCTTTATCTTTAAAGAGAGGAGTCCCTAAATAAGAGTCCTTTAAATCTATTTTTGTAAGCTTGAGTAACTTGCTAATCATTCTCTGATGTTTTGGTTGAACTTTTTTACTGAAGAAAACTCCTGATTTATCAAAGTTAATTAACTGTCCTGAAGCTTTACTAAAGGTATCTATGAGTTGTAAGATACTATGACATTCTTTGAGGTCGGCCCTAATGAAAAGGAGACAATCATCAGCAAAAAATAGGTGTGAAATGGGGTTATTCTTTGGGGTTAGCTTAATACCATTAATAATTTTCTCTTCTTCACTGGATAAGAGGAGTCTAGAAAATATTTACATGCACATTATGAATAGGTAAGGGGAAAGGGGATCCCCTTGTCTAAAACTTCTGGTTGGTTTTAAAAAGCTCCCTGGACTACCATTGAGTAAGACTGATATGGAAGAAGTTGAGATACATTGATAAATTAGATTACAGAAATAATTGTCAAAACCAAAAGCCTTCATGAATGTGATTAAAAACTCCCAGTTAACTCTATCAAAAGCCTTAGACATATCAATTTTTATTCCCATACCAGCATGTTTCACCTTTTTTTTCTTAAAAGAGTGAATAAGTTCCTGAGCAATCACTATATTATCCGAAATTTGTCTTTTGGAAAGAAAGGCAGCCTGGAAAGGAGAGATAATAGAATCTAGGATAGGTTTCATCCTATTAGCTAAGATTTTTGCTATAATTTTGTAAATGGTATTGCAGAGGCCAATTGGTCTAAAATTACTGGGGTCTTTAGGATGCCTACTTTTAGGAATTAGAAAAAGAAAAGTTTTGTTAAATTCTGGGTGAAGTTCACTTGTTTTGAAAAATTGTTGAATAGCAGCTGTAACTTGTTCACCTATAGTTTCCCAGTTAAGTTTTAAAAAGCTAGCTGGAAATCCATCAGGTCCAGGAGACTTGTTAGGTTTTAGTTTTTTAATGACTAACCAAATTTCCTCAGCTGAAGGAATAGAATTTAGAATAACATTTTCCTCTAAGGAGATACTAGGCTGAATATTTTGAAACAAGATAGGATTAGGAGGAGGAGGGGTAGGAGGAGCCGAAAAGAGATTTAAGAAGAAATCTGAGAGAGTATGATGCATAAATAGTTGAATGATTAGTTTCTTCTTGTTTCTTTTAATTTATATTCTTTTAGAACTGTGAATCATGTTAATGAATACTTGAGAGTTATATGTTTTCATTGAGCACCATTATGGGATGATGTGCTCACGCGTTCCCACTTCAGTTTCAGTTACCAGAAGAAATGGTGCACGTGAAGATATCTGTTTTTTTAGTTTAAAGCGTTACCGAACCGTGTTACATTTTTGTATCTTTTGTATATGTGTATTCTTTATTTATTGTAAAACAACATACTAATACATTAATATATCATTTGAGATTTCTTCTCTTAGAGTGTTGGGTTCAACTTGGTTTTAGTTCACATTATGTAATTATGATTCTTAAAATCGTCAATCTAGAATTGATTCTTCAATTAGGTTGTAATCCTATTAGCTAAGCAGGTTTAAGAGTTAGGGAGTCACACAACTGTACCTTGATCAGCGTGAGATTGGTTAGGGCTCAACTACATTCCAGTCCGAAATTAACTTGGAGTAATCTAGTGTCTGTAGCGACTTAATACAGTGTGATGTTCCAATCTGGACTAGGTCCCGGGGGTTTTCTGCATTTGCGGTTTCCTCGTTAACAAAAATTTTGGTGTCTGTGTTATTTATTTTCCGCATTATATTTGTTTATATAATTGAAATATCACAGGTTCTGCGCAAGTTCAATCAATCGTGAATCCAACCTTTGGTTATTGATTAAATTGATTGACATTTGGATATTGGTTTTTGATACCGTCCAAGTTATTTCTTATGTTCAATCGGGCTCGCAAATTCCTATTTGTTTGATTGTAGATTGAATTGATAAATCGAGATATAACTCTTTGATGTACTTTTCTTAAGATTGAGTCTGACTGTCTAATTGATTCTCTTAAAAGCATATTGGAGTTAGGCCATACAGATTGCTAAGCGAAATATTGGGTGTGGTTGTTAGACCCCCGCTTTTTCAATTGGTATGAGAGCAGGCAAACACGTTTAAAACCTCATAAGTCTGTGTTTGTAGCAATCTGACTCTATGGACAGTAGTGTTATCTCTGACAACGCAACACCAGTTCAGAAGCACTCTGATTTGGTTCAAAGTCTTGAGTCCCCTGAGAAATCTCTCATATCTTTTCCATTGACTGAAACTGTGTTCGACTGGAAAAAAAGCCTAGATGAACATTTGGATGATCTTTCAGATGAAAGTGTTTCATAAGAGGGACAAAGTGTTGATGAGGAAGTTTCACAATATATCAAGCTCTTTGACCATCTCATAGAGAAAAAGAAGTCAACAACTTGCTTGGCTGAATATCTAGCACCTCTCTGTCAAGAAAACAGGAAATTGAGAAAACTATTTAAGGGATATGATTGTGGTTACAAACTCTTACAATCTATTCTTAAAGACCGTGAAGAAGATGTGCGTTCAAAAAATTCTGAATGTGATAATCTTCGTCGAAATCTCTTTGTGTTGAAAGAAAGACTTGCAGAAACTGAAGCAAGTTATGACACTCAACAAAAATGTTTTAACAACAGAGAAATCTGCTTTCTCGATAGAGAAAAACAATTGGAGGCTGATCTAGCTGCTGCTCTTGATAAGGTCAAATCACTGAAAGAGAATCTGAAAAGATTCAATGTCAGATCTACAAAATTATCCACTATGCTGGGAGCATGTAAAGAACATCGTGATACACGTGGTATGGGCTATAAAGGAATAGACGCTCCTAGTACTAGTAAGATCAATTTTGTCTGTGCTAATGACAAGTTCCTAAGTGAAAATTTACTGACATCTAAAGTGAAAAAGCTCATTCAGCAGTTGATATTCCTATGACCAAAGATTGTCCACCTCCGAAAACAGCTCACATGAGAACAGTCAAAAACATTCCTTACAACTGTTATTATTGCGGGATCAAAGGTCACCTTGAGAGGAGATGTCGTTTTCGACTGCGAAATGAAAAATTCATAACATTCTTGTATGGATGTCTAAAGAAGTAATCAAACCCGCTTCTCATTTTGCTGGAGTAAAAAGTCTTGTCTGCAATCAAGAAAAGTGTTGTGATGAGCCAATCCTTGATTGCAAATATGACACAAAACCTATTTACAATTGTAAAGGGAAGAATTTCATATGGACAACTGACTCATCAAATTACTCTGTGAAGAGAAAAAGTCATCGAAGGAAGAAGAAATGTTCAAACTTCATGCCTCTCACTGAAGAAAGTCTTGAATCTAAAATGTATGCTCCAGATTATATTCACATCAATAATCGTGTCTCGGAGATCGAGACAAGTATAAATAGACTCATACGCAGCATTAAAAAGGAAAGGAAAGCGGCAGTTTCAAATATCTTTTGTCCTCCTCTTGTTAATTCTTTTTTGACTAACCCTTTTGGTTCTTCTGAAGATCATCAAGAAAGAAAAATGGAAAATGTAAATATCCTGGATGAGCAATATGCTCATCTAAATACAACTTGACTACTCAAAAGAGCATCCTCCTTGAAACTGTGTGAGGATGCTCATAATTCTCAAGAAATTCGTTTATCTTGAGAAAGTGGTCTTTGTTGTATTTATTGTTAATTTTTCTACTATTTTTTCTCTGTTAAAATGATCACCTTACTGTTGACCTCTGCTCCAGTATATTATTACATATTGTAATATAATTGATCAATAACTCTTGAGAATATTCTCTTTGTTTCCTACCTTGAAAACCCTTGTTTTCTTCCCATTGACGAGTGAGTTGTTGTTTATCAATAATTATCTTATGTTCTTTTGAGCTAAGATTGTCTGTCAATTTGTTTAGAATTTGTCTTTGATTTTTTTTATCAAAACTACTTCTAAATTAGGCTACATTATTCTCTTGGTTTAGAACATGGTTCGTAACCTTTAGCGTACGTGCACCCGACCCTTACCGGACGTAAACGAGTATCCCTAGGGTTTCCCTGTGATGTACTCATATATATGTATCAGGTTTTTCTTCTTCTTCTGATACATACACGTTCTGTAACGTCAAAAATTCTCTGAATCTTTGTGGCGTGCATAATGGATGGATGCAAAAAGGAAGACAAAGTTGAACAGGGTGAGGTTATAGAGTTTCACGAAAACCCTGTTTTCATAACTTGCTATCATGATGTTGATCATGAAAACAAACTTCCAGTTCAGATGTCGTCTCAACTGGCAGGAAATCTTCTTCGATATTTTGAAGTCGTACGTGAACAACTTGGGATTGCAACAAATAATCTTGAATTTCTGAAAAACGAACTGAAGAAAGTAACTTATGAACTTGTTTATGTTCGATCTCTGGTTGCTGGTCATGTCTTATGACTCTCGGTTTCGTTCATCCTAGGATTTATTTTTCCTTTTGTCTAAGAAACTTCTTATGATAATTTATTCTTGTGTTTTAAGAAGGATAACTAGGGTTTTGAATAGCCATTATTGTGAGTACACAGCTATTTCCAACGATTTTCATCTTGCAATGTTTTTAGATTTATTTATTTAAATTCTAAAGTTTATTTGGAAGATGATTTTGCAGTATTAATCTTTATGGTTTCATATATTGCAACTTGTTATGGGATATGTGTGTTTGCGTCCGTGAACTATGATTGTCCCATATATGCTCAAAAGTTAAGTCTATCATATGTCTTTATGCAAATATTGATAAAAGATAGAATGAACTTTTGACAACAAAAGTTAAGCCTATTATGTCATTATGCAAATATTGATGGAAGATAGGATGAACTTTTGTTTACAAAGATTAAATCTATTGCATGTCTCTATGCAAATATTGATGAAAAATAGAATGAATCTTTGAATATTCCGCAGTATTGGTCTTTCCCTGATCCACATCTTTGTGATATACTATGTGGCTCCGTAAGTTCTCTTATGTTGAGCATTTCCGATTAAATTAATCATGGGTTCTCTTGTGGTTAATTTAATTGAGTATTTTGGATTACAAATTCATGTTTTCATGTTATTTGTTAAGTCCAAATAAATCCTTCTTTTCTTGTGAAAGTAAAGTCGCTCTTGTTGTTCTTTCAGGAATGACATTTTATGGGGGGAGTTCTTAATTGAACTTGTGCTTAATTGCCAAATCTTTGTGGGGAGTACGGCAGTGGAATATAATAGGGGTTATCTTGTATCTTTATAAACTCCTTGATGAAAGCATTTAGTTTCGACAATATGATTGCATCTAAACAAAGTTGATATGTTCTCTTTTGGTCATGAAGTATCTCTATGAAAATTTCATTAGGATCCCACTAGTTTTCGTACCTTTGCCAAAAAAAATGACAAAAAGGGGGAGAATTAATGTGTAGTTCACACTACAAATACATATGGTTTACGGATCATTATGTAAGGGGGAGTGGTTTTCATGTGAGATGAAGTATTGACTAAGGGGGAGTGATACATATCACCATAGTGTTATTGTCAAAGTTGTGATAGAATTGAACTTTGATGCTGTGTAATAATACTATGACACTGTATAACATTACGAAAACATCTTGTTTTTATATATTGTTATAGCTACGGATCTTCAACAACTATGATGCTGAGTTGAACACCTTTAGAATCATGGAGTACTTGGAAGTGATGAAGACTTCGAATAATGTTGAAGAACAAAGGAAATCAAGCATTTGGATTGAGAGCTACAAAATTTATTTATTTTGTATTCAATATGTATTGATAGTTTTGTCACTAAAATTGACAAAGGGGGAGATTGTTAGAGCATTGCTCGGTCGAACTCGCAAGCGTTGATATCTCAAGCTTGTTGGCAAGTTTAGTTGTCAAAACTATAAGTCTTGATTTCTAGTCTACTTATAGCTAAGTCTCGGATTAGGATAAAAAGTGTAGTTGAGCATTAGACTTCACGGCGTTCATCGATTGAAGACGAAGAACTACTAAGGGGAGCTTGTGGAACTTCATCAGCAAAAGGAATGTTGAGACTTGAACTCATCTATCACTCAAAACTCTATCTACTCTATCTCCTATTTGAGACAAAAGTCGTATAGCTATATAGACTTCAATTATGCACATTTGATATTTCGAGATGAGTTTAACTCGCTTATATATTTCTCAAAATATGTGTTGGTAAGCTTTCGCTTTAACCAAGTTCATCTTATATTCTTGACGAAAGTTAAAATATGATCATGTGAAAATCGCTTGGTAACATCTTACATGATTTGTGTGAGACAGTCATTTGATGTAGACTCGGAATGTTTCGTATTGATCATTCAATCACTTGAAAATTGCTATGAAGCTAATAATTTGTGTGAGACAGCTATTGTAGTCTTCCAAGAATGTTTCAATGGTTGAAATGAGAGTTTAGAACAATTGGATTTAAGCACGATATGCGTACTTGCATATGTGTAATCCAGGTTCGGGAACCATGGTATGCATACCCATATGCGTACTGTTTGGTTTTGTCAAGGTCCGGGAACCAAGTACGCATATCGGTGCTGTAGTTACCCAAAATCTGAGAGAGGCTAGAAGTGGGTTTCTAGGGTTTCTAAAAGTGAGTTACGGGAGGTTGAGCAAGAACGATCTTCGCCTAAACCACGCACAGTGGCCGTTCAAAGGTAGCTTCAGTCACAAGGAAGAGATTTAGGGATGGTCTTAAGGAGGAAAGCAAATCAAGAGAGAGATCATAGAATTCTAGGGTTTGAAGAAGAATTGCTCTGAGAGGTTATGAGAAAGTTGATCGTAGCTTGGAAAAATAGAGGACCTATTTATAGCTGAATTCTTTAATCTCAGGTCGGTGAAGATAAGGATTGCTTTCTGTGCCGTGCGAAGCAATTCTCCCGTCTCTTCAGGAATATGGATAAACTAGGTTGAGTTTATCTCGTTATTCCACCGCCTTTACTCTCTTCTGCGGTGAGAAATAAGCCGGGTATTCCTCACACGTGTCGTAGACCGCCAGACCAAAACCCTAATTGATATCCCCCTATTTGTGTGAAGCTGAGTCAGGATTTGCGATGATGTGTTGAGGGAGAAATATTCTTTTTAGCCGAGTTGGCCAAGATAGAGATATATTCTATGATTTGTGAGAATGACTAGGATGAGTCACGTGAAAAGGCACAGAATTCCTCAGGAATCATGTGCAGAGTGTGAGAGGAGCTGAGGCTGATCTCCCTCTCTTCATGGCCGGTCACATATGTCATGTGAAGACCATATTATGTTTGTGGGTCCCTTTGTTGAGCATGCGGAGCTCAAGAGAGCTTATCCACGTTTTTGGATAGACATGTATAGTTCAGGCTCAATTTACTAGCGGTGAGTATGTTTGAGAGGCTGAGAAATAGGCTTGAGACCTAGGTAAGGCGTGTGCCGTGAATCTCTCCGAGATTTTGAAGAGAGTTTTGAATCTCTCCGAGATTTTGCAGAGAGATTTTGCGAAGAGATTTGAATCTCTCTGTGATTTTGCAGAGACATTTGAATCTCTTTGAGATTTTACAGACGGATCAAAATCTCTCCGTGATTTTGCAGAGAGATTTGAATCTCTCCGTGATTTTGCAGAGAGATCAAAATATCTCTAAAGATTTTTTTAGCGGATCTGAATCTCTCTATGGTTAGCTGGGACTCGTCCTGAGAGAGAAAAAGGCTTTGTACGCCCAATTAATGCCTCTACGAGACTTTGGCTCACTTTTCTTTGACCAGCGTATCTTGCAAAGATGTGCTAGGAATCAACTGTGTGTCCATATGATGGGCCAACAAGACCAGTGTATCCTGAAAGGATGTTCTAGGAGTCTTTCAAAAGGGCCCGGAGGCAGAATAACCAGTGTATCTCACGGGGATGTCCTAGGAGTTATTCGGAAACCTCAGTAAGTCAAGTCAGAGCCTATAGCAAACATGACCAGTATATCTCGCGATGATGTACTAGGAATCAGTCCTTGATCTCAAATAGGGTGAGTCGTGCTTACAGGAGATATGCGAATCTCCGCTCTGGGTCATAAGTCCGCCGGGGACGTATTTACGCATCTACAGATCCTACATGACCAGCAGTATCTCGTTGAGGATGTATACTAGGAATCATGGCATCACAATCAGCTGCGTCTCGCGAAGACATGCTGGAATTGTGGTTGTTCTGGTTCATAAGTCTGCCGGGGACGTTTTACGCTCTACAGAACCTACGTGACCAGCAGTATCTCGTCAAGGATGTGCGCTAGGAATCATGGCATCACGACCAGCAGTGTCTCGCGGGGATGTATACTATAAATCGTGGCTAAGGATGTCTTGAGGGCCAAGAGCTTTAATCTCTCCCGTGAGAGTTGAATTCTGTCTATAGGGTTGAAATAACATTTTTTTACCTTATCCAAATTTCACCATCTACATTAGGTCCCCTACTCATAGTAGAACCTTGATTGTTCTATGATTAGTATATAGATGGTAACAGATCATTCATACGCAATTACAATTCGTTCATCCTTTTAGACTTGCAGAATACCCAAATTGATGTTTAGCCTTCGATTGTTATGACTCTGATCTTGGAATCGATTCTGGACCTTGGAATTTCCTGGGACTTTGTGTTGGACGTTAATGACATGATAATGAAGTCTTGATGAGACAAAATTTCCGTCGAATGGAATTTGTTAATTAGGGTTTACTTGGCCAAAACCCTATTTTTCTCTCTTTGTGCATCCTTGAGCTTCTGAGTTTGTATAGGCGAGTATGTGGGGAAGAGAGAATTTTGGAACAGTCTCCTGGATGGTCTTGATGTTGGTGAAGGGCCGTGAGAAAAGATAGGTACTTACTTTTGAAGTTAAGGAGACCATATCCCATGTAAATTCTGAATTCATGCTTGTACTGTACCTAAACCCTAATTTCTCTTTTCTCCGCATCTGACTCCTTTAGACACTCCGAAGAGGCTTGACGAGGCTTGGAAGGTGTGCATCTATCTGGTGGGGTCGGGACCTTTTGCGATGAGAGCTTGTTTAATTCCTTGTACCAATCAGGCTCCTTTTTATTAGAGAAAATACATACTTTTGAAACTAAGGGTATTTTCATCAAAAACCACTATGAGCTTGATTTTTATTTGGCATGAGAGAAACATGGAGCCTCCCTAGGCATAGTCACGTCTTGAAAGAGGGATTGGCGCGTCTCTGGTCCTGGTTTTGGAAATCATGAATCTGAATTCCCTGTTTTGAGCCAGATTCCCTTTATTTTCTCTGAAATTCTACCTTCCTGGATTCCGTTTCGATTCCACTCTTCTTCGAACACTTAGAGAACTCAATATTCACGTGTATGAGGCCTTTGGAATGATTATATGAGAGATTGGTCAGTCTCTAGCTGTATTAAGGTTTTCTTCTTAGAAAATACTCAAAATTACATTATAAGGGTATTTTGGTAAAAATCCCTTATGAGCTCGTTTTTTTGTTGAAGAGTAATGAGATAAAAGGGATTGAGAGATTCCTAGAGAACTGTCCAAGAGAATGGGAGAGGCTCGGTCCCCTCTCTTTTAGAATAAATCCCTTTTTTCACCAAATTCTTGAAATTAGGGTTATTTTCATCAAAACCCTAATTCTCTTCGACTTTGATCCCTCTGAAAAAATTCCGAGAGAATAAATCACGTCCCACTGTCCTAGGAGAGCATCCTCACGCATGAAAAGGGCTTGTCCACGGTTTGGAGGAATTTTTAGAAGAAAGAAAACCCTCAGTTTCCTTATTTGATCCAAATTCCTCTAATTTCCTCTTTTAACTCCAAATCTTTTTTCCTTTTGCTTCAAGGCTTCCCTTTTGAAATAAAATTGAAAAGAGAAGTATTTTGGACGTGTTCTAGGTTTAGAAACCGGTCCAGTATGTTCCACGAATTTTATTCACAGTTGAATTCCTTGTTTAAGTTGAATTCCTTTGCCTTCTCTTAAAACTCCTTTCCTTGCTTGGCTTGAACTCTAGTTGGAAACATTGTAGGCTAAGGTAACTTGAAAACCGTGTGTATGGGTCTGGTTCATGATTGGATAAGAACTTGATCACTTCTCTTAGACAAATCCCCCTTTTTTCAAAATAGCCAAAATATCGAACTAGGGGCACTTCTGTGTTTACTTCTTCCTTTTTTCTTGATAAGTCTGCATTCAAGGAGGTGGAGAAACTTCGTCATGAATTGTGATTTACTTAGGTAAGGATAGAAACAAGTAGAACACGTCCTGGACTCTCTTTGGAAGTTGGTTTCCCTGTTCAAGTGAGATTCATCCTTTTATTTGAAGTAGGATTTATATTGCACTCCGAAGGAAATTCGCGTGCTAATTTTTAATGCTTGGTGTACTTGAATTGAGTTCTTAATAATGGAGTGCTGAGTGATAGCATCCTTCTTTTGCATACATGGGAACCTTGTTCTTCTTTCAAAACGATACTAATCTTCAAACTGATGACATAGAAGTTAACAGAAGTACTTATCATCTTGAGTTTGCTGATGTAGATACCAATCCTTCATTCTCCATAGAGTCATCTTCGGTAAGTCTTGATAGTTGTCCCTACTTGATCATATATTCATATTACTTTAACCATTGAATGAATATAAGTAGTCGTATTTGTCAAGGATTCACTTTGTTTAGGTATTCGCCAAAAAAAAAAAAACTTCAGATTTGAGATACTTAGGGAGAATTGTTATAAACTCTTCATACGGACTCTGATTTGAGTCCCCGGCCCCATATTTGAAAGAAAAGAGAATATGCTCTCTAATGCAAAAAGAATTACTTGATTCCGAGTTCGTTTGGCCAATAAAATCCGTGTATACTTTTGACTTCAAAAATCCCGTATAAAATTTCAGGAGTTTTTCATATTGCACTTACTTCGGTGTTGGGACCACATATCCTAGATCGTTTGTCCGTTTGAAGCGCCCTTTTGGTATATTGTTGGGAAGACATAGAGGAACACATTTGCTTATGAAAGTACCTCGAATTTCCTTATGAATTGTCATCAGTTTTCAAGTCTTCGCGTTGGAATGTTCATCAATCTGAATTACCAAAGGAATCCTTGTTTCAGTTGGATTCTTAAAACGTTCTCTTGCTTCAAGCACAACCCCTTCGAGTATTATGACTTCACTACTCTTGCTTAGCTTGGTTTAGGTCGTAAATTTTGTATTGTTGGGCCAGAGACACGTCCGTGGTATTGATTATTCGTTTTTACTCTTTGGTTTCCAGAAAACGTATTTTGCTTGATCCCTTGTTAAAGTGTGGACCCAAACAAATCCACGAGTATCTCATGAGATATGAGATGGGATTTCTTGATAAGTACGGGACTCTAGGCATGAGGGTATGCTTGAAGGGATTAGGATAAGACAAGGCTTGAAGGGATTGTAGGAGGACAAGGTTTTAGGGGGAAAGGCCGGTTTGTGTTGTTGCTCCCTTGATTTTAACTTATGTAATTTGAACTTTGCAGCCTTATCTGATCTTTTCTTTGTTTGTAGAGTACTCTTCATGGTGAGAATGAGTTAGATCTTGGTAGAATGCAGATGAGGCGGGCTTCAACAATTTCAAAGGGATTTCAGAAAGAGATTCGGATGCAGAGACAACTGACCGACATGAGGATAATTTCACATAACCCATGTCTTGACTTCGGATGAGACACTTAACGATGGATTATATCATGAGAATGATAACTCAACGGTCTTGCTTCTGATAATTTTGTAAACCTGGGAAACTTGGTGACAACCCGTGAGAATCTTTGCTTTCAATGTGAGGTGGTTGCGAGAGTGGCTCAATTCTGTCAGGATCCGTCGGGGTGAGTTGAGTTCAGGTCCTCGTATTTTAGAGAGTGTTTTAATTTGTGCAAACCCTAGCTGGCTCTGTTGCATATGCGATTAGGTGAAAACCCTAGGTAAAATTCGTAATAGGAAGTCCTTCCTTGCGCGATCTTCACTCCAGAGGTTGTAGAAACTTCGTTTGATGTCCGATTTCAGTGGTTGACCCCAACTATCGAATAGAAAAAAACATTCCTTTCATATATTATAGAGAAAAATTAAGATCTGGAGACTGTTTTCAGGTGATAAATGCATGTGAAGTTGATCTCGGAAATATATGGTTTTACAGCAACTATTCCTTCAAGTGTTTTGATGATATCTCTTGGACCATACTTCGAAACTTCATTCCCTTTTAACACGTGGTAGGAGAGACATATATAGATATTTTTCATCAAGGGCATGTTGTCGAATTTTCTGCCATTTGTCTCAGTTCGTCGAGTTATGTGACTAAAGTATGAGTCGCGTCTGAGTAGAGTTGAGACTATAGACTCCTTTTCAAACCGATTGTGAACCCTAGTTTGCTCCTGCATGCGTTTATTATTGATGGATAATTTGAATGCTTCTTCTACTTGATATAGTTCTAGTGCACGCGTATAAAACCCTAAAACGTCTTATCTTCTGTCAGGATTGGGGACATGGTTGCAATTGCTGAGTACAAATGCTGACGGAGAAGAATTCGACGAGACCAGAGACAGATGCGAGATTTCTCGAGATAAGTCCCCTTCACGATTTTAAAGGCCGATCTCTAGTCACCTAATCCCAAGTAATAACATGTTGTGATGTGGGTTTGGGGAGTTGAATGGTCTTGATATGTCCCGATCTTTTGAGACTCATGCGCTGATCGTTTCTAAATCTGTTATATGAAAACTGGATGTCTGGGCCACCTCCTATTGGCCATGCAGGTATGTGACGCACGATTCTCCGTTAGTCCCCAGTTTGATATAAGACTAGGGATTCCCATTGGCTCGGGACGTTTGTAAAATGAAGTAAGACCCTTATAGCATACGAGATCGAGTCTTTAAGGCGGGCAAGTGATAATCTGTGGGCTGGAGACGTCTTTGGAGAGTCATGTCGAGATACTGCCGTATGTGTCTTTGTGGACAAGATGAAGTTGTTGTTTCGCCTCTACAAGGTGTCTTGACAGGGATTCGTGTGAACTTATGTAGTAAAATTATCCGTTGAGATTTATTCTTCTTTTGGGAGGATGCTCAACTGAACTTGAGAGTAATATATACCTTCTGGTATAATTAGGGTAATAGATACATTTAGGTCCAACTGCGCAGTCGATTTTTGTTTGTTTTATTGATGGAATAGTTCTCTGGGAATCTGCTAGGTAATTCTTCACGTGGAGGAGTCGTTTTTTGACATAAGGAAATTGGATATGATCGTCATATCTTGTCTTTCGCTTATCGCGTCTGAGCCTGACTCATGGAATAACCTGTCAATTGGATTTTCTCGACAGAAGAGAATTTGACCGAGGGAACTGCTAGTATGCGCCTGAATGAGTAACGTGTATCCTGAAGCTATGGTATCGGATCCTTCTCTTGTTTTACTTCAGTGACAGTAGCTTGTTGTAGCTGTATGTCGAGTAACGGAATTTAATCTGAATTGTTGGCACTTCAGATTTATTTTCGCTTGGTAGGTTCAGGTGCGAAGATATTCTCATTCTCCTTCTTGGTTGAACTGAGGTCCCATCGGAAAATGATACTGGATAATCGTTGGTGTAGCCGAGATGGAGGATCATCGAGACTTAGTCGTACAATCGCTAGGACTCCTTCTCTTTCTGACGGGACGGGTGTTGAGATAGCATATCGACCGGCGGCTTTGAATCTTCAGATAAGTATGAGCTTTAGCCGAGCAATGTCTTGGAATATATTCTCATCTTATACTTTGTCACATTCTGGTCATGATCCTCTGAAACACGAAAACGACAAGATGCATATCGGCCGGCGATTTATGACCTTATGTGGCTCTGCAAAGCTTTTGTCTAGGTCACGATTTTTTGGAACCTTTCCAAGTTTTTGCTAATTTTATCCTGTAAACGACGAAAATACAAATCCGACAGAAAAAGAACTAGGTCAATCTGATACAGAATGAAAGAGTTATAAGTAAAATAGTAAAGTGAAGTAAACTTCTCGAGTCCCCTGTGATCGGGTTGAGGACCCTTGACCTAAACGAATTTTGGAGAAAATATTCGTCAGAATCTCCAAGTTTAGAGCGTCATCTGGTCGTTGAGGTCCTTGAGAGTGATAAGGTCGGCTGTATGGTTGCTCCTTTGCTTTGTCGCGTTCGTAATGAGCTTTATCTTCTCCATTGAGGTCGATTGCAGGCAAGATCCTGTCAGTGTTATTCTCAGCAATTTTAGTATTATTTCTTTAGGAAATATGTACTCGATCTATATTTGTTGGATCTATCCCTACTGGTAACTCTAAAGGCGTTTTCAGATAAGTCTGGATGTCGATCTGAGATTTTGCAAGATTCTGTTGAGTCTCCGGGAGTTCTCCTTGGTCCTTATCCAACGTTTTCAAGGATTAGAAGTAGATTTTTATAAAAATAGGTTACTAGGGAATTTTATTATGCAGGAAGATATCCATGTGATCCGGGATGCACTAACCTATTCACTAAGGTCAAACTCGAAAGAGAGAGAAAGTGCTGGTAGGGATAACTCTCTCGGCTAAGTCTGTAATAGATTTACTGAGACTGAATCAATGGAACGTTTTTGTGTTTGGATTGTTGGAATCGTCTTACTTCCTAAGAGACCTTGATTGATATCTGTAACTGAGTGAACAACCTCCCACTGTGGTCGCCAAAATGTAGTTACCTAAAATCTGAGAGAGGCTAAAAGTGGGATTCTAAGGTTTCTGAAAGTGAGTTACGGGAGGTTGAGCACGAACAATCTTTGCCTAAACCACGCACAGTGGCCATACAAAGGCTGCTTTAGTCACAAGGAGGATATTTAGGGATGGTCTTAGGGAGGGAAGCAGATGGAGAGAGAGATCAGAGAATTCTAGGGTTTGAAGAAGAATTGCTCTGAAAGGTTATGAGAAAGTTGATTGTAGCTTGGAAAAATAGAGGACCTATTTATAGTTGAATTCTCTAATCTCAGGTCGATGAAGATAAGGATTGTTTTCCGTGTCGTGCGGAGCAATTCTACCGTCTCTTCAGGAATAGGGATAAACTAGGTTGAGTTTATCCCATTATTCCACCGTGTTAGAGCATAGCTCGGTTGAACCCACCAAGCGTTGGTATGTCAAGTTTGGTTGTCATATTTTAGTGAATAAAAACTCATTTAAAGAGTCGCTTGATTATTTACTAGAGTCAACTTCATATATGTTAGCTAGAAAGTTACTAGGATATGAGACTTACAAGTATTACGTGAAGACTTTAAGAATGTGAAGAAGTAAAGAACTACAACGACGACATAATCCTTCCACTTGAGGTTAGTAATATTTGACTTGAACTGTTTTATTCCTAACGTATCTTTCAAGTCGTGCATATTGAAAACATAACTGCGAAGCTGTGAATGATTATACTCAGTTAGACATAATATTAAGGAATTACAATACGAAGTATAACGTCTATCTTTTGAACTTCGTATATAAGACATCGACATAATCGTATGAATGCTATTGTGATTATGTATGGGTATGGGTGAAGATTTCGTCCTAGAAAACAAAGTTTTTACATTCGTTTAAAGGAAGTACAATTCATAAACTTGTGTTATGAATCGAAAGGGAAATCGCTAGACTTATTGGTATTGTTATTCATTGCAAATCTTTGGATTACCAATATGTGTGTTTAGTATAACCGCTCATAACTTGTTTATGTATCTTGGTAAAACTATTCACAAGACCTGACTTTTGTATTGGTATGACTTTTATTAGTGAAACCGATCTTAAGTAATCACCTGAGATGGTATGATCGATTTACTGTAATTGGTATGACCAACTCTAGAAATTGGGTAACCGATCCTAGTAAGAGGTGCAACCAATCACAAGGAGGGGAATCAATCCTTGTAAGAGGTGCAACAAAATCTTAGAGATTGGTAACCGATCCTATGACTTGTGCAGCCGAATACAAGTTAAATATCATATATATGTGGTAACCGATCCTAGTACCTATTCAACCAATTTTTGGAAAGCTAGTGTGACTAATCTTAGTACCCACATGGAGGTAGAACCGAAACTTGTTTTGGTAGAACCGTTTAAACCCATGATTGGTGATTTGATAGGATAATTAATCACATAGTTCTTGGAAGTCAGATGAACCAATTCTAAACTCGTTTGGAAGTGTGGCAAATCGGTTCCAAGATTGTAAATATGAAAAAGGATTTACAAAGTAAAGATGTCGACATACTTTGAACATGTGCAGTAACTCTTATCTTTTATTGTTCAAAGATATTCCTTAATAGCTAAAGGAGAATCCCGGATCGAAATAAATTGAGAATCTTTTAATTAAGGTTTTTAGTTTTATATGCTTTTAATTTCCAGCAATTAAAATGCATATCTTTAGAAAATAAAAATTGGTAATGTGCAATTACTAATTGGAGATTTTCTACTGAGATTTCGGTCAATATTTGGACAGTGCATTTCCAGGAATTATGAAAACCGTTTTTTTCCCTTATTGCATATCTTTGAGAATATTCTATTTTGGAAATTCCTTTGTGTCCAAATTTCATTGGTATATAAATATTGAAGTTTGCATTTCAAGCAAACTAATCCTCAGATCCAGCAAAACTACCTAGTTGTGTTGTTATTGGTGGAGCCGTCTATTCGGAGAGGAAAGTACCCTAATTAGGCGAAATCTCTTACGACCGCTCGTTTTAAAGACTTCTTTGGGATTGGGAAGCTCTACGAGTACCGTTGGTGGGAAACTGGATAATTGCAGTTTATTATTAGTTTTCGATTGATTTGATTGACTAACGGTTTTTGAACTTTGATTGCACCTAGTTTGTTTGTGCTTGATAATCTTCTCTTCTGATATAAGATTCACTCAAACTAGATCGAAGTTTCGACGGGGATCTTTAGAATGTTTGTAGATCTAAAGACGTCTTGTGATAATCCATTGTTAACAGACTCCGTTATGTGTGTGTGATTGATCACAAGAGATTCAAGTTGATTGTGTGCAGGTGTTTATTGAAGATCTAAGAAGATTTAAAGACAAAGAAGATTTCTGATTTGGGATCATAATCTTTGGTGTGCACAAAACTTGATCGGCTGGGGATCCAACTATAATCGGTTTATCCTTGTGATAATCTAGATTGATTAGTTGAGTAGATTGGCATCAATACGTTTCTTTGTGATTTGAAGTATTGATTACAAAATCTTGACAATTACTTTGGTAGTTGTTATTTGATAGATCTAAGAACCTGACAAAGGAGTTTATTGGGATAAACGGAAGAGCCTTTTGTCAAACTCATATCATGTTGTTTGAATAGAGTTGTTATCGAACAGATTTGTTTTTTCTTTACTGTTTGGAATACGAACCAAAGGAATTGTTCCAAGTGCGTGACTTTTATCAAGTTGGAGGCGCAGGGATACAGACGGAACTAGGTGAACTATAGGTTTAGTTGCTTGGTCTCAACTATACGAAGTTGGTTTAGATTTTGTATAGCGGCTTAATCCTGAGAGTATTCAATTCTGGACAAGGTTCCGGGGTTTTTATGCATTTTCGGTTTCCTCGTTAACAAAATCTTGTTGTGTCTTTTACTTTTCTATTTCCGCAATTATAATTGTTTTATTATAATTAGAAGTAAAATACACAAACGTTAATTCATATTTACTTGATAGTAATCCTATTGTGTTTGGTTAAGTCCGAACCTATTATCAAGTAAACATACTTTGTTGTTGTATTGTCTCAATTTTGCATCCATAGTCAATCACACAAGTTATCTTGTTGTCGTATTGTCTCGATCTCGTATCCATAGACGATCACACGAAGTGTGAACCGATTAGTTGTATTGTCTCGACTCGGTCCATAGACAATCACTTTCGGAGAAAGGACTTATAGGTGGAATTTTTTTAGATTGAGGTATATTTGGGTACCCTCGTCTTTTCAATTGGTATCAAAGCAGCAAAACACGAAAAGATCTAACAATCTGTGTTTGGTGCGATCCAACCTATAAGAAATTGAATCTATGTCTTATTCAGTTAACGTAATGGCAGGATTTGACTACTTCAAAAAATCGTGGTGGAAGACACGAATGAAGTATGTAATACTCTTATACCTAAATATATTAGGAATTGGAATTATGTCTATGTATATCTTGAGGGACTTACATAATCAGTGGGATATCATAGGATTGTATATCATTGTGTTTGATACTGACTGTGACAATGATACAATGCTCTATGAGACAGGTTGTATCTCGAAAATGCATAAGATTCCTCTCAGAATTTTTATTACTTGAACCATGGCTATTGTGTTCTTAAAAAATCAGGGATCTTAAATATATTTTGGACATCCTACCAAAGTATATATATGTACATTTTCAAATCTAAAATTGTCAATGAATCGCTATCTAGGATGCGATTTTGGAAACCGTGTAAATTTATAATGAATGATTTTTCAGTTAATAATTCTATTAACAATGGATTGCTTCATACACCTCACAACTGTTTTAATGAAGCAAGTGATCTTTTGAAATATTACAGGGTTTATGATTCTAATGGTATTTTTAACAAATATCATATTTTGTTCAAATTTATCTCTGCATACTCTAGTGGAAAATTCTTGAGTGAATTTCAAATGATGTTATCAAATTCTGGTAATAAAAGAGTAAACAGATTTTTGGACAAAAACATGGAATCAATCCGAGATAAAGATCCACACCATGAAAAACCAGTTTTCCAAAAGAAATACCTAGATATAAAATCGGAATTGTTTCCCCACAAGCCTCGGTTTCCGATTTTGGTAGAATTTCCTAAAGCTAGTTATTTCCGGTTTTTGATATCTATTCTTCCTATAAAAGATAACCTCTTGCTATGTTCAGAAACATATTGGGGAAGATTAATCGAAACCGTAACTATGGTTTTTCATATTTTTGCAAGTATGAGAAAGAGGAAATCAAAAAACACATCATCTGATGACCGAGTCAGATACGATGATATTGATAGGATCAGATTTCCTAACAGTATTGATGACAAGCATGAATTTACTAGTTTTGTTGATAGCTCATGCTTCAGGAAATACGAAACTCCCAAGAGGATGGAATTCACTACTGAAAAGAAATTCGATCCAGATGTCCAAGATAAGGATTATGTGAAATTTGTTCAAGATCGAAACTGGGGAAAGCTTTTTGATTTTGAAAAATATTCACCTGATATGGTAAGAGTTTTTTATGCGAATATCCATAATGTTGATCATAAAAACCTTACCTTTGTTACTCTTGTTGGTCAAGGACTCTACTATGTTGATCGTAAAACAATTTCTAATGCTATTGAGTACAATGTGGAATGTAATCCCTTGATTACTGGAGTTGAAATTGAGCACGATACCATTTCAACACATCTCATTGGAAGATCGACAGAGTGGGAAAATGGTAGACTACCAACAAAAGATATACCCTTCCACCTAAGGGTATTCGGCAAACTTGCTTTAGCAACCCTTTTTACAAACACTAGAGATAAGTCAGCCCGGGACAAAGATTTTGCAGAATTTTTTTATTTTCCGTTAACAGGAGACTCTCAAATTGACATATGTGGAATCATTGTCAGTCAGATGATAAAAATCTCAGATTCTATTTCTTCCTCAGCAATAAAGAGGCATCTCGGTTTTCCATGCATAATTACAGAGATTTTTGAATTCATCGCGGGAGATGATTTTGATGTCAAGAGAAGCATTACGTCTGTCTCTAAAAAGACTATATGTCAAATGATTGGAAGTGAATCGAGTAATAAAACGGTTGAAAGGATTTCACCGAATTCTAACAAAAAGTATCTTCTAGCTCATCTTGAAACTCTTGGTAAACAACTTGACTGTTTTCAAAAACAGCTGGGTTTTGCTGCTAGGAAAGATCCAGAAACTCTTAAAGGAATTCTAAAGATTGAATCAGAGTTTTGGAACCAAGAATCGGAAATTAAAGAAGAGCGTCGAAAAGTACTTGATCCCAAGGAATTTCCCTTCCAATAATTAATTAAAAAAAAAGGAAAATAGACATCAATTTTTTATTTTCAATAATTGTATAAGGTCTATTATGAATAAAACTATCTTATTTATGAATAAAATTATTAGTTTATAATTTTTCTTGTGATAGTTTTCGATTACATAGCCTGTGCTTGAATGCTTTATATTATTGCTATGTATGTTTATGGGATGTTTGATTTCGGTTTTCATGACCTTTATATTCGATCTCATATGGTGTGAACCCTTATGGTTTGGGTGACTTTTTGATTTAGCGGGATTGAGTTCTAGCCCATGTTGGTAGGCTTTATCGAAGGATCACAATATGTTGAATCGTTTTTGGTTTAGCATAAAAGCATATGTGTTTCGGGGTTTCCACTTTTGCATCGCATTAGTTAAAACCAGTTTTCAACCTTTCTCTGGTAAAGGTTGCTCTTTGTTGTTGTTCTTTTGTCTTGCGAGAGGAGGACAACACAATGGGGGAGAGTTCTATCTTGAACTGGTGCTTAATGATATATCTTTCTGGGGTGAAGAGGATGCGGAATTTGAGGTAACGAATTTGTTAGTTAATCGTTTTCCTGTTTAAGAAAAGCCTGATTTTATTACATATATTTATTGCTTTTGCTTAACAAAATTTTGGTACAATTGATGTTTATTCCATTATTTGTGTATGGATGTGTGTGTGATTCAATTGTTTCCGGTTAAGAAAAACTATTGTTATCTTGCTTTATTGTTTGGTATCAATTGTTTAGGCTTACAAAATTTCGGTGCAATTGCGGTACTATATTGTCTATGTTTGTTTCAATTGCTTCCGGTTGAGGTAAATAATTATGCAAGTTGATTTATGTTGGTTTGTATGAATTGTTTATGGCTTAACAAAAGGGTTTTCGGGATCAACTGTTTAGTCCAATTGGATTCCGGATAAGAGAAACTAAGTTAATTCTGATCTTAGTTAGACTTATCAAAGTGGAGGTTTCGGTTATTCAAGTCTAATCGAATGCCTTAACAAGAAATGCTAGTTAACTAACCTAGTACCTGTCTTGTTTAAAAGTGAAAGGTCTAAGTTATTATTTGAATAATTAGAACCTGATGAGAAAAATAGAGTTAATTCTGATCTTTATTTAGTCTTATCGAACAAGCGATTGTATTTGTACAATCGGTTTAGCAAAGGAACTAAGGTGCTTAGTCAATTTTTGGTTTGATAAACTATTAGGGAAAATTGCTTCGGGCAATTGTTTCCTTGGTAACATAACAAAACAAAATTACTTTGTAGTTTCGGTTTTGATATTGGTTATCAAAAATGGTGTGTGGAACCCTCGTGCTTAACTCTTATACGTTTAAAGGAAGTACAATTCATAAACTTGTGTTATGAATCGAAAGGGAAATCGCTAGGCTTATTGGTATTGTTATTCATTGCAAATCTTTGGATTACCAATATGTGTGTTTAGTATAACCGCTTATAACTTGTTTATGTATCTTGGTAAAACTATTCACAAGGCCTGACATTTGCATTGGTATGACTTTTATTAGTGAAACCGATCTTAAGTAATCACCTGAGATGGTATGATCGATTTACTGTAATTGGTATGACAAACTCTAGACATTGGGGAACCGATCCTAGTAAGAGGTGCAATCGATCACAAGTAGGGGAATTGATCCTTGTAAGAGGTGCAATAAAATCTTAGAGATTGGTAACCGATCCTATGACTTGTGCAGCCGAATACAAGTTAGATACCATATATATGTGGTAACCGATCCTAGTACCTAGTCAACCAATTTTTGGAAAGCTAGTGTGACTAATCTTAGTACCCACATGGAGGTAGAACCGAAACTTGTTTTGGTAGAACCGTTTAAACCCATGATTGGTGATTTGATAGGATAATCAATCACATAGTTCTTGGAAGTCAGATGAACCAATTCAATACTCGTTTGGAAGTGTGGAAAATAGGTTCCAAGATTGTAAATATGAAAAAGGATTCACAAAGTAAAGATGTCGAAATACTTTGAACATGTGCAGTAACTCTTATCTTTTATTGTTCAAAGATATTCCTTAATAGCTAAAGGAGAATCCCGGATCGAAATAAATTGAGAATATTTTAATTAAGGTTTTTAGTTTTATATGCTTTTAATTTCCAGCAATTAAAATGCATATCTTTAGAAAATAAAAATTGGTAATGTGCATTTACTAATTGGAGATTTTCTATTGAGATTTCGGTCAATATTTTGACAGAGCATTTCCAGGAATTATGAAAACCGATTTGGACTTTATTGCATATCTTTGAGAATATTCGGTTTTGGAAATTCCTTGGTGTCCAAACTTCCTTGGTCTATAAATATTGAAGTTTGTATTTCGAGCAAACTAATCCTCAGAGCCAACAAAACTACCTAGCTTTGTTGTTACTGGTGGAGTCGTCTATTCGGAGAGGAAAGTACCCTAATTAGGCGAAATCTCTTACGACCGCTCGTTTTAAAGACTTCTTTGGGATTGGGAAGCTCTACGAGTACCGTTGGTGGGAAACTAGATAATTGAAGTTTATTATTAGTTTTCGATTGATTTGATTAACTAACAGTTGTTGAACTTTGATTGCACCTAGTTTGTTTATGCTTTAGAATCTTCTCTTCTGATATAAGATTCACTCAAACTAGATCGAAGTGTCGACGGGGATCTTTAGAACTGTTTGTAGATCTAAAGACGTCTTGTGATAATCCATTGTTAACAGACTCCGTTCCGTGTGTGATTGATCACAAGAGATTCAAGTTGTTTGTGTGCAGGTGTTTATTGAAGATCTAAGAAGATTTGAAGACAAAAAAGATTTATTATTTGAGTTCATAATCTTTGGTGTGCACAAAACTTGATCGGCTGGAGGGATCCAACTATAATCGGTTTATCTTTGTGATAGATTGGGTTGATTAGTTGTGTAGATCGGCATCAATACATTTATTTGTGATTAATAGTATTGATTGCATAGTCTAAACAATTACTTTGGTAGTTGTTGAATAGATTGATCTAAGAACTCGACAAAGGAGTTTATTGGGATAAACGGAAGAACCTTTTGTGAAACTCATATCACTTTGTTTGAAAAGAGTTTTTACCGAACAGATTTGTTGTTCCTTTACTGTTTGGAATACGAACCAAAGGAATTGTTCCAAATGCGTGACTTATTACAAGTTGGAGGCGCAGGGATACTGAGGGAACTAGGTGAACTATAGGTTTAGTTGCTTGGTCTCAACTATACGAAGTTGGTTTAGATTTTGTATATCGGCTTAATTATGAGAGTATTCAATTCTGGACAAGGTTCCGGGGTTTTTATGCATTTGTGGTTTCCTCGTTAAAAAAATCTTGTTGTGTCTTTTACTTTTCTATTTCCGCAATTATAATTGTTTTATTATAATTAGAAGTAAAACACACAAACGTTAATTCCCAATTACTTGATAGCAATCCTATTGTGTTGGTTAAGTCCGAACCTATTATCAAGTAAACATATTTCATTGTTGTATTGTCTCGATCTTGTATCCATAGTCAATCACACAAGTTATCTTGTTGTCGTATTGTCTCGATCTCGTATCCATAGACGATCACACGAAGTGTGAACCGATTATTTGTATTGTCTCGACTCAGTCCATAGACAATCACTTTCGGAAAAATGACTTATAGGTGGATTTTTTTTAGATTGAGGTATATTTGGGTACCCTCGTCTTTTCACCCCACCTATGTAGAGCTTATTTTTGTATCTCAGAACTCCGTCTTTGAATGTGTAATTAGGAAGAGCATCAGGGATGAGTAGGAGTTGAGACATGTGCTGGTTTGCCTTTACATCATTGACATAGCTCTGTTGAACTTCTTGCACCCAAGTTTGTGTAGACATGATTAATGAATGGTAAATAGCAAAATCTGAATGTCTTCTAGAGAGTGAATCAGCAACCACATTGTCACTGCCCTTCTTGTACTGAATGTCATAATCAAAGCCCAATAATTTGATGAGCCATTTTTGTTGTAATGTAGTGGTAACTTTTTTTTCAAGGAAGTACTTGATACTCTGATGATCAGTTTTGGTGATAAATTTGTTTCTTTGTAGATAGTGTTTCCATCTCTGAACTACTGTAACAATAGCAAATTCCTTCTCATAAGTAGATAGTGCTGCAGCTCTGGGGCCTAATGGTTTGCTGAAGTAAGCAATAGGTTTTTTCTCTTGGAGTATAACAGCTCCAATGCACATGTCACTAGCATAACTTTCAACAACAAATGGTTTAGAAAAGTCTGGCAAGGATAAAATAGATGTAGTGCTTTTTTTTTTTTTAAGTGTCTCAAATGCAGTTGTAGCAGCTGGACTCCAGTGGAAGGTATTTTTCTTGAGAAGGTTAGTGAGAGGTTTGCTGATAGCTCCATAATGCTGCACAAATTTTCTATAGTAGCCAGTGAGACCCAGAAAGCCTCTCAGTTCCTTGATAGTCTTAGGTAGTGGCCAGGATTGCATACAAGCAATTTTATTTAGGTCAGCACAAACTCCTTCAGCTATGACTATATGACCTAGATACTCCAATGAAGGTTTTCCAAAGCAACATTTAGACAACTTAGAAAAGAGTTGATGTTGTATGAGCAGAGAAAAAACCATCTTGAGATGCTCCAAGTGTTCACTCATTCTGTGACTGTAAATGAGGATGCCATCAAAGAAGACCAACACAAATTTTCTTTAAAGTGACTGAAAATTTTCATTCATTAGTGCTTGGAATGTTGCAGGGGTATTGGTAAGGCCAAATGGCATTACTTTAAACTCATAATGTCCCTGATGAGTTCTAAAAGCTATCTTGTAGATGTTTAGATCATGAACTCTAATTTGATGATAGCCAGCTCTAAGATAAATCTTTGAAAAGATGATTGACCCATGTAGTTCATCTAGTAACTCATCCACAATATGTATAGGGAACTTGTCCTTAATAGTAATGATGTTGAGTTTCCTATAATCCACATAAAATCTCCAAGAATTATCTTTCTTTTTAACCAAAAGTATGAGAGAATAAAATGGACTGTGGCTAGGCCGAATTATCCCAGTTTGAAGCATTTCTTTAATCAATTGCTCAACTACTCATTTCTGTACATATGGACATTTATATGCTCTTTGATTAACAAGAGTTGAAAGAGGTTATAAGGGAATTGTATGATCCAAACACCTTTTGGGTGGAAGTTGAGTGGGTTCTTGAAAAATATCATTGAATTCTTGTAATAATGGAAGTAAAAAGTCAGGAGTTGGAGGGGGTGTTGAAGCTGGAGAAATGGAGAATAAATGGTCTACCATGCCATGGGAATTGTTGTAGAAAAACTTTTTGACTGCTTCTCCACTCATCACTAAGAAGGAGTGTTTAGGAGTAGTTCCTTGTAAAGTTATTTTCTTGTTGTTATATTGAAAAGAAATACTGAGTTTTGCAAAGTTGAAAAGCACATCACCTAGTTTCCTGAGCCAATATGCTCCAAGCACTATGTCACAGCCTCCCAATGGAAAAATTCTCAAATCTTCAATAAATATGTGTCCCTTCCCTGCATGCTCTATTGGAGTTTAGGACAAATACCTGAACTGACTGTTTTTTCTCCATTGGCAACGGTAACCATCATAGGTGGGGTTGGGGCAATGGAACATTGAAGTGAAGAAGTTAAATCACTATCAATGAAGCTAGTGGTGCTTCTTGTGTCAATAAGAATAGAAACTGTTTTCTTGTTGATGACACCAGGAATTCTGATTATGTCACCAGTGACATTGCCTGTGAGAGCATGGAGAGATACTTCAATATCAGATTGTTCTTGAGATTTATTTGCTTCTTCAAAAATTTCCTCCTTCTCTTCAGTATCCTGTGACTCGGGATTATCCATGTGGACCATGTAAATTTTTTGCTTCCCTTTACAGAAATGGCCTGGTTTATATACAACATCACAATTATAACACAGCCCTTAGGCTCTTCTTTTGTCCATCTCTTCTTCAGATATTCTTTTAATAACTGGAGTTGGAGGGTTAGGCTTTTGTGTAGGAGTGAAAAAAGATTTGGGAGTTGTAGGAGCAGATTTAGGTGAAGTGAGAATTGATTTTGGTGACAAAGGTGTAGGAGAGTATTGTCTATTGGAGTTTTAAGGGGTAGTGAAGGATTTGGTAAATGGTTTAGTGGCTGCATTGGCTGGATGAAGTTTTTTTTATTGTAATCTAGCCAGTGAAAAAGCATCAGCTAAAGTTTGTGGGTGAAACATAGATACAAATTTTCCTATTTCATCCTTCAAGCCACTAAGAAAACTCATAACAAAATAAGCTTCACCCAAGGAAGGATTCATGCGTAACATTAGTGCCTTGAGTGACTCAAATTCCTCATAGTAGTCATCCACATATGAACTTTTTATTAACTTGTTAAAGCTACCAACAAAATTCTCCTCAACAGGATTTTCAAATCGAGCACATAGATGTTGAGATAAATCATTCCAAGTAATTCTATTTCGATTAACTTGAAAATTTAAAAAACATTTTTCAGCCTTACCCTCAAGATAGATGGCTGCAATGTCGACCTTCCTGTGTTCCTCAATGTCATTCAGCTGAAAATATCTTTCGCTTTTCTGTATCCAGCCTCGAGGATTATCTCCATCAAAACGTGGGAAATCTAACTTTGGAATACGATGATGGTAATTAACAAAGTTAGGATGATGTTGATGAAAGTAACGTGAATTCTCATCATCATGGTTGTGAGATCCACCTTCCTCTTCAGGACGATGATTATTGATGGGTTTACTAAATGACTGGATGAGACTTCGATTATTCTCTTGTAATGGTTCCTTGAAGCTAGCCTTCACTGTATCAATTTGATTAGTAAGATCCGCGGAAAGGGTTTTGAATTCTGATCTGAGTTGAGTGATTACTGCTGTGTTAGCATCAGCTTTATCAGAAACTTCTTTGAGAGTCATTGTTGCAAGGATTTTTTTCTTTTTTTGGGTGGATTGAACGGCTCTGATGCCAATTGTTGTGATTTCACAACAATTAAACACAC
The DNA here is from genome assembly GCA_023531105.1 of Papaver atlanticum. Classification (NCBI taxonomy): domain Eukaryota; kingdom Viridiplantae; phylum Streptophyta; class Magnoliopsida; order Ranunculales; family Papaveraceae; genus Papaver; species Papaver atlanticum. The sequence continues at coordinate 2,961,803 of JAJJMB010005364.1, read as the reverse complement.
AGATCGATGGAAATAGAGATAAAATGGTGTTAACACCTCTTAAATCAAAGATCCAAGCCAGAAATCTGTGTTGTTAAGCGCAGCCAAGGAAGAACAATTTTCATTAACTTCATATAGATAAAAACATAGTCTCTCTTACAGCTTAAATGACCAATAATTAGACCTAATCCTACGCAATGGATGGAGAGCACGTGTCCTTCATCAAACGCACAATAACAACCAATAACAGATTTGCTAAACACACTCAGCTAATTACTACAGGCAGATTAATTGGACAGCCCCTACTCTGCACATTGTGACACAATGAAAGTATTTACTTCATTGAATCCCAAATTTAGTTTTTGGAATCAAAAAATTGAAAACTCACGTTTTGATTTACAGTAGTTTGAGTGGTTTCTTAATAGTTTTTTTGTTTGGACCGATTAATAGTTTTTATGTGTATGAAGTTTAGAATGTACATCTCTTAGTTGAAAATGAGAATATGATTCTTAGCCATATTTTCACCAAAGAGCCTTTGAAAATCCTTCCTCGTTTGTATGATGTCATGCGATTATGATATTATAACACTACACGATGTTTTAAGTCATTGTTTTTTTTTTTTTTTTTAAATTTATTTATAGTTTTTTGGTTCTGGGAAAGGTAGGAAATGATACCAATTAGTTAATACAAGTTGTAAGAAGATTTGGAGATGATATTAAGAGTTTGAAGATTTGGGAAGTTGGATTTTGGTTTGAGTCCGAATTTGTGAGAGTTGGACAGAATTTGTTGCTGGCCAAATAGAAAATAAAAATTGGTCTGATGCCGTAAAAGTATGATGTTTTGAATTGTATCTGATGCATGTTTAGAGTCCTGATTTGTTTGGGAACATTGAATTTGCAGGGAATGAGATTTGGAAGAGCTTCGAAAAATCAACAATATAACTGCTTCTCCATTACTAGATTCACACACACAAGGTGTTTGTTTAAAAGCCTGAGCGACAAACCAAGATTGTTTACAAAGGATAAGGAAACTTGGTCTGTGTGTGTTGAATTACCACCGACAAACTACCTCTTCTACCAACACCACCTTCACATCTGCAACAACACTAACACCATTCATGGTTTGATTAGAATAGTGGATTTGTTGATATGGGAAAGTGGTTCGTATTTTGAATTTTGGTGAAAAATGAGAAATGAAGTAGCAACAGTGTGGTTCGAAATTGGGTTTAGTCTGTAGTATCTCTATGAGCTTGACAAGCTAATGGAAGAAGAATTTTGGATGTACAGGGGAAAACACGAAGTATTGGCTGGAATTGGTTTTTGATGTGAATTTGTATTGTGAAGTCTAGGTATTTCTGGTTTCACAACAGGGAAGTTAGGAATTGTGTTTGCTTAAATTATTTTACATTGGGCTTTTGGTTGGAGATAATATACTTTCACCCGGTGGGTGCCGAGATTTGGTTGAACAGAAAACAGAAATTGGTCCTTTCGTGCGCGGATTTGATACCGAGCTATGTGATTTCAAATCATCAATATGTCAACAGATGTGTAGGGGAAGAACTAGCTCTTCACTAGTTATGATTTAACTAGGTAGTGACTCGGTCTTTTATAACCGTTTAACTAGGTCTACTAGAAAAACGGGGATGGAACTCAGTTTTTAAGGGGCTTGAGTGTCTTTTGCTAAGGATGATTTAACGCCGCACACGTGCACTAACGGCCACTAACAATAGTTACCCTTTTTTTCAATAAAACAGGATGGAAAGATTCAAACTATGGCCATTCAATATATACTAAAAAAAAAACTTGCATTTTTTTTAACTACATTTCCCCATATGAGCATTTTTTTTTTTTTTTCTGAATCACATATATTTTTTTAATATTGAAAAATTGATACAATTCAAATACAAGAGCTAAATAAAAGGCACCTTACATGAACATCTAAATAACAAGACTAAACATGACTCAAGAATTTAAATATCTTCAGTTCAACAAAATCTGAAATAATCAACATCTGGCATTTCAATCCTTGGTAGCCAATGAGGTCTGCCAATATGAAGTTGTCTTTCACCTGCTACAAGTAATGCACCTTTCTTAGTTGTGCAATCAGCAGAGAAATTGACTTCTCTGTAGCAGTGTTTGTATCTGATTTCAGAGAATTTTCTCATAGCAATCTTCCATCTTCCTTTAAGAAACCAAGGCACTTTCCCTTGAGCAAATTCTGCAAGCACAGTTTGTGAATCTGACACTATAATGATTTTAAACATACTCCATTGAATTGCCAGCTCCAAGGCACACATAACCCCATAAGTTTCTACTAAATAATTTGAAGCAACACCAATACCATCAGTTAGAGTTCCAATTGCCTGGCATTGTGAGTCTCTAACAACAACTCCAAATCCTGCAGAACCAGGATTTCCAAAAGAAGATCCATCACAACACATCATTATGAAACCCTGCTCAGGTGGAAGCCAATTGCAGATGCTTCCTGATTTCATTTTAATACCCAACTGAAATCTAGCAATTATTTCTTGGTCATAGTTTTGACACCATTTGGTTCTTGTGATTCTCAACCCTCCTTCATGTACTAATTTTATTATTCCGCATTTAAATCTCTGCATATTTGGCTTAATATCTTCAAAAAAATCTTTTATTCTTCTGAAACCATAATTCCTTTAAAATGACACAAGCTGCAGTAATTCATACCTGTTTAACCAGAGGACTCTTATTTGAAGCACTCTTCCATACATCAGCAAAAGATTTTGGCAGATTAAACTTAAATATGCTGCATATCCATCTCCAAACTTCTACACTGAAACTGCATTCCCATAACAAGTGATTCATACTATCTTGTTCTATCTCACAGATACAACATCTGGAGACTATCTCATAGCCATTTCTAATCATGATAGTGTCATCTATATATATCCCCTGAATAAGCTTCCATACATTGCTTGCTAATGAAGGATGAAGAAAGGGTTTCCATATATACCTGGACCAGCTTACTGATAATTCTTTGTGCCTCAGTTTATTCACAGCTTCAGGAATCGAGAATTCTCTTTTTAAGTTGCTTGTCCATAATAAAATATCTTCACCTCCAAGGACCTCTGGCATTTTGAGATTTTGTATCAGCTGTTGAAGATCATCATCTAAAGACCATTTTCCATCTATCAAAATATCAGAAACTTTCAAGTTAATATTTTCAGATATGTAGGGAATATTTACAAATCTGTCAATGGGACTGCAATCTTCAATCCACAAGTCAAACCAGACAGAGATTTTTGCACCATCACCAACATTCCATCTGATATCACCTTTAAGTGCCTCCCAAGCCCATTTTAAACCTGGCCACACACTAGATTTTTGCCATTTTGCACTCCATTGGCCATTCTTGTCCTTGTATTTTGCTTGAAAAAACAGAGCCCAATCATCTATTGAATTATTAATCTTCCACATCATTTTCATAAGAAAGGCTTTGTTAATAACCTCTAGTCTTGAGATACCTAAACCTCCTTCACTCAATGGTGTACAAACTCTTTTCCATGAAAATTTGTTGTACTGTCTTATATCACCATCACCTGACCAGAGAAAGTTTCTCATGATTCTTTCACAAGTTTTAATGACAGATGTTGGCCACTTGTAAACTGCCATATTGTAAACTGGGATGCTACATAAAACAGATTTAATTAGTACCAATCTTTCTTGAAAAGATAATAACTTGCCTTTCCAAGTAGCAAGCTTCTTTTGCATCATCTCAACCATAGGCCAAACTGTGGATACTTTCACTCTTCCAACAATGAGAATCACTCCAAGATATTTATCAGGAAAACAACTCCTTTCCATTTGAATCATATCTTTAATTTGATTTTTCCTTAATTCAGATGCACTATCAATGAACATTTTACTTTTGTGTTTATTAATAGTTTACCCTGAACATTTCTGATAATCTTCAAGTAGCTTCATGAGATTTAAAATGCTCTTTTTAGCACCATTGCAGAAAATGAATACATCATCAGCAAAGAATAAATGAGTTGGATGTATACCTTTCCTTTCAACCATTGGATAGATTAGGCCTTCATTCACCATTTGAGTTATTCTTCTACTCAAAGCTTCTTCCATTAGCACAAAAAGAATGGGAGACAGGGGATCACCCTGTCTTAATCCTCTTCCAACTGAAAAGAAGCCACAAGGACCACTATTTACCATAACTGAAATTTTTGCAGATTTAAATAAGATATGAAGCCATTCACACCAATTCTTGGAGAAACCAAATTTCTGCAAAACTTGAAATAAAAACTTTCAACAGACAGAATCATAGGCTCGAGATATGTCTAACTCAAGAACTACATTTCCACATCTTATTTTCTTTGACATTTCATTTACCAATTCAGAAGCAAGTAAGATCTGATCTTGAATACATCTACCCTTCACATAAGCTACTTGTTGAGAAGAAACCAATTTGTGCATAAGTTGACCAATTCTTGCAGACAGAATCTTAGTAAAAATTTTGAACATGACATTGCTCAGACCAATTGGCCTGAACTGATTAGGATTCCTAGCACCAGCAGATTTTGGAAGAAGAACTAAGAAGTTGGAGTTAAGTCCTTTAGGAATGAACTTCCATTTCCAGCAAAATTGAATGGCTTCAACTACATCTTGATTAATAATATTCCAACATGCCCTGTAAAAACAACCTGAAAAACCATCTGGACCTGGAGCACTGTCCTGATCCATAGCAAAGATTGTTGCTTTAATTTCATCTGCACTTGGAATGGCTTCAATCATTTCCTGGTCTTCTTTTGTAATCACCTCTGGAATATCATTTAAAATATGATCAACCTTCTCAACTGCCCGATACTTAAACTTCTGTTCAAAATGATTTACTAATTCATTTGCTATCTTCTTTTGATCAGAGATAATATCTCTATTAGCATCTTCCAACTCACTAATCATATTTCTTGCTTGTCTAATTTTGAGATTAGCATGTAGAAATCCAGTATTTGCTGCACCATCTTTGATCCACTCTGTTCTTGATTTTTGTTTTAGAAAGGTATGTAGCTATACTTCTTTAGAATTATACAAATTTTGAGCTGCTACCAGATCATTAAGTGCTTATTCATCAAATGGATTACTGTCAGAAATGATCATAGCATCTTGTACTTTAGCTTCAGCTTCCTTAACTTGTGTAGTTATGTTACCAAATACATTCCACTTCCACTCTCTAAGAATCTTTTTTAGCTTCTTTAATTTTTGCTGAAAGATAAAAGCAGGATCACCTTCCACTTTTTCAGACCAACATTTGTGTACAACCTCCATAAAACTTGGATGTGATAACCACATTTTCTGGAATCTCATGGGAGCATTTTGTAGCTTGGGAATATGAGCACATCCACCAAGTAAAGGAGCATGATCAGATGCCACCCTGAGACCTACTTTATATCCCCAACCTTCAAATTTTTGTAACCATAATTGATTGAAAACAACTCTATCAAGATTACACAATATCCTTTTGCTACCATGTTGACAATTGGACCATGAATGCATAAGACCAGTTTGAGGAGCTTGAATCAATTCACAAGTGTCTAAACAATTATTAAAGTTCATCATTGCACTTCTATTTGGATTCTTACCCCCAATTTTCTCCTCAATTGAACTAATGGCATTGAAATCTCCAATGGCTAACCAAGGCTTATTTAAACCACTTATAACTTCCATTTCTGACCACAAAAACCTTCTTTGAACTACACTCACATGAGCATGAATACCAGAAATAAGAACACCACCAATATCAACTGTAATCATTTGACTTGACATTGACACTACTGTAAGATTAGGCAAATTTTTATTCCAAAATAACCAGATATTTCCCTTTTTTATTTGAAACTGAATTGTGAATTACCATGCTTTGCATACCAGGTAAATTCAATTTATTACAAAATGAAGATGAACAAACTACTTTAGGTTTTGCAACCCATACTACTGAAGGATTAAACTGATTTATTAGAGCCCATAATTTATTTTGAGACCTGGCTCTTCTAAGGCTTCTTAAATTCCAAAATAGGACTTTCATTGTTTGGATTGGAGGCCTTTAGTTCCTCCTTTTCCTTGATTTTTTATAAAATTATACTTGCTAGGAATTTGAGTACTAGATGGAACTTGAGTATCAAATACCTGATTAATTGTGAGCTCCTTTACTCCAGAGTTAGAAGTACTTGTTGTTGAAGGTTTTTGAACCACTCTGGACCAAGAAGTAACAGGAACTCTTTCAGTAGACATAGTACCATCCTTGCCATTTATGAATTTAACCACACTTTTTTATATTGAATTATCATCCTCAACCATTTGAAGTATTCTTGTAGGAGTAAGAATGTCCTGAGTTTTTTCCTCCACATCTTTCTCTTCTATAATCATTTCATCATCTTGTAAAGAGTGGAATCTTCCATTTGTAATAAGAACTTCATTGTTTAACTGAGGACCAACAATATCAGGTACTATTGGAGGTGGACAAATATCAAATGGTTCTTGTACTTTAGTCACCTGAGGATCAATAGTTTCACTTCTTCCTTTAGAAGTCTCAGTTGGATGCTCCATATGTGGGGTCTTCTGAAATCTACACTCAGATAATGAATGCCCAACAATTTTACAGTTTGAGCAAAATTTTGGAAGATTATGGAGTACAATACCTTGTGAGAAACTACCAAATTTAGTTATAATCCATAATTTATTTAGAATTGGTGTAGCAAGATCTAATTCAACCAATACTTTTGCAGCATATCCACTTGAATACTTGAGAGTAGCTTCACCTACTTTGACAGGATTACCAATTGCATCACAGATTGTAAATAAGGTTTTCTCATCCCAATATTCCAAACTCAAACCTGGAAGAGAAACCCAAACCAAAGCATGACAAGTTCTTTGATTCTCAGGCCTGAAATTAGGAATCCAATTTTTAGTTCTTAAAACCTGATCCTGAACATCCCAACTATAATTTTTGATGTAATTTGTATCTTCATCATTTGATAGCTTAATTATGAAAAAACCTTTTCCTAAAGGATTTAATTGACAATCACCTGATAATTTCCACTGATTTCTCAGAATACCCATTGCATCAACAAACTTAATTCGAAGAAAATCCAATCTACCTATTAATGAAAATTTCCATGAATCATACCTGCTTTCACCTTCCTCATCAATTAAGGTAATTGAAGGAAATTTTTTAGATGGATCTGAAAAATTAACCACCCTAGAACCACTTGCAGAAACTTCATGGTCCATTTCACTCGCCATCTTTAGATTCAACACCACCAGAAGGAACTCATTATTACCAGAGTACCGTTTTAAAACACCTGATTAACGTTGATTCACCTGAAAACTTACTAGTGATTAATGAAGAGAGATGAAGATCGAGAATTTTTGGAACTGAGTCATTCGCCCGATTTGCAGAGCTTGGCTCAGTCCGATTCACATGAGCATTTTATTAAAAACCCCTTTTTCATTTTTTTTAAATAGTTGATATGGTACTAATAAGCTTTCACTAGGGGGATATAGCCCACATAAGCCACCCCATACTTTCCACCCTGAGTTTTAATATAAGATAGTTTTCTTTTTAAAAAAAAAAAAAACAGTCCATAAGTGTTTATAGGGGAAATGTAAGATGAGAAAACACAACAAGGTAACAAAAAACCAATATAAACTTGTCAAGTTAATAAAAACAGATTTGAGACCAACCATCGACCCGTAAGAACAAGTCTTACAGTGGAATCCAAGCTATGAAAAATATGGAAAGGTTGTGGAAGACAGTGTCTGAATAGACTTTAAAGTTGGGAATTTCCAAGTTATATGTCATGTACCCGGTGTCATATTGGAGTGCCCTTATCATTTTACATATTAGTATTTAGTGTTAATTGTAATTGGTAGCCTTTAGTTATGAGTGGGTGTGTTTATCACTTGTAAAGAGTGAGTTAGATGTAAACATTTGGTGGCATTGTAGTCGTTAGATGCTAGGTTGGATTTCTCTCGCTTAAAAGCAAAATGAGTTTGTAATGAAGAGGCAATCTAAATATTAATGAAATTGAATCGTTTAACGATTTAGGCAGTGTTCTTCATTGAACCTGAAGGATTGATTCGTGAGAATCAGGAAGTTACCCCTAAGTCTGGATCCAATCTTGTCATCGTAGACTCAAGTACATGACAATTGGTGAAAAAGCGGGGGTATAACAACCTCACCCAATATTTCGCTTAGCAATCTGTATGGACTAACTCTAATATACTTTCAAGAGAATCAACTAGACAGTCAGACTCAATCTTAATAAAAAGTATATCAAAGAGTTATATCTCACTTTCTCGATTCAATCCGCAATCAAACAAATAGAAATTTGCGAGCCTGATTGAATACAAGAGAAATAACTTGAACGGTACCAAAGACCAATGTTCAAGGATCAATCAATTTCAATCAACAACCAAAGGTTGGATTTACCAATTGATCCTGTGATATTTCAATTATATAACAAAATATAATGCGGAAAAGAAATAACACAGACACCAGAAGTTTTGTTAACGAGGAAACCACAAATGCAGAAAACCCCTGAGACCTAGTCCAGATTTGAACACCACACTGTATTAAGCCGCTATAGATACTAGCCTACTACAAAGCTAACTTCGGTCTGGACTGTAGTTGAACCCTAATCAATCTCACACTGATTTAAGGTACAGTTGCGTTCCTTACGTCTCTGATCCCAGTAGGATACTACGCACTTGATTCCCTTAGCTGACACCCACAACCAAGAGTTGCTACGACCCAAAGTCGAAGACTTGATAAACAAATCTGTCTCACACAGAAAAGTCTATTGAAATAGATAAATTTGTCTCCCACAGATATACCTACGAGTTTTTGTTCCGTCTTTTGATAAATCAAGGTGAACAGGAACCAATCGATAACCCGGACTTATATTCTCGAAAAACAGCCTAAAATTATCAATCACCTCACAATAATCTTAATCGATTAACGAAACAAGATATTGTGGAATCACAAACGATGAGACGAAGGTGTTTTTGACTACTTTTCTATTTTGCCTATCGGAGATATAAATCTCAAGCCAATCTTACGATTGTACTCAATCACGATAGAAACAGCAAGATCATATCACGCAACTACAGAGAAAATAGTTGGGTCTGTCTTCACAATCCCAATGAAGTCTTTAAGTCGTTAACCTACAGGGTTTCGTGAAAAACCTAAGGTTAAAGGAGAATCGACTCTAGCTTATACAACTAGTATCACACAGGAGGTGTGGGGATTAGGTTTCCCAGTTGCTAGAGTCCTCCTTTATATAGTCTCAAAATCAGGGTTTGCAATCTAAGTTACCTTGGTAACAAAGCATTCAATATTCACTGTTAGATGAAAACCTGATTAGATTCAAGCTAATATCTTTCAACCGTTAGATCGAACTTAGCTTGTTATACACAAATGAAATGTAACTTCATTTAGGTTTGAGTAACCGTACCTAAACGTGTACACTTAGTTGGTTCAACAATAGTTAACCAATGGTTAGCCATATGAGCACTTTCATATCAACCTTATTCATTTTCACCATAACTAGTTCAAATGACTCAAATGAACTAGTTAGAGAGTTGTTCAATTGCTTAGATCTTATAGAAGTATACAAGACACAATTGAAGCAAAATCGATTTTAATTCACTCGAATCAATTCATGAACATTATATCAACGGTTTGCTAATGTAGCGCCCCCAAAGCTAGCAGCTGACTAATCCAGGAGATTAACTAAATACAGAGGCACTAAAATCTAAATCATATACTTAAGCATTCAATTAAGAAATATGCTACAAAACTTAACCCAAGAACTAGCCCCTCTCTGAAATATATATATACACAAAAACTTCTCTCAAGTGATACATATACAATAGTCATTTAGTTTACAAATCGAATACACAACATAATAACCATAGCAGAAGTTAACCAACTAACGGACTCAACTCTTGAAGCTTTCGTTGCGTAACTCTGATCTGTCTCTGAAACTGAAAGTGGGAATGGGTGAGCACATCATCCCTAAAAGGGATGCCCAATAGGAATAACATTTAACTTTTAAGTAAACATCGGCATGATTTGGAAAACAATCCATGTTTTCCCAAGTATTAAAAGAAAACCAACTCACTGAATTAAACAACATGTATATGGAACTAACTCCTTCTTGTAATTAATTATTTCTGTGGTGACAATTACACACCAAATCATTATTTCTGTGGTGACATTTACACACAGTAATATTGGTGACAATTACACACCTAGATAGTCTGTGGGTGACTGTACACACCCGTAATATTGGTGACAATTACACACCTAGATAATTTGGGTGACAATTACACACACAGATGTGTATGACAATATAAATGAAGGAGCGTATCATATATACCACAGATGGAAATTCTTATTTCCCAACCATTTATAAAGACAAACCAAGCATTACGATTCCTTTCCAAACAATGGAAAGATTAAAGGAAAAACATAACTATCGGAATTCAAATTAAATAATCCATGGAATTCAAAATCAGACAACGCATGAGTTTGTAAAGCATAAATCTTTGTAAAAGAAAATATCAATGGTTACAAAAGAGTTAATGTAAATTCCCACCTCTTTTGATGACAGGCCACGCCTACCTCGAGATCCACGATCCACTGGTTCGTCCTTTAAATCGATCGTTGTTAATGTAGACTAACTGTTAATTACACAAGAAGACTAAGAAACTAGCCAAAATGGCTCACACAAGAATCATATAATTCTATCTAACGGTTCTAAGCCCATTTATGGTTCTACACCTTTTTATTATCTATCTTTAGCATATCTTAGGTCTACTAATTCAATTAGATTGGTTCTAAAGTCCATTACCTAACTCTTATGAATATCTACAACTTTGTAGAAGGAAACGAAAGTTAATTCGGACCATAAGTGGTCCAATTCATTAAGATAAGAAAACTAACTCTAATCCTAAGTCCACTAATCCGGCCCATTAACTCAAGGCCTGGTCCAACTGAATCAACTAACGGTCACAGGTGAACTAACAGACAACATGAGTCAACAGTCAAGGTCAAGTCAAGTCCAGGGTCAACGGTCAAGTCAAAGGGTCAAACACTGATCAAGGTCAATTGGTCAACGATTTGGTCAAATGAGTCAACTCAGTTAGTTGAATCTGGTTTAGACTGAATTAACTCAGTCAGATGATCTAAGTCAGGTGAGTCAGCTAGAGTGACTGGGATGACTAACATGCCTAAATCCCTTGGTGCACAACAGACTTTCACTCTTCTTCATAACAAGACTGATACTAACACACCTATTGACAGAACTTCACAAGCCAAAGTACAATACAATTATTCTTAAATGAACTTCAAACTTCAATTACAATTACAAACTAAGTTTACCTGCAATTGCAGCTTTAAGCTTTTCACAGCAATCACTTAACTATAACCCTACAACTACCATCTCAGCTACACCTTCCCTGCCTGCAACTTCATATCACTACGGCCTCACAAATACTACAACCAATTACTAAAACATCTTAACTCAGCCCCTAACCATTCTGAGTTCATCCCAATACCTACACTGCCTGCACATTCAAATTTCTACAATCCATGTAACTCAGCTCATTGCACAATCAAATGTAGCAACACCATCTCTTCCCCGTCACTGTGATTATACAACACAACTCCAAATCTCAACCACTGTTCTGTATCCAACAGTTTCATGCCTACGCCACCAATTACAGTTCTAACTCTAAGACATTTCAACTCAAACATCCATGCACAACATATCTCAGCTCATAATAACTCTGCACTTCAAATACCCATTCTAAAACAATCTCACTATCAACCTCATAAACAACCACATGAACCCAGCAACACCAGCTCAGACCAACAACACCATATCAGCTCAATTCAAGAAAATAACACCACCTGTTCAATTCCATTACTAACTCCAGAAACTCTACTCTTAATTTTCCTCTCAGATCTTCCATTCAAAAACAACTAACACAACAAGTACTTGATTCTATAACACACATCAATGAATATAATTCAATTCAAATAGAAATGAAAGGATTACCTTAGACCCAAATCCAATCTCTGCCAATCCAACAATCTTCACTGCTAACTCAATTCAACTCCAATCGACACCAAATACCCGCCTCCTACTTTCTCAATCACTATCTTCTCCATCTTGAATTCCATCTTCAACAGTTTGTCTTTGGAACCCTAATTCCAATTCATCACAGAAACATAGCTCTCCAATCCTCCACTGTAAATCGAAGATTGAACACCAAATCTTATTCTTTGCTTCTCAATACACAAAACCCAACTTCAAATAATTGGTCTCATAATCAATTCCACATAATTCCTTAATCAACTTCCTCTTTCAGAAACCTTAGCTTCACCAAAAAAGTCTCAGAACTTCAATTTAAAACCCAATATTTGTTTCTTCATCGAACTATAGCTCTAAATCTTCATCCTTTACATCTTCGGAACCTCAATCAAATCTATAAACCCTATTTCTGTCAACTGAATCACCCTTCTCCTCGAATCAGAATCAACTACATCGAACTAACACCACTACCATCACCCAATACTTGATCTTACGATACTTGTTTTGATCACGAACTCCCTATTTTATTCACTCAATTCACCAGCAGGTGAAAACGGAGGAGAAGAGAAGAAGGAAGAAGAAGAAAAGAAGGGAAAGAAGATGAGAAGAAATGATTTCTTCGATTTGGTTTTGGGAGATAAGAACGATGGAGAATACTAATGCACCCACTTTCTGTGATAAGGGCAGCCGATGTCGGTTTACTGCAAAAAGTCTAATTTACCCTTCATACTCATCCTATGATACCTTCTTCGTCCGGTATCCGATTGACACATTCGAGTAGTCCGTTCCGCGTAACTTTTCGAGATCTATTCAACGATACTAGTTTTGTATCTAGATCGTTGTTCGATTAATTTCTATTAATTAACGTTCGTATTAAACTAATCGAGTTATTATCGGCTAAAACGCCTCTTGATTGGTCTAATAGCGTTGACGAGCTTGAGGGTCTTTACAGCAAAGATTGTATTCCTTATTATATAAATGTTTTAGTTCATAAACATACCGATTTTAGAAAGTAACTTACTTAAGTATGCAAACGGGTACGCATACCTAAGTGGTCAGACCGAGTTTGGTTACATCAGTACGTGTACGGGTGCGCATACCAATCCACACTTCCAAACTCCAGCAGAAATTCACAGACGTGAAACTTCCGCCAGTATGCATACGGGTACGCATACTTGCCCGAGTTTCCAACAACCGCCGGTACGTGTACGGGTACACATACTTTAGGTTCCCGGTTTTGGACTTTTACACAAATGTGAGAACACTATGTTTATATCCAAACATGGTTACTTGATCTAAACTCTCATTTCAATCATTGATACTTTCTTAGAGGATGTTATAATAGTTGTTATTCACAAACTATTTTCATCAAAGCGATTTTCAAGTTATTGAAATAATCAACATGACTTTCGTCACGAGTAAAGATGAACTTGGCCAAAGCGAAAGCTTACCAACACATATTTCGAGAAATAGATAAGCGAGATAAACTCGGCTCGAAATAGCAAATGTGTATAATTGAAGTCTATATAGGAATACGACTTTTGTCTCAAAATAGGAGATATAATAAATACACTTTTGAGTGATAGATAAGTTCAAGTCTCCATATACCTCTTTGTTGATGAAGTTCCACAAGTTCCCTTGAGTAGTTCTTCGTCTTCATTTGATGAACGCCGTGGAGTCTAGAGCTCAACTACACTTACTATCCTAGTCCGAGACTTAGCTATAAGTAGACTAGAAATCAAGACTTATAGTTTTGGTAACTAAAATTGACAAACAAGCTTGAGATAGCAACGCTTGCGAGTTCGGCTGAGCAATGCTCTAACAATCTCCCCCTTTGTCAATTTTAGTGACAAAACTATCAATACATATGGAATACAAAATAAATAAACTTTGTAGCTTCTCTTCCAAATGCTTGATCTCCTTGGTTCTTCAACATTACTCGAAATCTTCATCACTTCCAAGTACTCCAATGATTCCAAAGGTATTCAATTCAGCATCATCGTTGTTGAAGATCCGTATCCATAACAATGAGAAAACAATAGCTCTCAATCATTGTTATACAGTGTCATAGTATTATTACACAAAATCAAAGTTCAAATGCATTCATCAAGAAGTTTATAAATATACAAGATAACCCCTATAATATTCCACAACCGCACTCCCCATAAATATTTGGAAATTAAGCTCAAGTTCAATTAAGAACTCTCCTGAAAAGACGAGGGTACCCAAATATACCTCAATCTAAAACTTGTTTACCTATAAGTCCTTTCTCCGAAAGTGATTATGTATGGACTGAGTCGAGACAATACAACTAATCTGTTCACACTTCGTGTGATCGTCTATGGATACGAGATCGAGACAATACGACAACAAGATAACTTGTGTGATTGACTATGGATACAAGATCGAGACAATGCAACAACGAAGTATGATTACTTGATAAAAGGTTCGGACTTAACCAAACACTATAGGATTGCTATCAAGTAATTAGGAATTAACGTTTGTGTATTTTACTTCTAATTATAATAAAACAATTATAATTTCGGAAATAGAAAAGTAAAAGACACAGCAAGATTTTGTTAACGAGGAAACCGCAAATGCAGAAAAACCCCGGGACCTTGTCAAGAATTGAATACTCTCAGAATTAAGCCGATATACAAAATCTAAACCAACTTCGTATAGTTGAGACCAAGCAACTAAACCTATAGTTCACCTTGTTCCCTCAGTATCCATGCGCCCCCAACTTGTAATAAGTCATGCACTTGGAACAATTCCTTTGGTTCGTATTCCAAACAGTAAAGGAAAAACAAATCTGTTCGGTAACAACTCTTTTCAAACAAAGTGATATGAGTTTCACAAAAGGCTCTTTTGTTTATCCCAATAAACTCCTTTGTCGGGTTCTTAGATCAATCTATTCAACAACTACCAAAGTAATTGTTTAGACTATGCAATCAATACTATTAATCACAAAGAAATGTATTGATGCCGATCTACACAACTAATCAACCCAATCTATCATAAAGATAAACCGATTATAGTTGGATCCCTCCAGTAAATCAAGTTTTGTGCACACCAAAGATTATGAACTCAAATAAGAAATCTTCTTTGTCTTCAAATCTTCTTAGATCTTCAATAAACACCTGCACACAAACAACTTGAATCTCTTGTGATCAATCACACACAGAACGGTGTCTGTTAACAATGGATTATCACAAGACGTCTTTAGATCTACAAACAGTTCTAAAGGTCCCCGTCGACACTTCGATCTAGTTTGAGTGAATCTTATATCAGAAGAGAAGATTCTCAAGCATAAACAAACTAGGTGCAATCAAAGTTCAACAACTGTTAGTCAATCAAATCAATCAAAAACTAATAATAAACCGCAATTATCTAGTTTTCCACCAACAGTGCTCGTATAGCTTCACAATCCCAAAGAAGTCTTTAAAACGAGCGGTCGTAAGAGATTTCGCCTAATTAGGGTACTTTCCTCTCCGAATAAACGACTCCACCAGTAACAACACAGCGAGGTAGTTTTGTTGGTTCTGAGAATTAGTTTGCTCGAAATATAAACTTCAATATTTATAGACCAAGGAAGTTTGGACACCAAGGAATTTCCAAAACAGAATATTATCAAAGATATGCAATAAAGTCCAAATCGGTTTTCATAATTCCTGGAAATGCTCTGTCCAAAATCTCAGTAGAAAATCTCCAATTAGTAAATGCACATTACCAATTTTTATTTTCTAAAGATATGCATTTAATTGCTGGAAATTAAAAGCATATAAAACTAAAAACCTTAATTAAAAGATTCTCAATTTATTTCGATCCGGGATTCTCCTTTAGTTATTAAGGAATATCTTTGAAAAATAAAAGATAAGAATTACTGCACATGTTCAAAGTATGTCGACATCTTTACTTTGTAAATCCTTTTTCATATTTACAATCTTGGAACCGATTTTCCACACTTCCAAACAAGTTTAGAATTGGTTCATCTGACTTCCAAGAACTATGTGATTGATTATCCTATCAAATCACCAATCATGGGTTTAACGGTTCTACCAAAACAAGTTTCGGTTTTACCTCCATGTGGGTACTAGGATCATTCACACTAGCTTTCCAAAAATTGGTTGACTAGGTACTAGGATCGGTTACCACATATTTATGGTATTTAACTTGTAATCGGTTGCACAAGTCATAGGATCGGTTACCAATTACTAAGACTTGTTGCACCTCTTACAAGGATCGATTCCACATACTTGTGATCAGTTGCACCTCTTACTAGGATCGGTTCCCCAATGTCTACAGTTGGTCATACCAATTACAATATATCGATCATACCATCTCAAGTGATTACTTAAGATCGATTTCACTAATAAAAGTCACACCAATACAAAAGTCAGGCATTGTGAATAGTTTTACCAAGATACATAAACAAGTTATGAGCAGTTATACTAAACGCACATATTGGTAATCCAAAGATTTGCAATGAATAACAATACCAATAAGCCTAGCGATTTCCCTTTCGATTCATAAAACAAGTTTATGAATTGTACTTCCTTTAAATGAATGTAAAACATTGTTTCCTAGGACGAAATCTTCACCCATACCCATACATAATCATAATAGCATTCATACGATTATGTCGATGTCTTATATACGAAGTTCAAAAGATAGACGTTATACTTCGTATTGTAATTCCTTAATACTATGTCTAACTAGAGTATAATCATTCACAGCTTCGCAGTTATGTTTTCAATATGCACGACTTGAAAAATACGTTATGAATGAAACAGTTCAAGTCAAATATTACTAACCTCAAGAGGAAGGATGATGTCATCGTTGTAGTTCTTTACTTCTTCACATTCTTCAAAGTCTTCACGTAATACTTGTAAGTCTCATATCCTAGTAACTTTCTAGCTAACCTATACGAAGTTGACTCTAGTAAATAATCAAGCGACTCTTTAAAGGAGTTTTGATTCACTAAAATATGACAACCAAACTTGACATACCAACGCTTGGTGGGTTCAACCGAGATATGCTCTAACAATCTCCCCCTTTGTCAATTTTAGTGACAAAACTCCTACATCATATGGATAAACAAATTACAAGAATTCATTACACATACGCTTGATTCCAAGTTTCAACAACACAATAACCTGTATACATTCAATTTATAAATGTCGTTGTTGACATTATAATAACAAAGCTAATACTCCCTCTAAAGGTAAGATAGGTAGATTTTCAATCCGCACGTCTTTGTTATTTCCTTTGTAGTTAAGATAACCACAAGTATCAATATGATATGTTACAGCCCCTTAGTCTATGCTTTACTCTTTCGTTAGATATAACATTTAAGCACCATTGTCCTTTCCTTAGTGATACCAAATCACTTGTTTACTCCATATATTTCTCCCCCTTTTTGTCACAAAATGACAAAGGTATGAGCAAATAAAACACAAACCAAAAGGATATTACAAATCTTAAAAAAAAAGACTTGCAAAACCTATAAGAGTTAAGCACGAGGGTTCCACACACCATTTTAGATAACCAATATCAAAACCGAAACTACAAAGTAATTTTGTTTTGATATGTTACCAAGGAAACAATTGCCCGAATCAATTTTCCCTAATAGTTTAGCAAATCAAAAATTGACTAAGCACCTTAGTTCTTTTGCTAAACCGATTGTTCGATAAGACCAAAATAAAGATCAAAATTAACTCTATTTTTCTCATCAGGTTCTAATTATTCAAATAATAACTTAGACCTTTCAATTTTAAACAAAATAAGTACTAGGTTAGTTAACTAGCATTTCTTGTTAAGGCACTTGATTAGACTTGAATAACCGAAACCTCCACTTTGATAAGTCTAACTAAGATCAGAATTAACTTAGTTTCTCTTATCCGGAATCGAATTGGACTAAACAATTGACCCCGAAGACCTTTTTGTTAAACCATAAACAATTCATACAAACCAAATAAATCAACTTGCATAATTATTTACCTCAACCGGAAGCAATTGAAACAAACATAGACATTATAGTACCGCAATTGCACCGAAATTCTGTAAGCCTAAACAATTGATACCAAACCATAAAGAAAGATAACAATATTTTTCTTAACCGGAAACAATTGAATCACACACACATCCATACACAAATAATGGAATAAACATCAATTGTACCGAAATTTTGTTAAGCAAAAGCAATAAATATATGCAATAAAATCAGGCTTTTCTTAAACAGGAAAAAGATTAAACAACAAATTCGTTACCTCAAGCTTTACATCCTCTTCACCCCAGAAAGATATATCATTTAGCGCAAGTTCACATAGAACTCTCCTCCGTTGTGTTGTTATCCTCCCGCCAAAACAAAAGAACAACAACAAAGAGCAACCTTTACCAGAGAAAGGTTGAAAATCGGTTTTAACTAATGAGATGCAAAAGTTGAAACCCCGAAACACATATGCTTTAATGCTAAACCAAAAACTATTCAACATATTGTGACTTTTTCACACATGAGTTTCAATCAGAACCCCTTATGATCCTTCGATAAAGCCTACCAACATGGGTTAGAACTCAATCCCGCTAAATCATAAAGTCATCCAAACCGTAAGGGTCCACACCATATGAGATCGAATATTAAGGTTATTAAAACTTAAATCAAACATCCCATAAACATACATAGCAATAATATAAAGCATTCAAGCATAGGCTATGTAATCGAAAAACTATCACAAGAAAAATTATTAAATAATAATTTTATTCATTAAATAAATAGATAGTTTTATTCAAAATAGACTTTATACAATTATTGAAAGAAATCAAAAACTGATGTCTATTTTTTCATTTTTTGAAACTATAATTTTATCCTTTTAGAGCTTCCTTCAAAGTTGAAGACGGATCAGAAGATTTCACAGGATTCCAATCATCTTCTATGATTACTAGTCTTGATTCAAGACTAATAACATTGTCATTGACTTCCTTTACTTCCTTTCGCAAATCCTTTTCCATGTTCCTTACTTCACATAAGATTAGATCTAACTTTAGTGAAAGATTCTTGAGAAGATTATCATTGAGAGAAGAGATTTCTTCATTAGGAACATCTTGATGAAGCTCTGCTGATGAATCCGAATCACCATCAGAAGATTCGAGACGAAGTTTCTTGTTAGGAAACAGTATGGTCCATACTTTTTCGGTTTTGCGAGAGTTGCAGCTAGAGGTAGACATTCTGTCAAAGCTCTATAAAATGAAGTAAGAGGTCTCTCCTCTTATAAGTTCAAGAACTTTCTCTCAAAATCTTTGAGAATATTATTTCAATTAAATTCTTAACCGAAATATTATTTTTAGAAATATTTTTACCCAAATATTTACATTCATATCCTTACTGTATACTTTTTGAAGGTAACCAGTAAGGATTCATGATAACCAATTAGGTTGTTATTTTTCGGTTGTTGAGTCTTCTTCCTTTGAAGGTTTCAACATCCTTATGGATTTGAGAAGCTATTGTGTTTGAACTTTTAGGTTCAACCCTTAATCTTGATGTAAGATCTTAATGTTCGAAAATCTTATTCTCCCTTTTAGAAGAGATTTTTGATCTAGACTTAGATCTTGAATTTTTATAGAGTCTCCCTCCCTGTTTAGTATCAGGACATTTCCTCTGATAATGCCCTCTTTGTTTGCATTGGAAACAAACACCAGAAGTATTCTGATTTCTGGATTTAGATTTCACAAATTTATCTAACCTCCCCTCCTTGCCTTTTGATGCAATCATATCAGGTGATGGTTTTCCAAAGCAATTGAGTTTATCTCTCAGTTTCTGATTTTCTGCTTTTAACTTCCTTATCTCATCTTGACAACATTTAATGTCGAGAACGAGTTTAGATACTTGTACCTTTTCGTAACATTGAGAGACCTCGATTTTCTCAAGTCGTTTGTTAAAAAAAAATTATCATTCAGAAAACTCCTTTTGAGTTGATTAAGCGATGATTTTATTCCATTGATGTCAGATTCAAGAAGCTGAGTCCTTTTATCTTTACATGGAAACATTTCTTTGAAAATCGTAGGGTTAAACTCTTCTTGAGTATCTAGAGTTGAAAGAATTTCAGAGTTAGAGACTTCTGCAATGGTTGCAATATTATCCACCATATAGTCTTAATCATCCTCGTCAGGAGAATAGTCAAGGGTTGCAGTATATGCATTTCTCTTCCATTGGTTATCCTTAGTTGGGCAATCCGGAGAAATATGACCAAATCCTCTACATTTGTAGCATTGAGGAATATCATCATTATCATCCCAAGTGTCTTCACGCTTATGTGTATAAATGTGATTCCTTTTTTACGCAGGAGATTCTCTTTTTCGGTGTCTCAACAATTTGTTGAATCGTTGAGTAATAAGAGACAAATGATGATTTAGTTCAGCTTCATCTCAGCATTTTGATCTTCCTGATCTTAGGAGTTTTCCGAATATTGAGTCGGAACCTTTCTACCATCTTTATAGGCCAGATTGTCTTTTTGTTTAGACAAATACTCCTGATCATATATCTTTAGTTTTCCAACAAGGGAACTTCTCGATAAGGAGGAAAGATCATTAGCTTCGATGATTGCATGCTTCTTAGAATCATATCTAGATGTCAACGATCTGAGAATTTTGCACACTATATCCTTTTTAGAAATAGTCTTTCCAAGTGAGAAAGAAGAATTTACCATCTCAGAGAGTTTGATATAAAACTCTTCAAAAGTGTCGTTGTCATCCATTCGAAGGTTTTCCCAATCGGACGTAAGAGTTTGAAGTCTAGCTTCTTTCTCTGATATATTTCCTTCGAATACGATCTGAAGATTATCCCAAGCTTCTTTCGAAGTTTGACATGTTAATACATGATGTTGTAGATCACGACTTACAACATGTATAATAGCATTCAAACCATCTGAATTTTGCTTAGCAAAAGCCTTTTATTCGTTTGAAAAATCCACTAAGCGTTTAAACTCAGTTTCCGAATTTTCTACTTTCAGGAGATTATAACCATCGACGACTAATAACAAAGTATTAAAGTCTCGTGATTGAAGAAAAGATCTCATAGCATATTTCCAACATAGATAATTTGTTCCGTCAAATCTTGGCGGTACGTTAATTGAAGTCGATTCATGAGAACTCGAGTTCATTTCTTATAGGATGGATCGCACCAAACACAAATTGTTAGATCTTTTCGTGTTTGCCTGCTCTGATACCAATTGAAAAGACGAGGGTACCCAAATATACCTCAATCTAAAACTTTTCCACCTATAAGTCTTTTCTCCGAAAGTGATTGTCTATGGACTGAGTCGAGAAAATACAACTAATCGGTTCACACTTTGTGTGATCGTCTATGGATACGAGATCGAGACAATACGACAACAAGATGACTTGTGTGATTGACTATGGATACAAGATCGAGAAAATACAACAACGAAGTATGATTACTTGATAAAAGGTTCGGACTTAACCAAATACAATAGGATTGCTGCTATCAAGTAATTAGGAATTAACGTTTGTGTATTTTACTTCTAATTATAATAAAACAATTATAATTGCGGAAATAGAAAAGTAAAAGACGCAGCAAGATTTTGTTAACGAGTAAACCGCAAATGCAGAAAAACCCTGGAACCTTGTCCAGAATTGAATACTCTCAGAATTAAGCCGCTATACAAAATCTAAACCAACTTCGTATAGTTGAGACCAAGCAACTAAAACTATAGTTCACCTAGTTCCCTCAGTATCCCTGCGCCTCCAACTTGTAATAAGTCACGCACTTGGAACAATTCCTTTGGTTCGTATTCCAAACAGTAAATGAACAACAAATCTATTCGGTAACAACTCTTTTCAAACAAAGTGATATGAGTTTCACAAAAGGCTCTTCCGTTTATCCCAATAAACTCCTTTGTCGGGTTCTTAGATCAATCTATTCAACAACTACCAAAGTAATTGTTTAGACTATGCAATCAATACTATTTATCACAAAGAAATGTATTGATGCCGATCTACACAACTAATCAACCCAATCTATCACAAAGATAAACCGATTATAGTTGGATCCCTCCAGTAAATCAAGTTTTGTGCACACCAAAGATTATGAACTCAAATAAGAAAACTTCTTTGTCTTCAAATCTTCTTAGATCTTCGATAAACACCTACACACAAACAACTTGAATCTCTTGTAATCAATCACACACATAACGGAGTCTGTTAACAATGGATTATCACAAGACGTCTTTAGATCTACAAACAGTTCTAAAGGTCCCCGTCGACACTTCGATCTAGTTTGAGTGAATCTTATATCAGAAGAGAAGATTCTCAAGCATAAACAAACTAGGTGCAATCAAAGTTCAACAACTGTTAGTCAATCAAATCAATCAAAAACTAATAATAAACCGCAATTATCTAGTTTTCCACCAACGGTGCTCGTATAGCTTCCCAATCCCAAAGAAGTCTTTAAAACGAGCGGTCGTAAGAGATTTCGCCTAATGAGGGTACTTTTCTCTCCGAATAAACGACTCCACCAGTAACAACACAGCGAGGTAGTTTTGTTGGTTCTGAGGATTAGTTTGCTCGAAATATAAACTTCAATATTTATAGACCAAGGAAGTTTGGACACCAAGGAATTTCCAAAACCGAATATTATCAAAGATATGCAATAAAGTCCAAATCGGTTTTCATAATTCCTGGAAATGCTCTGTCCAAAATCTCAGTAGAAAATCTCCAATTAGTAAATGCACATTACCAATTTTTATTTTCTAAAGATATGCATTTAATTGCTGGAAATTAAAAGCATATAAAACTAAAAACCTTAATTAAAAGATTCTCAATTTATTTCGATCCTGGATTCTCCTTTAGTTATTAAGGAATATCTTTGAAAAATAAAAGATAAGAATTACTGCACATGTTCAAAGTATGTCGACATCTTTACTTTGTAAATCCTTTTTCATATTTACAATCTTGGAACCGATTTGCCACACTTCCAAACAAGTTTAGAATTGGTTCATCTGACTTCCAAGAACTATGTGATTGATTATCCTATCAAATCACCAATCATGGGTTTAACAGTTCTACCAAAACAAGTTTCTGTTCTACCTCCATGTGGGTACTAGGATCAGTCACATTAGCTTTCCAAAAATTGGTTGACTAGGTACTAGGATCGGTTACCACATATTTATGGTATTTAACTTGTAATCGGTTGCACAAGTCATAGGATAGGTTACCAATTACTAAGACTTGTTGCACCTCTTACAAGGATCGATTCCACATACTTGTGATCAGTTGCACCTCTTACTAGGATCGGTTCCCCAATGTCTACAGTTGGTCATACCAATTACAATATATCGATCATACCATCTCAAGTGATTACTTAAGATCGATTTCACTAATAAAAGTCATACCAATACAAAAGTCAGGCATTGTGAATAGTTTTACCAAGATACATAAACAAGTTATGAGCGGTTATACTAAACGCACATATTGGTAATCCAAAGATTTGCAATGAATAACAATACCAATAAGCCTAGCGATTTCCCTTTCGATTCATAAAACAAGTTTATGAATTGTACTTCCTTTAAATGAATGTAAAACATTGTTTCCTAGGACGAAATCTTCACCCATACCCATACATAATCACAATAGCATTCATATGATTATGTCGATGTCTTATATACGAAGTTCAAAAGATAGACGTTATACTTCGTATTGTAATTCCTTAATACTATGTCTAACTAGAGTATAATCATTCACAGCTTCGCAGTTATGTTTTCAATATGCACGACTTGAAAAATACGTTATGAATGAAACAGTTCAAGTCAAATATTATTAACCTCAAGAGGAAGGATGATGTCATCATTGTAGTTCTTTACTTCTTCACATTCTTCAAAGTCTTCACGTAATACTTGTAAGTCTCATATCCTAGTAACTTTCTAGCTAACCTATACGAAGTTGACTCTAGTAAATAATCAAGCGACTCTTTAAAGGAGTTTTGATTCACTAAAATATGACAACCAAACTTGACATACCAACGCTTGGTGGGTTCAATCGAGCTATGCTCTAACATCTCCCCCTTTGTCAATTTTAGTGACAAAACTCTTACATCTTATGGATAAACAAATTACAAGAATTCATTACACATACGCTTGATTCCAAGTTTCAACAACACAATAACCTGTATACATTCAATCTATAAATGTCGTTGTTGACATTATAATAACAAAGCTAAAACTCTAAGTCTTGATTTCTAGTCTACTTATAGCTAAGTCTCGGACTAGGATAGTAAGTGTAGTTGAGCTCTAGACTCCACGGCGTTCATCGAATCAAGACGAAGAACTACTCAAGGGAACTTGTGGAGTTTCATCAACAAAAGGTATGCGGACACTTGAACCTATCTATCACTCAAAAGTCTATCTATTCTATCTCATATTTTGAGACAAAAGTCGTATTGCTATATAAACTTCAATTATACACATTTGCTATTTCGAGCCGAGTTTATCTCGCTTATCTATTTCTCGAAATATGTGTTGGTAAGATTTCGGTTTACCCAAGTTCATCTTTACTCGTGATGAAAGTCATGTTGATTATTTCAATAACTTGAAAATCGCTTTGATGAAAATAGTTTGTGGATAACAACTATTATAACATCCTTTAAGAAAGTTTCAATAATTGAAATGAGAGTTTAGATCAAGTAACCATGTTTGGATATAAACATAGTGTGTTCTCACATTTGTGTAAAAGTCCAAAATCGGGAACCTAAAGTATGCGTACCCGTACGCGTATTGGCGGTTGTGGCGGAAAGTTCACGTCCGTGAATTTTTTATGGAGTTTGGAAGTGAAAACAAACTCAATCCGGTCACTTAAGTATGCGTACCCATTTGCATACCTAAGAAGGTTACTTTCTAAAATCGGTTTGTTCATGAACTAAAACATTTATATAATAAGGAATGCAAACTTTGCAAACCGTGGCTATAATGTTCATGAATTGATTCGAGTGAATCAAAATCGATTTTTCTTCGGTTGTGTCTTGTATACTTCTATGAGATCTAAGCAATTGAACAACTCTCTAAATAGTTCATTTGAGTCTCTTGAACTAGTTATGGTGAAGATGAATAAGGTTGATTTGAAAGTTCTCATATGGCTAACCATTGGTTAACAATTGTTGAACAACCTAAGTGTACACGTTTAGGTACGGTTACCCAAACCTAAATGAAGGTGCATTTCATTTGTGTATAACAAGCTAAGTTCGATCTAACGGTTGAAAGATATTAGCTTAAATCTAATCAGGTTTTCATCTAACAGTGAATATTGAATGCTTTGTTACTAAGGTAACTTAGATTGCAAACCCTGATTTGAAATCTATATAAAGGAGAACTCTAGCAACTAGGAAACCTAATCCCCACACCTCCTGTGTGATACTAGTTGCATAAGCTAGAGTCGATTCTCCTTTAACCTTAGGTTTTTCACGAAACCCTATAGGTTAACGACTTAGAGACTTTATTGGGATTGTGAAGCCAGACCCAACTATTTTCTCTGTAATTGCGTGATCTGATCTTGCTGTTTTCTATCGTGATTGAGTACAATCATAAGATTGGATTGATATTTATACCAGTGATAGGCAAGATAGAAAAGTAGTCACAAACACCTTCGTCTCATCGTTTATGATTCCACAATATCTTGTTTCGTTAATCGATTAATATTATTGTGAGGTGATTGATAATACTAGGTTGTTCTTCGGGAATATAAGTCCGGGTTATCAATTGGTTCCTGTTCACCTTGATTTATCGACGGAACAAAAAATCGTATGTATATCTATGGGAGACAGATTTATCTATTCAATAGACTTTTCTGTGTGAGACAGATTTGTTTATCAAGTCTTCGACTTTGGGTCGTCGCAACTCTTAGTTGTGGGTGAGATCAGCTAAGGGAATCAAGTGCGTAATATCCTGCTGGGATTAGAGACGTATGGAACGCAACTGTACCTTGAATCAGTGTGAGATTGATTAGGGTTCAACTACAGTCCAGACTGAAGTTAGTTTTGTAGTAGGCTAGTGTCTGTAGCGGCTTAATACAGTGTGGTGTTCAAATCTGGACTAGGTCCCGATGTTTTTATGCATTTGCGGTTTCCTCATTAACAAAACTTCTGGTGTCTGTGTTATTTCTTTTCCGCATTATATTTTGTTATATAATTGAAATATCACAGGTTGTGCGTTGAATCGATCAATTGGTAAATCCAACCTTTGGTTGTTGAGTGAAATTGATTGATCCTTGAACATTGGTCTTTGGTACCGTTCAAGTTATTTCTCTTATATTCAATCAGGCTCGCAAATTCCTATTTGTTAGATTTCAGATTGAATCGAGAAATTGAGATATAACTCTTTGGTATACTTTTTATTAAGATTGAGTCTGAATGTCTAGTTGATTCTCTTGAAAGTATATTGGAGTTAGTCCATATATATTACTAAGCGAAATATTGGGTGAGGTTGTTATACCCTCGCTTTTTCAATTGGTATCAGAGCAGGCAAACACGTTTAAGACCTCATAAGTCTGTGTTTGTAGCGATCTGACTATATGGACAGAAGTGTTATCTCAATAAATGCACCACCAGATCCATGGATTTCAGAATTATCTTCCATGACTGATTTTATGAAATCTGTAGAAGAAATTCTATCTAAACCTCCACTAGGTTTAAAATCCTTTGAAATATTTTCAGGAATTGAAAAGAAACTTGAGAGCTTATCTTCTGATGTTGATCTATATCTCCAGAATGAACAAGAATCTCTTGACAGACTAAATCAAGTTATGATAGATAATGTTAATGTTGAGGTTGACATTGATTTACTAATCAGTGAGAGCAGTGCTCCTCCTCTGCGTAATCCAATTAGTTATAAGAAACTAAACGAATTACAAGAGGAGTTTAAATCCCAGTCATCTGAGTGTATCACCTCAAAGCATGAACCAATTCATTGCTCAATTACTGATACTACCTATCAAGATAGTAGTAGTACCTTCTTTTATAAAGAAGTCAGGATGTCTCTTTTTATCAAAAGAGTTTCCCTTCACAGTACTAAAAACTATCTGCAAAAGCTGTCTTTCACAAGTCGGAAATCAAGAAATCAGAAACACAAACCTCCTTGTTTTCTTAAAATTCTTTGATAGACTTATAAAAACAGTTCCTTGGGAGTTTTTCAACACTTCAAGATGTAAGAGTTGCTGGAAAGAAACTCTCTCTTGGTGTCACGGTGTGCTAGATATGTTGGTCATTGTAACCATTCATAAGTTATTCAAGGAAACTTTTGTTGAGTTGTTGCTCCAAACTCCTTGTTTAAGTTGCATTACCAAATGAGTCCTCACTCGCACACGTACGGTTCACACACTTTGAACCCGGTTTCCATACGGGTTTGAATCTTGTTCCAGAACGTACTTGAACCGGCTCATGTCCACCGTTTGACACAATAAAAGAGGGAGACCCTCTTCGTATTCTTCTCCCCCTCCTTCATCTCTTCTGTTAGTGTACGAAGAAGAAAAACCAACTGTTCACAAACACTCCTTCTCCTCCAACTCATTTCTTCACTTTTTTGTGTTTGGTTTTCTCTATTTAACTCTGGAGAAGCTCGTGTATGTTGGGTTAAGAACTATTCTTACTTTTGTCAACGTTTTGAAACTCCACCATTATCGTTTGCTCACGAACCAAATAAGTATCTCAACCTTCTCTTTGAGAATTTGTTTTCAACTATGGCACATATGAGAACTAGTCATGTTGGGAGCTCAAGTGGTCATGCAAGGGATGATTCCTTTTTTGACCCCAGTATCCGTGCTAGGTTTGTTGACCCTGCTGCCCGTGTCTTCTATTTGGAGTACAAGAACAAACAACCAATTTTTGAAAGATACTATAGTGAGTCAGAAATTGAGGTACAAGGTTTAACTGATTTTTTTCAAAAATCACTCCTGCGGCATCATTCACAAACTATTAGGATTTGCTCATATTGAGATGACTGCACAGTTTTATGCTAATATTCATGATCCAGACCCAGCCAATTGCATGTTCAAAACTATGGTTGGAGGTACTACTTTCACTATGGATCGTCATATTATTGCTTACCTGTTGGATTTAACTTATGTTGGTGGTGCTCGATTTCCTCCTCATGAGAATGAAAGATTACTCCTCAAGTGATGTCAAACTGTCTCTTTAATAGAGATGTCTCTCGGAGAGATGGCAAGATTGATGTTCATGGTGCTGGTTTGTTTCTCAAAGTTGCTAGGAAACTGATTATGGCCAATATGATGCCAAACACTATTGACAGTATGCTATGGACCAGGTCTCTTGCTGAATTGGTCTGTTATATTGTTGAAGGGAGAGACATTGATTTATGCGGACTTATTGTTAACCAGATGATAAGTGTGAAACATATTTCAAATAAAACTCCAGGCTTTCCTTGCCTCATTTCAAGGATTTGCAGTCACTTTGGCATCACTCCTTTTGGATCTGATCTTGGTGGTCCAAAGTTCTGAGTAAGGCAAGCATTGAAAAGATGAGGCATTCTTTAACCAGTGTTCCAGCAAATACCTCTGCAACTGCAAACTATGAGCTTGTCCGTCTTCGACATGAAGTTGAGTGCATGAAAGAGCAGATGGAGTATGCTGAAGCAGAACATCCAGATCTAATTGATAGACGCATTTATGTGTCTATTTTCATCTCTATTGTGTATATTGTTAGTACCCATTTTTGTACTAATTTTGGCATTTTATCCCTTTGTAGGTGTTTTTGGAAAAATGGGCTTTTGCGGTGAAATTGGCTCGAAAAGTGGTTTTTGCGCTCATGGGAGAAAATTACTAAGGGGTATCCACTTGCTATTCGCACCCCTGGTCCGGATAAGGGGAGGTCACCCCATTCGTTTGAACGTGAGTTTTGGCGGGAAAACCAAACTACACCTGCACAACTTCCTGGCGAGACTTTGGGTGAGATTTTCTCGGTGATTTCCTAGCTTTTGGATCTGCATGAAGTTGTGAGATTAAAACAGAGCCGGTAGATGAGTTCTCAACGTAAGAAAAACAAGTTTCCATTTTTATTTTTCTCAAAACAGGAAAAAAATATTACGGTGAAGTTTGGTTCTATATTTGGATAGGAGAAGATATTCTCACAGGTTTTTGTTACCAAGCTTGAAGAGATATCAATAGAGAAGTTTTGAGTTGAAAAAGGAAGAAGAATACGCGTGAAGAGTAAACAGGGAAGAAAAAATCCCGTATCTTGCTGTGGAGGAAAAAAAAGATTTTTCCGACAGATTTAGAGAGCCTGTCGTGTATATAAAGGCTTGGGGGAGTCTCAAGAAGGGGTGTCGAAAGTTAGGGGAAGTTTAGAACACCACAGAGTCGAGAAATCAAAGTTGAAGAAAACCCGCTGCTGCTGCTGAAGAACACGAAGAACTTCGACCCACACCGAACCGTCGCAGAAGCAGTCTTATGTTCAACTACAGAAAGCTGTTATCGTTTTTCACTGTCGTTGCTTAATACTTCAGCGACCATTACTTTCCTTACAAAAATCCTTCTGTAACTACAGCTCGTCCTTCTTAATAAAAACACCTTATTTGAGCAATGAAATCAACTTTTGAGCATATTTCTATTATGAGGAGCTAAACCCCTTAGCCGAGGCGACGGATGAAGCCATTGTTCCATGAAAAGTGGTATAATTCTATTTTAATTATTTTTGCAATTTTTTATATGATTATTTGCATATAACTAATATAGGAAAATTGATTTTTATTGAGTAGTTGTGAATTGTTTTGATGGGACATGCTAGGTTTTAAAACTTTTGATGTTTCATGCTTTATGTTTACAATTATTACTTCAAAAATCTATTAGAGGCAAAATATTAGAATCACTTAAAAAGAAAAAAATTGCATAAATATTGATTAGAGTTTATCATTTAATTGGTCAATGGTGGAATCCAGAGTCTCGGTGTTTTCTTTATATTTTTGATACAACTTTATTTAATTGTTGAGTTTAATTTGAGTCTAGAAAATCCTTCACAAGTTCGAGAAACGAATCTTTTTACCACTACAACTACAAAACACATCACTAATCGAGAAGTTTTATGAAATTGCTAGAGACTATTATGGGAGGAAAGATTGAGCTCTGCTATAGTAATTTTGTCACTTGCTTTATCTGTTAAACTTCTTATGTTGACTTTAATAGTTGTAATAACTTTTATGATATTTTAGCCTTGAATGATTTTATCTTTCAATTAAATTGCTAAATGTGGAATTCCATAAGAAGTATAGATAAACGTGGTCAAAAGTTAAGTCTTTCATATGTCAGTATGCAAGTATTGATAAAAGATTAAATGAACTTTTGACAAACAAAAGTTAAGCATATCATGTCTTTATGCAAATATTGATGAAGGATAGGATGAAGTTTTGTTTACAAATATTAAAGTCTATTATATGTCATTGTGCAAATAATGATGAAAAATAGAATGAATCTTTGTGTATTCCACAGTATTGATCTTCCCTGATCCATATCTTTATGTAAATATTGTGCGGCTCCGTAAGTTTTCTTATGTGAGCATCTCCGATTAAATTAATCATGGGTTCTCTTGTGGTTAATTTAATTGAGATTTTTTGGATACAAATTCATGTTTCATGTGATTTGTTAATGTCCAAAGAAATCCTTCTTTTATTGTAAAAGTAAGGTCGCTCTTGTTGTTCTTTCGGGAATGACATTTTAATGGGGGAGAGTTCTTAATTGAACTTGTGCTTAATTGCCAAATCTTTGTGGGGAGTGCGGCTGTGGAATATTATAGGGGTTATCTTGTATCTTTATAAACTCCTTGATGAATGCATTTAGTTTCGTCTATATGATTGCATCTAAGCAAACTCAATCCGGTCACTTAAGTATGCGTACCCGTTTGCATACCTAAGAAGGTTACTTTCTAAAATCGGTTTGTTCATGAACTAAAAAATTTATATAATAAGGAATGAAATCTTTACAAACCGTGGCTATAATGTTCATGAATTGATTCGAGTGAATCAAAATCGATTTTGCTTCGATTGTGTCTTGAATACTTCTGTGAGATCTAAGCAATTGAACAACTCTCTAACTAGTTCATTTGAGTCACTTGAACTAGTTATGGTGAAGATGAATAAGGTTGATATGAAAATTCTCATATGGCTAACCATTGGTTAACTATTGTTGAACCAACTAAGTATACATGTTTAGGTACGGTTACCCAAACCTAAATGAAGGTGCATTTCATTTGTGTATAACAAGCTAAGTTCGATCTAACAGTTGAAAGATATTAGCTTGAATATAATCAGGTTTTCATCTAACGGTGAATATTGAATGCTTTGTTACCAAGGTAACTTAGATTGCAAACCCTGATTTGAAATCTATATAAAGGAGAACTCTAGCAACTGGGAACCTAATCCCCACACCTCCTGTGTGATACTAGTTGCATAAGCTAGAGTCGATTCTCCTTTAACCTTAGGTTTTTCACGAAACCCTGTAGGTTAACGACTTAAAAACTTCATTGGGATTGTGAAGCCAGACCCAACTATTTTCTCTGTAGTTGCGTGACCTGATCTTGTTGTTTTCTATCGTGATTGAGTACAATCGTAAGATTGGCTTGAGATTTATATCTCCGATAGGCAAGATAGAAAAGTAGTCATAAACACCTTTGTCTCATCATTTGTGATTCCATAATATCTTGTTTCGTTAATCGATTAATATTATTGTGAGGTGATTGATAATACTAGGCTATTCTTCTGGAATATAAGTACGGGTTATCGATTGGTTCCTGTTCACCTTGATTTATCAAAAGACGAAACAAAAACTCGTAGGTATATCTGTGGGAGACAGATTTATCTATTCAATAGACTTTTCTGTGTGAGACAGATTTGTTTATCAAGTCTTCGACTTTGGGTCGTAATAACTCTTAGTTTTTGGTGAGATCAGCTAAGGGAATCAAGTGCGTAGTATCCTGCTGGGATCAGAGACGTAAGGAACGCAACTGTACCTTTAATCAGTGTGAGATTGATTAGGGTTCACCTATAGTCCAGACCGAAGTTAGTTTTGTAGTATGCTAGTGTCTGTAGCGGCTTAATACAGTGTGGTGTTCAAATCTGGACTAGGTCCCGGTGTTTTTCTGTATTTGCGGTTTCCTCATTAACAAAACTTCTGGTGTCTGTGTTATTTCTTTTCTGCATTATATTTTGTTATATAATTGAAATATCACAGGTTGTGCGTTGAATCGATTAATTGGTAAATCCAACCTTTGGTTGTTGATTGAAATTGATTGATCCTTGAACATTGGTCTTTGGTGCCGTTCAAGTTATTTCTCTTGTATTCAATCAGGCTCGCAAATTCCTATTTGTTAGATTGCGGATTGAATCGAGAAATTGAGATATAACTCTTTGATATACTTTTTATTAAGATTGAGTCTGACTGTCTAGTTGATTCTCTTGAAAGTATATTGGAGTTAGTCCATACAGATTGCTAAGTGAAATATTGGGTGAGGTTGTTGTACCCCGCTTTTTCAGTTTCTGCCATAGCGGAACGTGAAGCTGAGACATAGAAGGAGAAGAAAATCAGGGATTATTTAGACAATATTCGGTGGTTGTATGATATTCACAGGCGAGAAGATAACTCTCCAACTCGGGAGTATAACCTTATGCAAATGTTGAAGCTCATCAACAGGGCTGAGAGGAAGTTAGTGTCAATCCTTGGAGTTACAGAAGCTAAGCAGATTGAGGAGGAAATTTTCACTGAAGAAATTGTAATTGATTCAATCTTAGAGTCAATCTTTGAGTTAATTATGGATTCCTTCAACTCAGAGGAAGTTACCGATTGTAGCCAAGACTCTTCAATTCCATCTGAAGCAACACCAGATGAATCTGTCGATGAATTGGTTATTCCTTCTTTTTTATTCGCTGAAGAGAAGGATGATTCTCAAATTACAGAAATCACCAAAGCTGAAGTGAATGATGTCGACAGCGAAAACCATGTGCAAATGAAGGAGATTAGTTATGAGAACCTTGAAACCTTAAGGGAGTTAATCATGATCCAGAACGAGTTGAATTGTAAGGATTTCTTTACTCTTCTTTTTGATTTTACTCGTTCATTATTCGATAGAGGAAAGAAGATCAAGCTCAGTTTAGAGAATTCATGTTTTACTAATTGTTATTCTGAATTTGGGTCTCAATTTGATGTGTGCTTAAGATTATTGGATGGATACTATAGACAACTTGTTCAAGAGTTGATTTACAGACATGGGTACTGGTCAGATTCATGGTTTCGAGATCAAATTTCATGTATGTTGGCTAATGGTAGTGTTTCTAGTACCACCTGGCAGTTGTTTGTTAAAGTGCTTTTAATGGATACTGTGTGTTGTGAGCACAATTTTTTTTTTAACCACACACTGCCTACTGGTTTACTTTGTTACCATTTTTTCAAACCTGCGGATAAAGTATTTGATCGTGGAAAAGAATTTCAGCTTATTCAAGGGTTATCATCTTTTATTGATGCTTTTAGATACTATTTTGATCCAACTACTTCTTGTGTGATTTTAATGGCCAACTACAAGGGTTATTCAATTCATGAGCTTGTTAATAGGCATGGTTACCAATCAGATTGGTTGTTTGGTGAATCAAATTTGAGTAAGGTTCGTTACAAATGGTTTGTTGATGTATGTCTCTTCCTTATTTTCGATTCTCTCCGCAGTGTGTTTGATCGTGGGAAAGAAATCGAACTCCTGGAAAGGTATTCTAAATCAGATATGTGCTTGATTTTTTTTTGAAATGGATACTTTGTATCTCAAGAGCAAAACTATTATCAGTCGCCAGTATCCTAGTAAGAAATCCTTCTACTCTTGTTTCAACTTTCCTGGTAGAGAATTTGATCGCGGTAAAGGGTTAGTTACTGGCAGGTATCCTTGTGGTGTTAAAAGCAGTTATCAGTTTAGTTTTGATTTACTTAATTCTTGTTTGGTTGTTTATAATGGGTCAGTTGCTCTAATGGTTGTTTACAGTGGGAAATCTGTTTATAAGCCGATTGCTAACCATGGGTTTCGATTATCTATTATGTTGGTGTTGTTTAAAATGGGTGACTTTGGTGATAGTGGTAAGATGTTTGTGAAAATTCCACTAAGAGATAATATAACATTGTTTGATCAGTGGCCTGGTGCGTTAAGAGAAGAATCTCTTTGGGTACAACTGCAGTATGAGTTGCTCGACACTGCCGTTCTTCATCTTAAATCATTTAGAGTTATGTGGAGTCAGTCATCAAGATTTAAAGTTGTCCACAAGCTTATTTCATTTGCTTCTTTAACTATAATTCTTCAAGGGGTTTTTGAACTGCAGTGGTGGGATTTCTTTCATCATCTGTCGTTATTTTGTGTGAATCTTGGTTTTTGGTTTGGTCGATTTGTTAGAGCCTATTATGTATCAGCCAGAGAAATATCTTTACAAATGACTAAAGTTTTAAGTTCGGAATTTGTTAATGTCTTTGTAAGAATAGTGAGGACTCAGGTTTTGCTCACGGTGATTCAAATTCTAGATGTTCTAATGTTGGTGGATCACTTCAGATGGAAATTCAAATCGCTTTCAACCAGTTTAAGGCGTATAAGAGATGGTAGTGGGCTAAACTGGGTTATCATTGTGTTGTGTTTCTTGGATTACCTAGCCCTACAGTTTGTGGGTGTGATGATGTTTTCGCGTTGTGTTTCACTGAGCCACCTGGGGAACCTAACTCTACACTCTGTTGTAGTGATGGATGGTGTTCTGGCTGGAAAATATTTCTTGTAGGGGTAGTGAAAATCCAGGAGATGCCTGTTCTGATTACTGGAGGGGAGAGTAGACTGCACAAGCTATTTAGAGAAATGCTCAAGCAAGTGGTGGCTACTTATACCCTAAGTCCGCATCTTAAAGCTGGGTTAACTGAAGCCTTCTCTGCTTTAGGATCAATCAGCTTCGCTTCAGTTATTGCGGATGGTTTACTTAGTGCTGGTAGTGTTAGGGATTTATTCTTCTATGCGGAAAGTAAGGGTGTTGGAATATTCTACAGGCTGCAACTATATATGCATTTTATTTTCGTTTGCTGGCAACACTATAAGCAACTGAAGACCACAGTTATTGATGATATGGTGACAACTTTACAGGTAATATTAGTCACTACTTACAAACTGTTAAATGATGAATGTTTTACCATTATCATCTACTCTGCTCGTTGGGTATTCGATCGAGGCAAGGAGTTAGATGGTGTAAAGGGGTTCTCTTATCTTGCTGGTGATAGCGACGCCTATTTTGATACACATAGTTCTTGTGTGAATGTTCCTCTTGGGTCGATTTTTCTGGATCATTACATTTGGATAATGGGACCTCAATTCAGGCTTAGGGTGGTTCACAATCCAACTGAGCTAATGTTGTTGGTATCCTTGATGTGTCCATTAAATTGGTTTCCTACAGGGTTATGTAGTGTGAGAATTTTCTTCAGACTTCATGGAAGGGTGGTGGGAATGCATGCCGCAACTGCTAGAGCCAACTCCCCAACTGCACTTACGCTGTTGTTCTCCTTCAAAAGGAATTTCACTTGGTTCTTTTCAAGTTTATGGAGTGAGGAGAATGTTATACTTCTTGGGGTGATGGATATTCTGACTGTAACTGTGAGGAGAATAGCGGCAGTAAAAGAGCTCAAGCAACCTGATAAGGAAGATCCTACAGTTTCTACTATGTTAGTTAGAAAAAGAGGGGTTGAGATTGAAAACATACTCTCACAAGCTTGTGTAGTTCCTTGCAAAGAAGAAGACAGAGAGCTGAATGCTCAAGCTATGGTTAGAACTGTGGATACACCCATTGTGCAGAACCATACAAGATCACCAATCAGTCAAGATTTTATAATTACACTTGAACCACCAGTTAGTGGGATTCTTAATTTATTACTTGTTATTCATGGGTGCATTTGGACCATAGTCAGGACTGATGATTCAAGTGGTGCTTACCAATCTGGGAGTTGTGCAGTTTGGAAAAGTCCAAATATTGCTGAAACACTATGTGCAGTTATCTCAAGGAACCTTACACAACAGGTGGAGCTTTACCAGTCCATGGGCCAACAACATGAGGGACCAATAATCGTGAAGCATGACAATAAACAAAATCTTGAGCAACAATTACATGATCTGCAGTTCCCTGGCAAGACATTTGAAGAAAATCAGTGCAGCTCTAATGCCATCCTTGAGGACAAGGATGTTTTGGAGGGGAAGGTAATGTCATGTACCCGGTGTCATATTGGAGTGCCCTTATCATTTTACTTATTAGTATTTAGTGTTAATTGTAATTGGTAGCCTTTAGTTATGAGTGGGTGTGTTTATCACTTGTAAAGAGTGAGTTAGATGTAAACATCTGGTGGCATTATAGCCGTTAGATGCTAGGTTGGATTTCTCCCGCTTATAAGCAAAATGAGTCTGTAATGAAGAAGCAATCTAAATATTAATGAAATTGAATCGTTTAACGATTATGGCAGTGTTCTTCATTGAACCTGAAGGCTTGATTCGTGAAAATCATGAAGTTACCCCTAAGTCTCTGATAGACGCATTTATGTGTCTATTTTCATCTCTATTGTGTATATTGTTAGTACCCATTTTTGTACTTATTTTGGTATTTTATCTCTTTGTAGGTGTTTTTGGAGAAATAAGCTTTTGCTGCGAAATTGGCTCGAAAAGTTGATAAATGCAACCCAAGGGACGAGTGTTATGCGGACTCCAGCAACGGATAAGGGGTAACCTTTCCCCTTCAAGTTCAAATTCTGAATTTTGGCGGGAAACCAAAACCAAAACAGAAAACATGTTTCTGGCAGTTTTGGTGGTAGTGATTTGGAGGAGTTTGAGGTCGACTAAACCTCTGATTTTCATAGAGTAGACTCCTTATGGGTCTAGGAATCTAACATGGGTGTTGAAATCGA
>JAJJMB010005364.1:2855171-2924724 GCA_023531105.1 Papaver atlanticum | reverse complement strand
AATCAAGACGAACAGCAAGCTTCCTGCTGCTGTTTTCTGCTGGTGCATGGAGAAGGAGACGAAGAACATTGACCCACAAGGAACAGTCACAAAGAAGTATCGTTCTTCAACAGCAGAAAACAGTTATCGTTTATAAACATCACTTCATTGTAACGGTGATTTCTATAACGCCAGAAAAGCGTTGCAGATTCGTTGTATTATTATTTTCCTTCAATAAAAACACCTTTTGAGCCATGTTTCTATCTTTTGAGCATGTTTTCACCATGAGGAGCTAAACCCCAATACTGGGATGACGGAGGAAGCCCTATTTCACGCATGTGGTAATTCTAATAATTCTTTTATGACTATTTGCATTGAGTTATGATTTTTATTGAATGGGTGTGATATTGTTTGATGATGTATGTTTGGTCAATGTATTTTTGATACATCATGCTTTTGATTTACAGTCATTGCTTTTCAAAAATCTAATTTTGGCAAAGAATAAGAGTCCATATTTTTAATATTTGAGCTATAATTGATTGGAATTATCATTTGAATCACATGAATGGAATCTGATGGAATCCTGAGTCTCAGTGCTTTTTATAATCTTGACCAAAACATTATTTTGATTTTTCTAGTTTTCTTAATTAAGTCTAAAAATTATTCTTCACAAGTCCGAGTTGAACGAATCTTATTACCACTTTTTCTACAACAATTAAAATCACATCAGTCTCGATCTAATCTTGTCATCGTACACTCAAGTACATGACATTATATTTCAAGGTTCTTTTCAAGATAACTTAGAATTTAACATAAAACGTTCGTTTTCTTGACGATGGCGTCAATCTTGTTGATGCTCAAAATAATAGTTGTGGAACGTTTAGTCACTTGATCTCACTATTCTAATCAATGATCTTGACCCTTTGGAATCCTAACCGTTCAATTTGCTCTTCCATGATCTATTCCAAATACTGACATGACAATTAATTTGGAAATCAAAATGTATCCAACATAATGCTTACTCCAATGCCAAAATTTTAGAATTCACGTTTTTTCTTCTTCTCTCTCCTTTCTTTCTTTCTCTATCCCATAAGAAATACACCGAATAACAGAGGAAAAAAAAACCTAGCCACTTCTTCCTGCTCAGGTCTGGCCTTTGATGAGATCTAAGTAAAGATATGTTTGCATATCTTTAGGCTAATATATCAATAGGTTTTCACTGTAGTCATATATTTTTACGATAGTCGATTTAGAAATTTGAAATTTTCTCATGGCGTCTTGAAAATTTGTAAGAATTTTTTCTTTTTTAATAAAAAATTGATCCGTCCATCAATATGTAAGTGATGCGATTTACAATAATCAGATGGTGGCAATGGCGAATCATGTTGAGGTTTTATCATTTCAACTGCTAAGCTTTGCTTTAAAGGTTTCTAATACATCCACTAAAGTTTCTACAGATGAGCACCAAAATGATTTGGATGTTATCTTATGGGTAGATTGGTTTTTCCAAAAGGGAGAAGATTTCCCCTAAAGTTTGCGACCTAACAGGTCTTCAAGCCGCTGTATGAATGATTTTTCACTGTAGTATTACCTTTTTAGGATTGTCAATTTAGAAATCCGGAGTTTTCTCATGGAAGATTGTAAAGTCGCCATGGAGTTTCTTTCTTCGATTATAAATCCATCCTTTCATGAATATGTGAGGAGTGATTTACAAATATCAGTTGGTAAAAGTTGCGAATCATGGTGAGCTAGATCAGTTTTGCGAATTTCTTTAAAAGGTTGAAGATTTGCGCTAAAAGTTTTCGAAGCTACAACATTCAGTCGAAAGATTATTATTCGTAGAACACTGACGCCACCCTTTATCACATTTCAACGTCATTATTATTCATAGAACACACACCCTATATTTCTTGTCGATTATGATTATTAGGAAAAAATCAAGCTCTTTACATCTTCTCAGCTCTGATTCGCTCGATTATGAGCAAATCTATAAAGTTAATTGTTATATATTTCCTTCTTAATTTACTAGTTCTTCATAGTTTAGTTAGTAGTAAAAGTAGAAAGTTATTTAATTTATTTTATCATTTTCTATTTTCTATATATTTTTCTTCGACAGAGTTTTATCTTTTAATGAGGATTCTTTTGCTGTTGTTGCTCGAGAGCACTTTTTATGCTATTGATGGTGGTTTTCGGTTTGACCTACTTGGTTTTTTGTTATCTGATGGCGATGATTTCCCGCAGACGACAACTTAGTCTGTAAGTACAAGAATATAACTAATCAAAGAAGACAACAATCAAACAAATTAGGTAGTAGTTGTGCCGAATACCATTCCTTTTAAGATTAAGTATATTTTATTATTATATATGTATCATTTTTATTTTTATTTATCGGGAATCAGAAATTTTGGACTGGCTTTTATTGCATTTAGTTTTTGTTTTTTATATATAAGATTTATTTTCTATTTTTTTGTCATGAGAAAAAAGAGAAAAACGTCATTGTTATTCTAAAACACATCTATTCAATAGTAAGTTGTGGACAAAATATGTGCGAGGGCCGTCATGTGTCATGTGAAGTGTCAGTGGTTCTGAAACCTTAAGGTTGAAGCAGATAGGGCTGGCAACATCCTAAAATCCGATTCCGATAGGTTAGTAGTTATCGGAATTCCGATTACCGATAATATCCTATAGGATCTCCTAAACTGAAAACCGATACCGATATGTTAAGCTATCGGATGTCGGATTTTAATCCGATACATTCCGTTATCTGACAGAAAACTGAAAATACAGGCTTTAAGTTAACATTTCAGTGATTCAAGTTCAAATTTCACACATCCAAACTGTCTTCAAACACCAAAAGAGTTTCAAACAAACATTCAGTTCACTCTCAGTGTCTCACACATGAAAAAAACACAAAAAAACACCAAAAAACTGAAAAACAACTCAAAGCACTGCACAGTGCACTGCTGGCCTGCTGCTCCTGGTTGGCTGCTACCTGAATCCTGAATCCAAAGGCATTGCACTGCACTACACTCAGTTCAACTTCATTCCTCCATGACTTCCATATCTGCATTAGCAGCATTATAACACATTCAGATCAGATGACATGAAGATAAAGCAACAAAGTTAAAAGACATGGCATACAAACACCAAAGCAGAAACAAAATGAAGTAAACGAAAAGAAAATTACCATTACAAAAGAAGTCTGGCAACCAATCACTTACGCACAACAATGCTTCAACAACACATGGATCTAATGAAGTTTTGTGTGTCGTAAGCACTCTTCCACCAGCACTGAACATTGATTCAGATGCCACACTGGTGACTGGAACAGCCAACACATCCCTTGCCATTTTTGTAAGAGTTGGGTACTTTTGTGCATTTAGCTTCCACCAACTCAAGATATCAAACAAATACTCATCTTTTGGAGAGCCTTTGGCCAGCACTGGTTCTTCTAAGTACTTCTCTAACTCAGATTTCTGCACCTCAAACTCACTGTTTTGCATCATGAACTCATCATAATCTGAATCACTCTCATCTTCTTTGCCTGAATCCATCATACTTGAGCTAGAGACAGAGTTGCGGCTTCCAAAATAATTCTCAGCTGCATTTGAGTTTTGTGAATCATATACACTGAAAAGAGCTGTCAATTTTGTTTTGAATTTGTTATACACGCCTGCATACCCAGTGAATCCATACAATTGCTTATAACGAAACTCTACCCACTTTGCCTTGTACCTAGGATCTAACATAACTCCAATGCTCATCACCAAAGTACTCTCAAGCCAATATGCATCAAACTTTCTCTCATCTTCTTTCCCATTTTTTGGATATACTCATAATCATTGTTTTCCCATTCTTGGATGCCTTTGTTAACTTTATAAACACCGTTGTAGTACAGATTTGCAGTTGGATACTTAATCCCTGCAAACTTGGTTGAAACATCATTAAACACCTCTAAACATTTACAAATAACTACCCCTTGTTGCCATTCCTCTTCACATGGTAGACAGGAGAAATCAGGATCAGTCTCGGCTAGTCTTTTAAACCCGTCTTTCAATTCAAGTGCATTCTTAAGCATAACAAAAGTGGAATTCCATCGGGTGTCCAGATCTAAACTAACTGCCTTACCAGACAACCTACATTGTGAAAATGCCATTTCAAACCTTTCTTTCCTAGCTTGTGAAGACTTAACATACTTAACACATTCTCTAATTGATGCCACGAATTCAGCATCAACTTTCATTCCATCTAGTAACATCAAATGAAGAATGTGGTTGCTACACCTCATGTGAAACATTTCCCCATCAAGAACTAGACAATCCTTACCCTGTAGCCATCTAATAAAATTTCTCATCATAACACCATTTGCGGAATAATTATCAGTAGTTACGGAAAATAATTTCCTATCTATGTTCCATTCAAGTGTGCAATTTTTTAAACAATCTGTTAGAACATCTCCTGTATGTGGTGATGGCACTACAACATAAGTTAATGTTTTTTTTTTTGCAAATTCCATTCATCATCTATGTAGTGGCATGTTATACAACAATACCCATCTTTAGTATGCTTAGCAGTCCACATATCAGTTGTAAGAGAACACCTAGAGTTCAAATTATCCAATACTTGTTGTAATTCTTTTTTCATTTTACCATAAAAGTCTAACAAATCACTTCTAGTTGTGTTCCTAGACATCATCTTAGCAGCAGGGTTCAAAGATTTACAAAACATTCTAAAGTAAAAATGTTCAACCATGTTCAGAGGGTAATCATGCTTAGCAATCATTTTAACATCCCATAACCTAGTAACTGCAGGATCATACTTCCAATTATATAGTTTGGCTGCTTGGTTACCTGCTATTTTAAGTGCAGTAGAAATTTTCATCTGAACTGGCTTATTTTCTTTTTTCTTTGGGAAAATCTTTAGATGAGCAAGCAACCTGCTAGTACCATTGGAACTTCCTGCTTCAACCACCAAGTGATAGTGTCTACAAGTAGCTTCTACAATAGCCTTCTTTTCATGTTTCTTGTTAAACTTCAGTGCAACATCCCTATCAAATTCCAACCACGCTGGTGACCTTGTTTGTCTGAGTTTATTCTTCAGAGCAGTTATAAGTGGATCTTCATTAACATCTGCATCAGATTCAGAATGAGAGCCACTTGGAGAGCCTGACATAGGATCCCCTCCTTCTTCTTGGTTTTCAGATTGAGGACTAGGTGCTGAATCAATTGCTGCAGCTGGTCTCCTCCTACTAGTACCAGTACTTCCAATTGCTAAACCTACAACACTTTCTGGCAGTAATTGTTGTGATTGTGAGGCAGAGGCCATATGAACATCAACCGATCGAGGTAAAGGAGTTGACATTGAGGGATCTGCAATCGATTTCGATGCAGCTATTATTCTTTTTTTTTTTAGGTATTTGCAATTGCAATTTCCTTACTACACAGAAAACCCAATATTAGAAAATGTGCACTCAGGCTCAGGCACCAACTCAACTCCTAAGCTAATACCAAGTCAATTTCAACCTCAGCTGCCTGAAATCCGTTCAGGCTCAGGCATTTCCGTGGCTATATGGTGTGCAGTCCGGCTAAAATCAAACCTAACTCCTAAGGTCTTAGCATTTCAAACACTTGATAAAAACAAAATGAGATCAGAAATCAACAAAAATTGCACAAAATTGAAACTCTAAATCAACAGAGATGCACAAAATTGGAACCCCAAATCCCAAATTTCACCATTTCCATTAAAATTTCTCCATTTCCATTACATTACACCCCAAAAAAGAAAAACTCACAACCCAGATCTCCAAAATCTCCCCAAACACAGAC
Organism: Papaver atlanticum; assembly: GCA_023531105.1. NCBI lineage: Eukaryota > Viridiplantae > Streptophyta > Magnoliopsida > Ranunculales > Papaveraceae > Papaver > Papaver atlanticum. Next base: position 2,918,920 of record JAJJMB010005364.1, on the reverse strand, counting down.
TCAAAGTTGTCTATCAGCAGCAACACCAACAAGAGGCAAATAAGGAGTTTTCCCAAAAATCAAAACGATTTGAGATTACCCAATTTCAGAAACCCTAATTTGTTAACTTACACACACACAACAACAACCCTAAATTAATGAATCGAACAAGCTATGAAGCTAACAATTGTAATTAACTGAAGAAAAAAACAAAAGGGAGGATTCAATACCTGATTACTCGATTGATTCTTATCGGATGAGAGACTGAGAGGACTCAGAAGTGAGAGGTGAGAACAAAAAGGAACGAAAATTTTAGGTTTTCCCCACTTCTCCCGACATCTAATACTAATGGGTGATGGAAATTACAAGTACATCCCTATGTGTTATCGGATGTCGGAACTTAACAATCAGATGGGGTCTAATCCGATTCCGTTACGATAAACGGAAAAAATCCGATAAGAATTCCGATCCGACATCCGATATAACGGATAAAATCCTCTAATTCTCGGAAACGGATTTTTCGAATTTCGGACCATTATTAACAGCCCTAAAAGCAGATGGGCACGGCAAGGGTTTGTAGTTGATTACTATACGTCGGTTGTAGGTCAGTAAAACCTCCAAAAAGGAGAACAGCGGTGTGTACTAGTAGGCTTTGTCAATCAATATCCCTATATATCCATCTCCCAGATTTTGAAAACCAGTCTGAATACATTGCACAACATTAAATTAACTTATTTAATTCATCTTTCTTATTTTAAGATATTATTCAATACATATCTACCTAACTTATAACCATACTACTTACTTCCCGACCACAAGATACAAAAAAATATCCCTTCATTAAGATTATCTTCGATTGGGAATGAGTTTTGCGTATGGATGTAACTAATTTCGGATCCACTGTATGATTTGTGCCTACGTTCTTAGTAAAACTTCGCCCAATTTTTAAGTCATTCTTAATTTTATGCTGAGAAAGTGAAGGAATCTCTCTCTAAACAAGGGATGCGTGTTTGTGTAGAGTCTGAAGACTCGAAAATGGTTATGCAAAAATTCTCTATACTCTCTTCAATTTCGTTTATCAGAATCGAATAAGTAAGTGTTCCTTTTTTTAATATTTTTTTCTAGGGTTCTTTTTCAGCTCAGTTTCTATTTTTAGTAAATTAGTTCTACTGAATTAGTTTTGAAGATCATAGAAAACAAACATTTTATGATTACAACTGCTAGTTTGATCTGCTATTAATCTGTTTGATTTTGTGGCGAGTTTCCGTTCCTATTTGTTTGATTGCTCCAATTTTATCAAATTTTGGATTAGTTTGTTAGAAATTTGCCTTGGTAATGCATGTATTTTGATATTCAGTTTATGTAATGATATCAATTTAGGTGATTTTTGTATTAGCTTGTTCAATTGGAGGTTGGTTTTCATACTTTTGATTCTACTAATGTGTACTTTGTTAATTAAGATCATGAAACTATGATGCATTTCTTGGGTGGAATAAGGGTATGATTATTTGAGTACATAATTCATCTGTAGGGTCTTTATGATTTTAATTGTAAGTCGAACATTAAATATGTTAATAAGTAAGAACATTGGCGAAAACATAAGTGTCCATTATTCACCATCACTTGACAAGGCATTCAGTACATTATTTACCTTGTTAAGTTCAAGGCATGACGTGGTTCCCTGACTGGAATGGAGTTGAAATGGATTTACTTATCCTAGTTGCTTTAGGTGACAAAAATACAAACTACTTACGGACTATGGTATATGATTAAACAGTGAGGATGTGTGAAGTTCTTTGGTTAAGAACGCCAAACCATATTACATCCTCTCTTTTGTCCTCGCTTTTTTGGTTAATGATTGCCTAAGCATACTTTCTTAGTCTTGGATTGCAAGTATGTGACCTGCTGTCTATCAGTTTTTCGGTTGAACTTGTAGAAGTTTCAGTTATCCTTGTGAATGGTTTGTGCTCCCATGTATAGAACTTTTCGACTCAAGTTAGCTTTGTTTTTGATCATCCTTTCTTTATTCTTTTTTGTTGCACAGGTAGGTAAGAGTGCTGGTGTTTTTTGAGTTTGTGACAGATGGAGTCTTGCAACTGCATTGAGCCTCAATGGCCTGCAGATGAACTGTTAATGAAGTATCAGTACATCTCTGACTTCTTCATTGCACTTGCATATTTCTCTATCCCTCTTGAGTTAATCTACTTTGTAAAAAAATCAGCAGTTTTCCCCTACAGATGGGTGCTTGTACAATTCGGAGCTTTCATTGTTCTTTGTGGAGCTACACACCTAATTAACTTATGGACTTTCAGCATGCATTCACGAACTGTAGCAGTTGTAATGACCACAGCAAAGGTTTTGACTGCAGTTGTGTCCTGTGCTACTGCCCTAATGCTTGTGCACATTATTCCTGACCTGTTAAGCGTGAAAACTAGGGAGTTATTTTTGAAAAATAAGGCTGCAGAGCTTGACCGTGAGATGGGTTTGATCCGTACCCAAGAAGAAACAGGAAGACATGTTAGAATGCTTACTCATGAGATCAGAAGCACCCTTGACAGACATACAATCCTGAAGACTACTCTTGTTGAGCTGGGCAGAACTTTGGCATTGGAGGAGTGTGCACTGTGGATGCCAACACGCACCAGTTTGGAGCTTCAACTTTCCTACACTCTACGCCACCAGAATCCTGTTGGACTTTCTGTGCCTATCCAGCTTTCTGTGATTAATCAAGTCTTCAGTAGCAACCGTGCAATGAAAATATCACCAAATTCACCAGTTGCAAGAATACGACCTCTTGCAGGGAAATATATGCCGGGGGAGGTTGTTGCTGTGAGGGTCCCACTCCTAAACCTCTCTAATTTCCAAAATGATTGGCAAGAACAATCTGCGCAGTATGCATTGATGGTTTTGATGCTTCCCTCAGACAGTGCGAGACAATGGCATGTACATGAGCTGGAGCTAGTCGAAGTGGTTGCTGATCAGGTTTGATATGTTACTCATTTATATATATGAAGAAGATATGTCCATAAAATCTTAAAGAAATTTACAGGTTGGTTTGATTGGATATTTGGTTGTGGTGGAGAAAAGTTAATCTCTCAGTGTCAATCCTGGTAGATGATGTTCCTAGGATCAGCTAGATATTTCTTTGGTCACCATGTCATGTGTTACTGCATTGCAAATATTTTTGGCTCTTATTAGTGTAAATCACGTTCAATTTACATTTAGGAAATATGATTAAAAAGTGCTGAATTAGTCACAGCCACTTGATTCCCCCTGCAGCAACCTGAATGCTGAATCTAGGGGCATTCAGTGTTTTGCTCCACCTTTTTTTTTTGGATGCTTCAAAAAAATTAAAGAAGCATAGTTGTAGAATTTCTATCCATAAAGCTAAGATAAAAACTTGCTCAACTTCCAAGGTTTTTAGGTTGATTGTTGGCTGTCTTTTGAAAGGTGAAAGACAATCATAGTTGATATGATTGCCTCCTGTAAATGTAGCTTCACTGGTTTACTCGTTCATTTGTTTACATGAATTCCTTGTTGCAAGATAAATTACTTAATACCCCCTCCGTTTCAAAATAATAGGCAGGTTTGTGTGTAAATTTACACACAAACCTGCCTATTATTTTGAAACGGAGGTAGTACAATTTTGTCTTCTCCTGTGTTGTATCAGTTTCTTTCTTCGTGTTAGTCAGGACTTGGTCAAGCTTAAGTTTGAGTATGGAATAGTGTGAATCTGTTGAGTATACATCTTCGACAGATAAGAGTGGAAATTATTATGATATAATGAAACTCCTCTATTCTCTGGATTCAATTCAGAGAACGATTCTTGCTTTTGAGATTTTTCGGTGGCATTAAGGATCAATGTATGCAAGTGTCGTAGTTAGCTGGTCATAAGCCTTCATGTGATATTGATGTTTAATGACTTTCTACTCTTAGCTTTATAAATGTTCACTCTTTGGGTTCTGTCAAAAGTCTTTAGGTTGTTTACTTCTTTACTTCGATTACAAACTTTGGAATTTTAAGGAGAACATTTTAAAATTAGTGTAGGTGTGACATTACCAGTTAGTGAATACTTATTTATGTATTCAAAGTAACCACTTATTTTAATACTCTAATACCATGAGAAAGATTTGGGTAATTATAGCTAACAAAGACTGTCTTTAAATGAGAAATTCTTGTGTGTACAGGTGGCTGTTGCTCTTTCCCATGCTGCAATTCTTGAAGAATCAATGAGGGCGAGAGACCAGCTTATGGAACAAAATGTTGCACTAGATCTAGCAAGGAGAGAAGCAGAAACAGCCATACGAGCTCGCAATGATTTCCTGGCAGTGATGAACCATGAAATGAGAACCCCTATGCATGCAATCATAGCACTCTCATCTTTAATTCAAGAAACTGAATTGAGTCCTGAACAACGCCTTATGGTGGAAACAGTTCTGAAGAGCAGTAACCTCTTAGCTACGCTCATCAATGATGTATTGGATCTTTCAAGGCTTGAAGACGGAAGTCTTGAACTTGACATTGGGACGTTTAACCTTCATGGAATGTTCAAAGAGGTATCATACACAAGCAGAAATTCATGAAATAAACACACCCCATTCACTGCTGGAAAAAAGTTATAAATATTAAACAGCCGAAATGGAAGAAAATGCTTAACTATTTCACGCCATTACTAGAGGTTCTTTTATGACGAGATGCCTATATTTGCATTGCAGGTTATTAACTTGATTAAGCCCATTGCTTCTGTTAAAAAGTTGTTGATTTCTTTAAATATGGCTGCGGATTTGCCTGAGTATGCTGTTGGTGATGAAAGACGTCTCATGCAAACAATCCTAAATGTTGCCGGAAATGCTCTTAAGTTCTCAAAAGAAGGCAGCATCTCAATTGCTGCTTGTATTGCAAAATCTGATTCTTTAAGAGATGCTCGAGCACCTGATTTTTTTCCTGTTTATGGTGCTGATCACTTCTATCTACGAGTACAGGTTAGTTTGTTTCTTAGCTGATTTCTTTGTCGAGGATACCCAGTCTGTGGCTATTGCTAGTCCTTAATATATCTCTCTCTTTTCATGTAGGTAAAGGATACTGGCCTAGGAATCAATCCTCAAGATATCCCTTATTTATTTAACAAATTTGCACAAACCCAGCCTCTATCAAGTAAAAATGTTAATGGTACAGGGTTAGGGCTTGCAATTTGTAAGAGGTAATTCTTTTTGCTAATTTTGTTTGTGATTTTTTTTCTTCTATTGTTTGTGATAATAAGTGCATACAGTAATTTTCTGTTTGAGTTGAGCACTAATCAACAGCAATGATGAGTTAAATGCTGCTTTTCTTTTTCAACAATTCAACTCTATGTTCGTTCCGTGAAAAATGCAGCAGTAACAAGCTTTTTTATATGTTTGATGCAATCAGGTTTGTAAGTCTAATGAAAGGGCATATTTGGATCGAGAGTGAAGGTCTTGGCAAAGGGTGCACTGCTATATTCATTGTGAAACTTGGAATTGCAAATCAATCAACTGTGTCGGAACAGCATTTTATACCCAAGCTGCATGGAAATCATGCCCTGGCTACGTTTCAAGGGCTCAAAGTTCTTGTCATCGATGACAATGGGTTAGTACTCAGAGCAACTTGTCATGATTTATCCTTTAGTTTTATTAGCTTGACATGATATGATAATGATATTCAGAAAAGAAAAAAAGAAAGAAAAGAATGTAGAAACAATACAATGACATGGTTGCACTTTTCTTTTTTTCTGGCATTGCAGGGTGAGTAGGATGGTTACTAAGGGACTACTTGTGCATCTTGGGTGCGATGTAACTGTTGTCAGTTCAGGGAAAGACTGTTTGCGATCTGTTACTCCTGAACACAAGGTTGTTTTCATGGATGTATCCATGTCTGGAATGGAAGGGTATGAAGTGGCGGTCCGGTTGCATGAAAGATTTTCTACACGCCATGAGAGACCGCTGCTCGTAGCTCTTACAGGGAGTACAGATAGGGTAACAAAAGAGCACTGTTTGAGGGTTGGTATGGATGGAGTGATCTTAAAACCTATATCACTTGAGAAAATGAGGATTGCCCTGTCAGAGCTTTTAGAGAATGGGGTTTTCTCTGAAGCCAAGTGGTAGGCAAACACATTTTTGCAATCCAGTATGAAGAAAATGAAATCCCTTTTGAAAGGGAGTGGAGAATGCCCTGGGTAGGACGGTAGAAACATTGCGAGTTCTTCCCTCAAATCGCATTATGACGTAATTTTTGGTCCTAGTATGTTACTACAAACTGAGTGTAGATGGCATAGGTCATGTTGGTGTTGGGGTTCGGAAATCAGTTTTTATTATACCGTGCCAAATTGGAGGCTGCGTAGAATGGACGAAGGGGCGAGCTGGATCCTGGTAGTTACTAGTTCCTTCCTATATGATTCTTATTAAACTCGCCCACCTTAAGCGACAACAGCAGTGATGTCAATAATTTAACTGGGAAGTTCACTGCACCCAACATTCGTATAATTAGTAGAGGTTAAGTGATAGTCCAATGGCTGAGCTGCAGAAAAGGGGATTGCCAGTGCTTGTATGAAACAATAATTATAGTGGCAATTCATATTTATATTCTGGTTTGTTCATACTGTATTAGGTATCTTACAAGTATCTTTAACCAACATGTTCTTCAAAATGCTAAGGGAGTGGTTAAGAGGGGGGATGCTAGGACATAATGCCGACGACCAGGTGATCGTAACATCTAGTATCCTCTTCCAATCTTAGCTATTTAGGTGCATTCTTGGCACATATTCTTTCTCCCGCAACAACCTCATATTGTTACGCGTCTGGTGTGGGGGAAGGGGTCCAAGGGCAAGATACATAAAAGGTTGATCTTCTCATTTTCCTGACCATCCTTGCTATCTCGACTGATCATTGTCTTGTTCCAAACGAGGTCATAACATGGATCTCTCAAGGCCTAAGCTTTAAGTATTCATCCCTCAGCTGAATTTGCCTAGAATTTTTAACAAATGGTTGGAGTAAAAGTTTGAGGACACCTTTTCCTCTTGGGCAACAATCTACAGAAAATGTGACATCATCCAGATTGTTTCACGCATTATCCTACACAGTTACAATTGTTAGAAATTGTGAATTATCACGTTACACCATAAAAAATTACAATTGCAGTTTTGTTGGTTTGTGGTAGGGGTGACCATTGACCGGTTTTCGCCTCGTCCGCATTTAATCCCAACCATCATCCAACGGATTTGCATCTAATGGATGCACTATAGATGGATTAAAATTTAAAATTAATAATAGAAAATAAATAAAGGCAACAAAAATGACTTCATCAATCCGTAACTGTAAAACAAGAACACCTAAATCATTTCAGAACGGAGAATTAGCCGATATATGCTTACACCACAACACTATGTTACTGTTTTGTCACAAGCACAAAATATCACCGTGATGGGACCGCCCCAAGAAAGTTTCCCAAGGCAAAACATTGTACATGGATATAATTAAGACAATTAATTTGTGTTTGCTACTCATGTAGTCAAAACATGTTAATATGCTAAGGCGTAAACATATCTGAAAGCTACTTCACATGTCTCCTCAGAAATCCCAATTTATTATCTCACGGGTATGGATGTCCAATGGATTATCAAGGTTACATCCGAGCCCAATCTGTAATCCGTTAGATTTCAAAAATCTCATCCGCATACAACCCGTTAGCGAAGGGTCTGGGTATCCACCCGCAAAAATACGGCTGGTCCGGATCGAATCCACAGATTCCGGGTACCCATCCGCAAAAAAACATATTCATCATTTAACCTACACAAACAACAATCTGCAGCTACAAGGTCACATCCTCTCTTGTTGAGATTATCAACAGCTGCGCATTATGGATGGTAAACCAAGCAAACTTTATGACACTTTCTTTTTCTAAACATATTTAAAGTTAGAAGTTGGTGTTGAAGTATGCTTCATGAGCCAAGCGTAACCATCTTCCGTTACGTAAGCTGGAATACAGATACATACCATTGAGTCTTCTCCTCTATCCAAAGAAGGTGGTTCCACTAACATCTCGAACATGTTAGCACCTTCTTTGGATCGAGGAGAAGACTCACAACAAGATGTGTTAGGCACTACAGATTCTATGGTCTTTTTTTTGTTCTCTCCGGTATTTTCGATCCTACAAACACAATACAAGTTCTCCTTTTATAACTTTTAAGATGAGTTAGATATATGTAGTTTTGTTACGGAAGATCAATTATGCTGCTCGGGGAGCCTTCCGTAGAGTTTATCCGAGATCTATAGCTTTCTGTTTCCGAACGAGATCGTACCTTTTCTTCTAGTGGTGTCGAATCCTCTGTCGCCACGTACCTAGTCAACATTGTCTTTCTGTGATTCTAATAGTTCTGATATTTTTATTAAATGTATATATACCCTCTTTAAGCTCCACCATTTTAAATGTATTTTCTTTCCACGTGGCATCATCCTGTGTTGGTGGTAGATATCTCAAATCCAGTATAAAGGATAAGTGGAGCTTTAATCCCATGATTCGTCGCCTTTCTCCATCAACGTCTTTTTGTATTCAAATTATTACACGTGGGAAACATTGTGGAAAACAACCTTATGCTGAAATCAGACCTTGAACCTAGTATTAACATACTCAACAACACAAGAAAGCAACACCATACATAACACTACACTACATATAATTCATACTTACAACAGATTGGGTACAAGGAAATAGAAACACACAAAATACACTTAGCCTTTCATGACTTATTATCAACTTCTATTTCCCCAGCTTACTTCAAGATGGATGAAAACAAATTTTATTTTAAAGAAAACTTGTGAGGCTAGGAGAGAGTCCTAGTCATGCTTGCCACATGTCACTCCAACCTTTCCATCATTAGTTGAAGGACACCTCATGGCTACATTGGACACCTCATATGACATGTCAAGCTAAAGGACATGTCATGCTTAGACTCAACCTTATCTAGCATTAACCTTAAGCTAGTCTTTAATGCATGATCAATACCATAAAATGCCTTAAAGCAGATTAAGACTAATCCGACTTAACATAGTATAAACAAAATTAGTTTAACCAAATGGAGATTTGTTGCGGAAAACACATAAATGCTAACATCTCCCACTTGTTTAAGCAACAAAACTTTTCTTTAAAAAAATTTATAAAAGAATTTTTACGCTAGCCGCACACTCGAGTCAAATAGTACGCTAGCCCTCGACTATAGAGACCTACACGTCACATTTAAGATGCGTAAGCCATTTCTACAATCAGAAAACTAGACAACCTACTATTTTCAAGTAAAACATTTTATTTTTCAAAACAGAAAACATTTTATTGGCTTAGCTTTACGCCAAAACCAAACTGAACTCTAAAGACTTTATTTGGCTTAGCCTTATGCCAACTGAATTGCACTTGTAACTTTATTGGCTTAGGTTAAAGCCATACAAGCAGCACTACATATGCTCTTACACCACCCGCCTTTTCTCCTTGATGATATCCCCATTGTCTTGCTCGAATTAAGCACTATGATCGTATTCTAATGAGACCAAGAACTTTAAGACATTTAAGGATATCGAATGAGAACTATATTTCATACCAGAAATTACTTTATGAGCATATACACCTTACAAAATTAAGGAAACAAACATGATGATAAAGCCATAAACATCATATTCCCATTGACTTCAAGCTCAACACATAACACAATGCCTTTTTGTGGTGTGCAACGCAATTTATCCGTTGCACAAATTATATTGAGCAACACTTATAAACGTTGCACAATAGTAGGTGCACGTTTTACTTTTCCAATTTGAATTTGTGCAACGGAAAAATAATTAAAGCAACCTCAATATACGTTGCAAATGTTTTACTGAGAAATAAAATAAAAAAACAATTTTGTATTTCAAAATCCCAGTATTACAAAACTGGGCGCCTGCTCCATTGAATCCAACAACAAATTCTTACAATATTCTATTTTCCAACATGGATTACATACAACTTATACTCTCTGCAGAAGATCAAAGATTGACATTCATTTAAATACTTTCTTGAACTTGTTAAAAGTAAATGAGATGAACATATGACTTGAAGATAATCTCGGAGCCGCGGAGCTGAGTTATGACTGATTTAACATACCAATTTTCTGCATTTGTTGCGCAGTTGATCCTGATGCAGGAAGCCATCCCAAACTTCTATTGCAGCAGCACCTGAAAAGAGGAGAATACATATATAAAATATTCAAACTGATATGAGTCAAAGATACTTGGGACGATAAACGTACTAAGTTTGAAAACAATTGAACAGAAGAAACCACATCAGTACTATATACTCATAAATAGTATGAATGTTTGTGTTTAAAGGAGTGACGAACATATAAGTATGTATTCTAGTGCGACAAATCAACAGAACACAAAAATCATATGAACATAAGTAGAACATGAAAGATATTACCTGTTTAGGAAAAATAATATGAACATAGGTAGAAAGTCATAAGAACTAAAACTTCAGCGACTAATGTCGTTGAATCAATGCAAAGAAGAAAAAAGTAACTCCATCGATCGTCAGACATGATAAAAAAATGAGAACCTTCTTGATGCAGGGGACCTCATCACTTCTTCAGTAAATTTGACAAAAAGCTGACTGCAGCGATGTTGGATTTCGGCATAAGTGAATAGAACTGTCTCCGCAAAATGTGTGACAGTCGAGATGTTGCAAAGAAGAGAAACAACTCGTAGCAACTCTCCACTTTCATCTTGAGCCTGCAAGTACACAATGTAACAACCAACATCAGCCAAGACGATACTCACATGCACTCTGTAAAAGAACATCATTGATCAAATATGAAGCAGCAACTGACCGTGTTATTCAGCTGGACCGCCGAAACAAATGCTTGCAGTTACTTCCAAAAAATGCAAACCAAAAGATTCGCGTTCAATGCTTTGAAGTTGGAAATTTTAAGCCGGCCCAAAATATCGCTGCAACAACTAGCTTCTCCACAGTAAACTGTCAATAAGATGCCATGTGAGATGAAAATGTGAGTAACAGGAGGTTTTGCAAGTCAGGAAATCTCTCCAATTGAACTCAGTAACAGTAAGTCAACAAAATCTGAATTTGGCTATAATATACTACATTCTACCTCTTCCTCTGGAAGAAGGTTATAACTCGTTAACTCGTATACACTCCATTCCTGGTTGAGAACTGGGAAGCAAGCTTCAAATAGTAATGCAAATCCAGCAGGATCTAATATGAACACAGAATGGAACTTACGCGTAAGGAAATAAGCAATAGAAGCAAGCTTCTGGAACACAATATATAAGGGAGAATGAAAACGAAATGAGTCAACTATATTGGCTAGCGCAGATCTATCGAGCCCAGCAGAAAAAAATCCAGGATAAAAATCCAAAGACAAGGAAGGGTACAATTACAGTATGTTAAAAGCGAAATATACTTAATGTTATGCAGCAGCAAAAGTAAACATGCCCAGATCTTCATATTGGTCAGGTATAACAGAAATAATTAACATACTAAAACTTCTTGCATAATAGGTGATAAAGCACCGAACCTGATAATCAACAGCTAGAGCTTTCAGAATCTTTGAGGATCTCCGCTTTCCACATCGAAAAACGAAATCATCAGATAGCTTAAAAAATGGTAAGCAAGAAAGAAAAACAAGTACTAAAATATTTTTTCTGATGAACATATATTTTCCTACGAGTGCATACCGTTGGATGTTCAAGGGAGAACCACGACTTTGAATCAGTTATAGATAGTGATGTATCCAAACTGCCATCAAACATCAAACACAGAATCTCAAAAATCGATTCCCCCTTCTTAGTGTTCACATTCGAGTCCTACAGCAGATGAAGGCACAGTTAACAATTCGAAATTGTGGACAGTACAGAAGTATGAAAACCTCCTATCAGAAAACATACCTCCAGGAACTTTCTAAAAGCTCCCTGCAGCTTAGATGGATAACAAACACTTGTTTGGCCCAGCATCCTGAGTATTGTATCATCAAAATATACCTATTAGTAGTAGTCTCATGCTTCGGATTTTAGCCAAAGAAAACTCTGTAGAAGTTAGATTTTTATGTTGATATTAAGGAACCTGAATCACGTAAGTCTCTTCCGAGAACAAGATACAGTAGATGATGGAAATTGCAGCTCGTGAATTGTCAGTCCACCAATCTTGCAGTACGGTAATATGTTAGGAGAACAAGATACAGTAGTTGAAAACATACAAGGCTTTGAAACATACCACAAAATGCCACCTTAAAGTTTCAAGAAAATGAAACAGATATATAAAACAAGAAAAGATATATGAATAAATGAATCAAGTGTTAAAGCTTTCATTGTCTATCTCCTCAGAAAGTTTTTACTCACTCTGTCGAGTACCACAGATAATCTGTCACGTCTCTTGTGGTATTTATTTGCTCCAAAGACCCGATACTGTAATCGTACGACCATCATAGGAAGCGGGCTCCTCATTGAACGACTTCCAAGCGAACCCATCGAATGAGTCATCTTCATGTGGGCGCTTCGAGAGCCAACCTGTTCATGACATTGTTAAGTTCAGAGAGCACCAACTTTCTTTGAAATAGGAAGACAAAAGTAAGTACTTTCTCACCCTTACATTGTTGAAAACAGTAGTTTTACAATCAGGAAGGATGCTGATAGACCAAGGGGGGAGATGGTAATGCATATCCCCAAAGGCCACATTTGCAAAATATTTTGTATTATATTTAGCAAGGAATGCAGGACATCCTCCAGATTTGTAGTTGAAGACGTGAGCCTGAAACGAAGAACGTTGAAATGTCAGTTCCAATACATCGCAGTTTGATGTTATGAGCACATCTCTATGAAATCAAACAGACCTCTTGCTTGTCTCCTATTATCTTGACAGCGGGTTCTGAATAAACTAATGCGGGTTCGCAAAGCTTGATGGCTCTGTGCAAATCCCTCAAATGACCCCATTTCGGTTCTCTTAGTAGACCTACAAGTTTGAAGTGAACAATCACCATACTGAACATGTTGCAATATATCTTAATTCTGACGGAAAAGTTTTTAATGTAAATTATACCAAATTCATCAAGAGGAGCATCATAATCATAGCTAGTGCCTATAAAAGGACCTCCAGTAGTTCGGACAAAATTTGTCCCTCCATGGTACTAAAAGCAAAAGAAAATGAATTTATTAAATCTTCCACAACCTTCGGGAAAACTACAAAGCAGCTGGAGTGGATACAGTTAACAAAAACTAAAAAGCTAATACACTAGCTTACAATGTAGTAGTTCATGAAGGATCCACCTTTCTGGATAAACTTGGCCACTGAAAATGCCAAGCCTTCAGCTGGTCGATGAGGAGCGGGACCACCAAATTCTGTAAACCTGCCAGTCAACAACCAACAAGAATTATAAACCAACGTTCTTTTTCATAGCTAAACCAATTACCATAGGCATAGCATAGGCAATCGATAAACAAAGTTGTGCACAATTGGAATTTAGAATATGAAGACCAACAAGACAGGAGAGTATACCAGTCAGTCCAGTTTTCTGTCCAGATTTTTGGTTTATAACGCCTGTTTGGAGGAAACCAATCGCAGTAGAAACAGTTACAAATGTTTATCTGTTGCAAAATTTAAGAAGTTAGAGTGAAAAAACAGCATATTGTTACTGACTTCAGCAAGTTCTTGTTAGACTTTGTACCTGATGTGCAATGTCATTTTTCTCTCCACTAGTTCAAGTTTTAGCGCAAGTTCTTGTTAACAACTAAGAGACCGATAAATCATAGATTAGACCCGTAGACACCATTAAATGTATATTTCTGTCTGTTCTTGTTTTGATAGCTGGTGGGTATAAATATATAAAAGGTAAGGATGAACCAACAAGTGCAGCTGATCCTTGTCTAGTGTCTACATGATATATGGACTTCTTTAGACAAGAAATTAGAACTGTTGACAAAATAGTGCAATTGGAACTTACTATTGGATCAGGGGCATCATCTTGCTTACACATGACCCACAGTACACCAATGGCGAGACAAACTGCCATTTTAGCAACAAAGTGTGCATAAGATCTCGCGGGATCACCCAATTCATTCTCCATAGGACCATACTCAAATCAAATCCGTCATCAACTAAGTAAACCCTGCAATCTATAATAGTTATTAACGATTAACGATGATCAGATTCTAATGTTACATATAGCCATAGATAAAGTAACCATTCCAATTGATTCAAAAGAAAAATCCAATTACCTGATATGGTTGTTTCAGCACATTGAATATGGTTGCTCAAGTATTATGTCCATTGTTGTAGGACAGTGTCGTAGAGCCACATGTTTCCATCTGCAATACATCCACATAAAATCAGTAGTCTAGACTATGTAAACCTTTGAATCAGAAAATTGGATAACAAGTTTTTGAAAATTTATCTCAAAGAGCAACTAAGCTTGCATCCAGAAAGGGGGTTTTTTCTCACCAAAACTTAGATCCGTAATGAACTTCATTACCACTTCTAGTCTGATTTGAAACCTTAGCTTCCTATTCTATACTAAAACTACCGCACACAAAAATTCCCATAAAATCTCCACTCCCTTCATCAAAAATCCACATACCACCACCAACATCACTTGAACTCAAATGAATAAGGGACAACAAAAAATATCGCTAGTGGTTGTTTGTTCTCAGGAAAACCCACAAATCAAACCTCAAGTTTTATTTTTCTTTCCATGAAAACCCCCAAAAATCTCAGGTCTAAACGTTTTTTCTATGAATTTTCATTAATGAGATTAGGGTTTAGGAATGATGGATTTTGATTTCCGAAAACTTAATTTTGATTTCAAAGATCTCGATTTAGGTTTAGAAGAGAAGAAAAACACAGAAGAGAACAAGAACGCTTTGGAAGAGATGTGAGTTCCGATTTATGATGTTAGGGTTTTGATTTCTGAGATTAGGGTTCACGAGATATAGGTTTTGTTTTCTGGAGACCTGGTTTTTCGAAGAGTTTCGAAGATGTTGATTTGGATTTAGAAGAGAAACGACTTAGGTTATTTTCGAGAGAGACGATTTAGGTTAAGGTTCAGAAGAGAAGGAAAAATACAGGAGAAACGAAGATAATGTTTTGGAAAATGTAAAGAAAGGGGAAATAATTAGATTGCAATATACATTTAAGCCCTCGGCTATTTTACCAATGGCAAGCGTGTCCCTTTTTCTTTTGTTTTTAATTATTCTCTGGTAATCAGGATTTGGTGCAACGTATGAATGTTATGTGCAACGGAAAAAATACTACAACGTTTATATCCGTTGCACATCAAAAATTAAAGCGTTGCAAAAACCTGGAACGGTGTATCTCAAACTAGAGATTACTTTATAAGCATACAAACCTTAAAAGATTAAGAGAATGATGATAAACAAGCTACAAACACCACTCTCACTGAATTTCAGATTCAAACACAACATGGAATAAACTTGATGATAAACCACAATCACAATTCCAGTGAAATTCAGATTCACACAACACACACATGCTTATTATCACTTTATACAGCTATATCATAAACCAAGTAAATAACATGTTAATAAGCAAAACAATAACATCTTAAACTCAAAACAAGACTCTGTATCATCGCAAATCACCTTTGGGAAGAAAATACGACATACAATGAGTCATAATAAGTTTAAGATTAAATTCTCATATGAAAAGCTTTCACACATATGGGACTTGATTCACATCAGATTTCATAAACACGAAACACCTTTGGGAAAGATTCGTATTTATAATTTCTGAATGAATCAAACAAACCACCCCAATCACATGTATTTTCATTAAAACACTTCCACATACTCTCAAAGTATCACTTTGGCAACACTTAATCGAGTAATGGAAGCTACAAACAAACTATTACAAGTTACAACTTTTCAAATGAAAAAATTCAGACCTATACTTGCAACAAAACCACCATCTTGAGAAGTTCAAATCCACTGCAGATGTGAACATACTTTGATTATGATACACAAACCTTCTACAACTCCTCCAATACTTGTTGTCCTGAATTTTCAGTCCCACACCATCAAGCATGAAGTACCAAACCACCGCTTATAAGAAGAACTATAAATTTAGATGGAAAACATCCCAAAACCTCAACCATACAATCACCTTAGCTGCTGAATATGTAATAACTAGGTGAAATAGAAGTTGAATGTTGGAATTTCAGCTCCATTAACCCTACAATTAAGACCTAAACATTCTGGAAAACAACCTTATGCTGAAATCAGACCTTGAACCTAGTATTAGCATACTCAACAACACAAGAAAACAACACCATACATAGCACTACACTACATATGATTCATACTTAAAACAGATTGGGTACAAGGAAATAGAAACACACACAAGACACTTAGCCTTTCATGACTTATTATCAACTTCTATTTCCTCACCTTACTTCATGATGGATGAAAACAGATTTGCTTTTAAAGAAAACTTGTGAGGCTAGAAGAGAGTCCTAGTCATGTTTGCCACATATCACTCCAACCTTTCCATTATTAGTTGGAGGACACCTCATGCCTACATTGGACACCTCATATGACATGTCAAGCTAAAGTATATGTCATGCTTCGACTTAACCTTATCTAGCATTAACCTTAAGCTAGTCTTTAATGCATGATCGATAAACATTCCTTAATATGGATTAAGACTAATCCTACTTAACATACTATAAACAAGATTAATTTAACCAAATGGAGATTTGTTGCGCAAAATACATAAATTATTTGCGTTTACAGTTTGCATCTTACCTTCCTACACAGCCGGGGGTAAGTTGGGTGGGGAACTTTCTCTTTTATCATTAACTATTGCGAAGTCTCGAGAAACTCGCTGGTAAGCGCCATGTATTTACCATGTCCCACTGACTTCGCCTTTATGACTTGTGAACTCGGAGCGTCAATTTCTATTGCTTTTCATCGTGTCCACATATAAAATGAAACTTCTTGGTATTTGCAAATTATTTGTCCTTTTTACACTGTAAATTCATAACCTTTTTTTCTCCCACTCCTCAACCTTTCCAAGCTTGTTGTTGTTGTCCTTTATTTCTCCATTAACCATGTCTGGAAAACCTTCATAAGATCTCGTAAAAACAAGTAGCTCACAAAATGAGTCTTCTAAGTATTTTTCTTGATCCATTTTTGTTGTTTTGAATGATTTGGCTCAAGATAATTCTTCTCCTTATGCTTGCAGAATTACTGAAAGTCTCTAAAAGTAAACAGTTGCTTTAAAGGTGGTATTTACTAAAAAGAGTCTTAAAAAACAGTTCTCAGTCTTTCTCCATTTCACATTACTATGCCCTCTTTGGTTGATGTATCATCACCATCCTTGATCATATCCGGGTCAAGGATATGACTTAGGAAAAAAGAAGAAGATATGACTTGGAACCGCAATGAATTTTTTGTTATCATTGCCTAATTGAGAGCTGGTTTACCGATTCCTTTGTACGATCCTCCAAACTGTTTCTTCTGTGATGCTCTGTTTAGAATGAGCTCTCAACGAGAAGTTTTTCAACTTTCGGAGAATCCCATTCTTATGCTTCTTGAGTTCATGGTACGATCTGAGGGACGAATTAACTATAAGAAGGCTACCTAGTTCCCTATCAACTCTTCTAACTGTTCGGTGGATTTTATTTATTTCCAACTACATCCGACCACCTTGGTTCGCCGAAATTCCAGACATTGGCTTGAATATTTTTGATGAGCATTAACTATTGCGAAAGTATGTAGGCTCCCCAAAATATTCCAATCTTCTCGCTCGCTACTCCAGTGATAAAGGATGGTGCAAGTATCCGAGCATTCTTCACGTCCTTGGGCCCTTAGTTAGGATATTCTTATAAATGTTTCCCATTTTAATCTAACTGGTCGTTATTAACAAGAACTTCCCCGCAGATAAACCTAAGAAAATCATTTAGGATTTAGAGCGAGATGATCCTGCCACCTTCAAGCTTCTTTGCTCTAGTGGTATCGCCGAAAGTGGCGATGATTGCTTGCATTATGGAGCAACCAACCAAGGTAAAAAACAGTTTGTTACTTATTTATATATTTATACATGTGTTTGTTCTTTAACTGACGAAGCTTGATTATCTTGTTGAAAGGTGGTTAAGGGAAAATGATACAGTTAGCCCTAAAGAAGGTACACTTGGCCCCAAAGATGGTGTTGCTGATAATAAAGTTCGCCATGTGCATATTTTAACTGGCTCTGGTGGAGAGGGTGGCGAAATATGAAAGAATTGTTGACATTTTGGAATGACAAGGGTACCAAGTACACCACAATCTTTTCGATATTAACCTATGCAAGAAACACCTTGTGTAATCTAACACACGAACTGCCAAGGAGATTACTTTAAATAATATGTACACTTGGTATATGACGTAAGTTCGAAACCGAACCAAACTATGGGATCAATCCAAGTATTTGATTAACGTACAAGTATATTTACTTTAATATAAAGACAAAGCAATATAACGCGGAAGTAAAGTAAATCACACAACATACAAGATTTTGTTAACGAGGAAAAATGCACGGCAGAAAAACTCTGGGACCTAGTCCAGTTTTGAATACTTTCGGAATCAAGCCGCATATACAAATACTACCACAACTTCGTATAATTGAGAGCAAGCAAACTAACTCCAAGTAACTCAGTTCCTTTAGTATCCCTGCGCCTACAACCAATATGGTATACACACGTGAATCCTATGATAGAGTCCACTATCTTAAATAATTTCACATTTTGTGAGGACTTGATCAACCAGTCAACTATTTTGGATCGTATTTCAAAACATTAAAGGACTAATCTATTTCAGCAACCGCTCTATCAATCTCCGTAAACTTCATCAAAGTTTAGTAACGAAGATTGATTGTTTTTTTCAAACTCTTTTCCCTTCTATCTATCTATCTTTCGTGCAAGGTGAAATGTCTTAAGTATTGAATCAATTATAAAGAAGATTCTTGTGAAATTTTGTAATCTAAGCTATGCTTGATTTGATCCGAACTCAAGGAACACGAGATGATATATGAAAGTATGAGTTTCATATTCAAGTCATGTAGTTCGTTACTGATAAACTTCTTTGCTCACTAAATTCACAAAAACTTAACTGAGTTGCGAATATGAAGTCTAGAAAATCTAACGGATAACTTCGCCAATAGTGAGTTCGTAAACCTAACATAATCAATCTCCGAACCCAGCTTAATTAAGGCGAGGTCTCCTGTGGACTTTAATACTTTGAGTTTATGAGCCTACATTATGAATTCTCGAACCCAAGCTATAGCGAAGTTCTCATGTAGTTTTTCTATACCTTGAGTCTGCGAACCTACTTTGTGATTTTACAAACATAGACTGTTAGGTCGGTGTTTGCCTCCTATGATATATATTGAAAAGGGGGAGGGTACCAAGTATACCACTAACTTTTTTTGATTCCAAACCTATAAAAGATTCCTTGTGTGTAGAATAATTAGAGTCAAACGCAGGCAAGGAATATCTTTGGATATCTCAAATAGAGATTCTTTTAATCACAAAGATTGATCAACGTACGACATGCTTATGATTTTAATTATAAAGATAAAAATATAATGCTGAAAGTAAAAGTAAAACGAAGACACTATAAATTTTATTAACAAAAAAGACAGTAATGCAGAAAAACCCCGGGACTTCATTCAGTTTAAAAACACATTGTATTAAGACGCTATAAATATTAGCCTACTATATGACTTTAATGCAGTTGACTTAGAATAAATTCTCTAAGATAATCTGATGCAGTTGTGCCCTTACTTATCTTGATAACCATAAGAAACCTACCCACTTTATCCCTAGATGACGTCCTTTAAAGCCTAGGAGTTTCTCCATAGTCCTTCATGAAGACTAGCGCTACGTACCCTACTTCAAATAGGATGCTTGGTGATTTATTTTCTGATTCAAGATCCGGTGACATAAATTTATTCCCTGATTTAGAGGAATCTAAATCTTAAAGAAAGTTTTCTACTTTTCAAAAGTTATAGAGATACCTAATCAACAATCTTTACAAGAATATCAAACTAAAACTTATTTTATAATGAATTCTTATGGATCAATTCTAAACAAGCTTTCAATCAATAAGAGTTATACTCAACCGTGTTTGAACTTTCCAGTAAGATCTAGATTTGATCAATAATTCTTTAATGGCATAACAAAAGGCAAAGACCTTATAATAAACAAGAATTACAAACATATCAAACACAGATACAAGTTTCAAATCGCTTATTAGAAGATAGGTGAGTGTTTCATGAATCCCAAGAGAAGCCTTTCAAGGTCGTATCTTAGATCATGAAGATCCTTAGGTATTTGAGTGACAAAATTTGCAACAAGATACAAAGCGTGTAGGGATTGAGTTTTTGTGTTGCTGATGTCTCCAATATATAATAATCTACCAAGGCTGGTTGCTTAAGATTTAAGCAATTAATTTCTTAGAAGCCAAGTTATTTTTCAATTGTTGACTATAAGATATAGAAAATTTGTTTCTTTAGTTCGGACTAAACTTGCATTGAGTTTTTTTTTTTTTTTTTTTTTTTCATAGTTTGAAGTGCTAGATAGACATATTTAGCGTTGAGTAAATTCCATAAATGAATTACTTCTGTAGATGACTTCAAACTAGTACTAAGAATAAAAAATATGCAACATTGTGACAATTTCCTAAAACAACATCTAAAAACTTTATTTGCAAGTCATATCAATTTTTAAAAACAACTAGAACTTACTATACAACGGAATTAGCTAAGAATTAGCAACTTCATAAGTGTGCCTTGAAAAACCAAAGAAGGAAAGTTCATGTACCCGAAATTGGAAATTGGTCGATTGCACCTTTAGGTTCACGAACTCAAAGTTAGTTCCCGGTTCATGAACTTTAGATCTCAATTGGGTCGTGAACTCACTAAGGTAGGTTCACGAACACAAAATGAATTTTGAGTTTAGGAACTTTTGATTTCAATTAGGTTCGTGAACTCACCAATGTAAGTTCACTAACTCAAAGTGAATTCTAAGTTCAGGAACTTTGTATTTCAATTGGGTTCACAAACTCACTAAGGTAGGTTCGCTAACTCAAAGCAAATTCCAAGTTTAGGAACTTATGGATTTCTTTAATTAGGTTCTCGAACTTACAAAATAGGTTTGTAAACTCAAATGTGTAAAGTTCATAAAACTCTCACTTGGTTCATTGTTTCGAAAATATTCAAGTCAAGACTCGAATTTGAAACATCATTATATATTTTCCATTGGCTTACCTGTGATATGATCCTTCTTTGTATATGATAATTTACTTAAGTCTCTCGAATTTGTTGCGATAGATAGAAGAGAAGAAAGTCAGAAAGAAAAAATCAGTCTTCATTACTAACCTGGATCAAGTTCTTCAAGATGATGTTTTCTTGTTATCTTCAATCTTCGAGAGTAACTTGAAAGTTCCTAAGACTCTACTACCTACTCTAATCTAAACGGAAAAAGGATTTAGCAGGCTATAAATTAAGAAATAGTTTGACCATTCGAATTTGACAACATATTTGACATACCAATAGTTGTGGTTTCAACCAAGAATTCGCTCTAACACGGTTGCTAGATTTTTTGTATCCTCGTGACTAAGACGTAAGACTCTGATATGACTATATGAATTCGTGTGTTATGTTGAGGGGGAACTCCGACGTCTGCTATGAATTCTTTGAGTTCTCTATTTGCTACTTATGAGGGTTGTTTTCCCATCTCTTCTGATTTCTGAACGAATATATTGCCTTTAAGTACTTTCCCTGGGATTCAACAAGCAGATAATGCCAAGATTTGACACTTCCTTGCTTAATAGTTAGCTTAAGATCCACCTTCAATTATTTGATATGGATCCCATGATACTCGA
This sequence comes from Papaver atlanticum, assembly GCA_023531105.1. Lineage (NCBI taxonomy): Eukaryota > Viridiplantae > Streptophyta > Magnoliopsida > Ranunculales > Papaveraceae > Papaver > Papaver atlanticum. Next base: position 2,897,021 of record JAJJMB010005364.1, on the reverse strand, counting down.
AGAAGTAAGTGATGATTTCTAATAAGTTTCTTCTAAAAGAACTTTACATTCTCGATACACTAATTATGATAAATTTAATAATAAGTTCGAAACACCAAACCCAATTTTGTTGTTAATAGACTAGTGAAGATTCTTAAGACTCTTCTTTAAATAGAGCTTAAAAATGATGCGACTACAATTAATCGTATCTGGAAAATATATGTATTTTTTCTGGTGAGTTTTTTAATTTTTTGAATCGAAGTTTAAAACTTAAGGTTTCCATATCTAAACTTCCTTTATATCTTGACTTTTTCAAGAACATCAAGATCTGTTACTAAAGGTAACTTAAAACTGATTTAAAATAAATTTGCTAATTTGTGGTCTTCTAAGTAAATATTTTTTCGAACTTAATTATTACAATGATCCAAAGGTCCTTGCTGTTCTTAAGATTTTTTTGGCAACAAAGGTAACAAATTTGCCTAAGATCGGTAGGATAAATCCCCTTTAAACTTTTTTCCTTGTTTCTAGCACCAAATGTGATTACTAATAATTTAATAACACATCGAAAGTTAATCTAGCAGTCAAGATAAAAGATTCATAGAAGTAAACCATCACTTGATAAAAGTAAAGTTCAAAGTTAACAAGCACATAGGGATTTACGTGGTTCGGTGTTAAAACTTACGCATATGCACATGATGATTTCACTACGTTTGGTGGTAGATTACTAGTATAACGTAGTACAAATATCTCAAGATTAAGATGAGTTAAGAACATACAGACTCTAGGGTCTCTTTTTCATATTCTCTCCAGTATTTTCCAACCCTTCAAACAGAGTACAATAAGTTCTCCTTTTATAGCTTTTAAGATAAGCAGAATATATTTCTTTGCGTTACGAAACATCAATTGCGACGCTTGGGGAGCCTTCCGAAGTGCATGTCCGAGCTCTGCCACTTCCTTCTTCCGTACAAGCTCGTACCTTGTCTTTTAGTGGTGTTGTCGCCACGTACCTAGCTAATCAACATGGTCTCTCTGCAATTCTGTCTATTTTGATATGTCATTAAATGCATATCTACCACCTTCAAACTCTACCGTTCTTCTTTTACTGCAACGCGATAGGTCAGCGAAGCGTGAGCGGGCGTTAACTTTACAAGCTATGCGCTAGAGAGAGTTAGTCTCCAAGCAATAATAGTAATAGATATCTCAAATCCAGTAAAAAAGAGAAGTGAAGCTTCAATCTCATGCTTCACCGCCTTTCTCCATCATAACATATTATTTTTCCTCACAGAAGTCAACTGACAATCAATCAAAAACTTATGTCGCGTGAACACCATAATGAGCAAATACAATGCTTATTATTTCCTTTAAGGAGTGGTATTTGCTAAATTTTTATAAAAATAAAAACAGAAAAACAAATAAAAGGAAAGTTTAATATACTACTATTTATTATTGTTCAATACCTTTTTTGTTGTGGGAAAAACATAACGATCATAATATGTTTCTCTGAAAGACAAAAAGATCTCACTTTAAGCCACTGTCAAAATGAATACATTTATCAACAAATAACCCTAAAATTTAGACGTTAAATTTGGATCGAGCCTTACAAATTTGAACAAGAGATTAGAGGAAATATATGGGTATGGTTGAAGTGTCGTTCCATATTCAGTCGTATTAACTAAGGGACTTGTTAGAGCACTGCTTGGTCGAACTCGCAAGCGTTGCTATCTCAAGCTTGTTTGTCAAGTTTAGTTGATCAAAACTATAGTCTTGATTTCTAGTCTACTTATAGCTATGTCTCGGATTAAGATAGAATGTGTAGTTGAGCTTTAGACTTCACGACGTTCATCGATTGAAGACGAAGATCTACTGAGGATAGCTTGGAGGAACTTCATCAACAAAAGGTATGTGGAGACAAAAACTTATCTATCACTCAGAAGTCTATTCTATTCTATCTTCTAATGAGACTAAGTCGTATAGATATATAGACTTTTACGTTATACACATTTGATATTTCGAGCTGAGTTTATCTCACTTATCTATTTCTCGAAATATGTGTTGGAAGATTTTTACTTTAACTATGTTCATCATTATTCTTGACGAGTTTAGTTGGAAACTAAATAGTAAGTCAAAAGATGATCATGTGAAATTTCCTTGAAACATCTTACATGATTTGTGTGAGACAATCATTTGATGTCGACTTGGAAAGTTTCGTATTGATCATTCGATGACTTGAAAATTACTTGAAGCTAGTGGTTTGTGTGAGACAACCATTGTCGTCTTATAAGGATGTTTCAATGATTGAAATGGGAGTTTAGAACAATTGACCATGTTTGGATACAACACGGTATGCATACCTAGTATGCAACTGTATTGTTATGATTCAGGTCCGGGAACCTTGTTTGCGAACCTAGTATGCGAATGGTTTTAACTGTAAAGGTCCGGGAACCTTGTTTGCGTACCTAGTATGCGATCGGTTCTACCTGATCAGTTGGGTTCGGGATGGTTGTTCGTGTACCTAGTTTGCGAACGGATGAATAGGCCAAGGTCCAGAGCTGTTGTTCGTGTACCTGGTTTACGAAAACAATGGTTAAGTTCTAAAATCAGCTAAGTATGATTCTCATACTCATGAACTAAAACATTTATGAATTAAGGAATGCAATCTTTGCAAACCGTGGCTTAATGTTCATGAATTGATTCTTGTATAAGTACTTTGTACGATTACGAATCAATCCGATTTTGTTTCAATTTGTTCATATATATTTCTATGAGATAGTGAACAATTGAACAACTCTATGAGAAACACAATTAAATTCATTTGATTATCTTTTATGATTGATTAATCATCATATTTGATCTAGAAGTGTTAGATGAATGTGGTTAAGACAAAAGTGTTCATATGGCTAACTTCGGTTAACTGTTATTGAGCCAACTCAATATACACGTTTAGGTACGGTTACCCATATCTAAATGAAGGTATATTTCATTTGTGTGTAACAAGATAAGACCATCTAACTGTGGAGATTAATTGCTTTATTCCTAGGCAGACTTAGCTTGAATCTTAAATCAGGTTTTCATCTAACGGTGAATATTGAATGCTTTGTTACTAAGCTATCTTAGCTTTGATTGTAAACAACCCTGATTTGAAAGACTATATAAGGGAAACTCTAGAAACTAGAAAACCTAATCCCGACACTTTCCTGTGTCCTAGTTGCGTACTAGAGTCGATTCTCCTTTAACCTAGGTTTTTCCAAAACTATATTAGGTTAACGACTTGAAGACTTCATTTGGGATTCGTGAAGCCAGATCCAACTATTTTCTCTGTAGTTGCGTATTCTGATCTTACTTGTTCTATCGTGTTGAGTATTATCTTCTCTAAGATTTGCTCGAGATTTATCTCTGATAGGTAAGATATAAAAAGTAATCACAAAGTTCTTCGTCTCAGACATTGTGATTCCTCAATAACTTCTTCTACTACCATATAGTTAAGTTATTGTGAGGTGATTGATATTTCTAGGCTGTTGATAGACGCATTATTGTGTCTAATATGTCTCAATTGTATATATTGTTAGTGTTCGATTTTGTATTTATTTTGTTATTTTATTTCTTTGTAGGTATTTTTAGAGAAATAAGCTATTGCGGCGAAATTGGCTCGAAAAGTGGTGTTTTACACCCCAGGATAGAGTACTAAAGGCACCCCAGAAATGCACCGGAAGCACCCCAAAAATGTGTCGGAGGAACCCCGGAAAAATTACTATATACGCCAAAAAATTACTATTTGCATCCCATAAGACAAGTGCTAAAGGGACATCCGTGCAGGATTAGGGGGAGGACATCTTCTTCTCAAATTCAAAAAAATGAATTTTGGCGGGAAAATATTTTCATTAACAGCAGAATTTCGATCGGATGTTTGGACGTGATTTAGTGAGATTCAATCCCTGAAACTTAGTGGGTAGACGTGATATGACTATATAAAGCTAGTATAGGTGATTTTATCGATCAAATTTGGCTGGATAACTTGGTTTAATCCAAACAGGGAGTTGGAGGAAAAACATGAGCTTGCACGAGTTGTGAGGAATTTAAACGTGTACTGCACGTGTTTGGAAGACTTAATCGATATTATGGAGCGTGAAGAAGGTATAGAAGGAAATAAATAGAGCTGCATGCGCGTGGAAGATCAAAAAATGGAAATTATTGTTGTGAGAATAAAAATAATAAAGAGAATATTTTTTGAAGTTATGGAGGAGATTCGATGCATCTTTCGGGTATAAATAGATTATCCAGGTCATATAGAAGGGGTGTCGAGAGTTTGGGGTCGAGAGGAGAGCTCAGGAGGCGTGAATCAAGAGTTTTCAGAACTCTATTGTTGCTGCTGTTGCTGCTCGTGAAAAACAGGGAAACAACGACGGTTTCTTCAACTGGTTGTAACAGTTTCTTCAACTGGTTTGCAACATTTATCTTCGTTGTAACAGTTTCTTCAACTGGTTTGAAACATTTATCTTCATTGTAACAGTTTCTTCATCCTCTTCTACAACATTTATCTTCAGATTTGTAACGATTATCTTCATCATAACAGTTGAGAGTTGAAACAGTCGGTTTGTAACGTACCTTTGCTGTTGCAGATTTCTTGTTTCATTATTTTCTCTTCTTGTAAACACTTTTTGAGCCATGAATACATATTTTGAGTGTGTTTTCGACATGATGAGTTAAATCCCAACACTGGGACGACGGAGGAGGCCGAACTTCATACATGGGTAAATTTATTTTTATTCTTTTTATGACTTTTGCATTAAAATTAATTGAAATATGATTTGATTAAATTGGTTGTCATTTGATTAGATGGGTCATGCTTAGCTTAGGTGATTTGATGTCCCATGCTTAACATTTATAATCAATGTTTTGAGAATCTACCTTGGCAAAAATAGAGTCCATGTTTATATTTCTTGAGCTAAAATTGTTGAGAATAAATAAGTGAACCTTATGTTATAAAGATTGGCTAAATCCTTAGTCCCAGTACCTCTTGCACCATTTGTAATATTATTGTATATTTTTATTAAATTTAAAAACTCGAATTCACAAGTCTTAGAGTTCGAATCCTATTTACCACTACTACAACAAAGTTGAAATCACATCAATTTTTGGCGCCGTTGCCGGGGATTTGTTTTTAGATTTAGAGTTTTTAGATTTTTATTCTTTTGTTCTTTTTTACGTTTCTTGGGTATTTATCTTTTTGTTGAGGTTTTGAATCCAAGAGGAATTGGAGACGAAAGACCTGGGGGATTAAAAGCTAGACAAAGCGAAAAGAACGGAGAAAAGACGAAGATATTTTTTTTTAAATTAATTAGATTTTTTTTTTAGAAACTGTAAATAGGACTTTATTTTTGTATTTTATTTTTATTTTTGGAACATTAAACATTGGACTTTAATTATTTTTAAACCCTAAGGAAGGGTACATTTTTTTTAATAAATATAAACTGTTTGCAGGGAAGGACGACGATTACGATATCGTCTCGGCCCCTCGGGTTCGTACACTGACACAGGAGTCAGTGGCCCGAGTCGACTACAACCGTTTCATCGCCCGTCTGGTACGGGAGGTAAGCTTCTAAACACCCACGAATCCCCTGTCAGCGGGTTTACTGTCTTCCTTAAGGTGCATATATGTTGAGGTTTTGAATACGGACTTTAATTTCATAGTAAAGGGCAAGGCCAGGTCATACAAGATAAGGGTTCGGATTTCATCACCATTCTCTTCTTACCCGCCTTAGGAACACATAACCTACGCGAACCCAAGCTTAAAATACTGATTCGAACGAGACCGATAGGGTAACGAGCTTGTAGGAAAGTCATTCAAAGGGAAGTATTGGGTATCTTATTAGCTTAACTCAAAAGTTCAGGAAGATTACTGTGAGTCGACTAGAGCCGCCCTAATATGAAACGTTGCCAAAGAGGTGGGGGTATCAAATCTCCTCTGAGCTTCCCCTACTTCTCTTCGACTCACTTTATTCGGATCAATCTAGAGAGGTTTGCTAAAACGATACCTAGTTGCCTTTTGGAGGAATAGAAGCTGGTCTAGAAACAATCTAAGGGAGCCATCATGCTTGTTGTTTGGTCGAGTCAGCCTTGCTTGTGATTGTGTAGAATTCCCTTGCAATTAAGAATGTCGAACTGGTATGATAGAAGCCAATACAATGAGTATCGACCTGAATTTGATTATGGACATCATCATTTTTATGACCATGGTGGGAATAGTAGTTGGGAACGCCAATCTTTTAAAGGTTATGGTTCATCCCATGGTGAGCCCGAGTATTATCCACACACGAATCGGTCTTACGAGATTAATTCTAATAATTTGTCTTTACTAGAGTCGACACGTAAGTTAGCTGAGACAGCACGTAAGTTTGCAGAAATGAATAACTTAGTTATGGACGAGAGTGCAACGAGTGAACTTCCTTTACCTTCTTTCCTAGATTATGTCAGGAAATCATGTGAGTCGGCCCAGAAGCTTTTGTTAGAGACCCAGAAAAGAACTTCTCTAAAAGATCTAATTATTCAAAATAGTGTTTCCGATTCTACTTTTGATATCAATGGTGAATATTTGCCTAATTTAGAGGACGAGGTTAGAATAAAAGACACTAATTATTTGGGTAAGGTTCAATCATCTTTGTACTATTATGATGATGAGGATAGTAATAATGAAGAATCTGAAATATGTAGGCATAGTGATCAGGAAACTATTAATCCAATTGAGCTTTGTAATGATTATATTATTTCTAGTTCAAATCCAAATAATTTTTATGATTATTCACCTATTCAAAAGGACGAGGATTTGATTAGTGATACCACCGTTTTAGACGATGTAGTTTTTCCTTTTGATTACGAAGCCTATAGTGGTTTAGGGGAACGGGTTTATTATGAAAATGCTGTTTTAGAGTCTAGCGACTTAGAAATAATAGTCTTAGACGAAGAAGATAGACCCGTAGAGATGAGTAAAGATGCACTACCTGATAATAACTTAGAAGAATCAATTTACCATTTTCAAGAATCTGATGACCTAGAAATTAGGGAGATTGTGACTAGTCTAGCTAGAGACACTGAAAAATCTAAGTTTGGGGGTGATTATCACTTCCCTAGTGCCTTACCTTTAACTCTCAGAAAGTCCCCTCACTTAGGACTTGATATTTGTGCCTCGACCATTTTACAAGATTACCTTCATACTCGTTTTCCCGAACCTAATGATGTCCAGGAAGAAGTTCAGTCGTTAGAAACCCATCCTCTGGTTGATGTGGTTTGCCCAGGCTATGATACCCAGATTGACTTTGTTTTCCCACCAAATAGTTTTGTTCCAACAGTGGGAACGTTTATATTTCAAATGTGTCACTTATCAAGTTCTGAGACTAAGCCTAAGTACTTTAGGTTAATAGAATCGACACATTTACTTAAGAATGACCACTACTTTCATTGTGGTCAATTATGTAAGTCAAATCTGATTGACTTAGAGGATCCTCAGTTATTTAGGTTATTATTGTGTGCTTCTAAGTTCCTATTTGAGTTTTTCCAGACTTTAGGACCTAATGATTCAGATCCCACCTATGAGGAAATGCAGCCAATGAAAATAATTTATCTAGACCCTTTCATAGAACCTGAACCTGAACCACAGTTAGCGATAGTTATCAGGAAACTAGGTAAGGTCATGCGATACTTATTCACTTTCTTGGCTTATTGTTGTTTCCTATGGTCAGCTCAATTTGGTTTTGAAGACCCACAGTTATTCCGACTACTGTTATACGATTCGAGGTGACTAATCCTTTCCAATGTCTGGCTGAAGACTTTAAACTTAGCACTTCTTGGGAGGTAACCCATTCTCATGCAACACGGTAATATCTTTCTTAACTCTTTTGCTTCAAATGGTAACAGTTTCTCCTTTTTCATGCTTTTAATTTCATCTTTAGAACATTGAGGACAATGTTAGATTTAAGTTTGGGGGTATGGGAAAAGCTTTTTAGTTGCAATAAATAAACTCCAGAGCCTAGAAATTTATGCCTATTAAGGATGGCACTAACCAATCTAAGTGGATGGAAGCATTTTGGTTTTAGGAGTTGAGGAACCAATCTGAGTAGATGGAAACATCTATAAGAGTCTATTCGTAAAAGCACAGAGCTCAGGTGTTAGAAATGACATGATAGTTTCGCCATATCTCGTTGAGTCCTTTTCACTTCTGTTTTTATTTTATTTTCTTTTTAAAATATGTTTCTCTAAGTGATTAGGTGGGGCTCACGATTCAAGTTGTTACCACTGCTAGGGTGTAATAGTTTCGCCATATCTCGTTGAGTCCTTTTCACTTCTGTTTTTATTTTATTTTCTTTTTAAAATATGTTTCTCTAAGTGATTAGGTGGGGCTCATGATTCAAGTTGTTACCACTGCTAGGGTGTAATAGAGTGATTGAGTTACTAAAAAAAAAAAAAAAAAAAAAAAAAAAGACCAGACCAATAGACCAATCGGAATAAATTTTAACACTTGGATAGCAATATGTGTGTGTTTTCCCTGTCTCCGTCGCCTAAACAAGCGTGGAATGCAGGATCCACGGGAATTACCATGTAATCTGCTGACAAGAAGCATGCGCTTGGATCCACAAGATCTAATCATGTTGTTAGTTCTAAATAAAAAATTAAAAAATGTGTGTTCAATAAATCGACCGTTGGTACCCTTGTATATGCCAGACGAGTTGATCTAGAATTAGGATTATCGACCACTGGTTCCCTTGTATATGCCAGTTGTGTTGATATTAGTCAGACCAGTATTTCAGTCCATTAGGATAGGTTCATTTTGGCAGTGGCCTTCAGACAGATATGAGAAACACCGTTCACTTAGTCAACATCAAAACCATCTATGTTTTTCTATATCCATCTCTTAATCTATCCATGTGATTTGTTGACTCCGGATATTGATGTCCATAGTGAAACTATCTGAGTAGAGCTCTGTCACTTATGTATGAATTTTAGTATGTTTGAGTGCAAACTCGTGTACAGCAATTGGAATTTCGCATCAGGGTACTTCCTCCCATAATCAATAAGTATGCCAACCAAGGAGGTTCTTTAGTGCCATTTCAAGGTTCTGCGTAGATAGCTAGGGTCTGGAGTAAAGGTTTTGTGGGTACACCTCTGGTAAACCCTCCCGAGACTATAACTCGGCCACTAGGGCCACCTAGGGGTTCAAAGGCTTGTTGCACACGCTAAGTGCAATCGCGATGCTTGCGACAGTGAGTTAGGATTTTATTTTGTAGATTAAATTTGCTCGGGACTAGCAAATAATAACTTTGGGGGTATTTGATAAACGCATTATTGTGTCTAATATGTCTCAATTGTATATATTGTTAGTGTTCGATTTTGTATTTATTTTGTTATTTTATGTCTTTGTAGGTATTTTTAGAGAAATAAGCTATTGCGGCGAAATTGGCTCGAAAAGTGGTGTTTTACACCCTAGGATAGAGTACTAAAGGCACCCCAGAAATGCACCGGAAGCACCCCAAAAATGTGTCGGAGGAACCCCAAAAATGTGTATGGAGAGACAAAGAGCCTACTTATGATCACTTGAGAGTGTTTAGTTGCAGGGCATTTGTTCATATCCAAAAAGATCAGAAATCAAAGCTTGATGACAAAGCTAAGCAGTGTGTATTCCTAGGATATGGAACAAAAAAGTTTGGTTATAGATTTTGGGATCCAGTTGACAAGAAGGTTATCAGAAGTAGGGATGAAGTATTCCTTGAAGACCAAACTATTGAAGACTTTGAGAAGATCGAAAAGATAAAGTTTCAAGATGACATGATCTTAGATCCAAATCCAGTTGTTCCTTCTCTTGAACAACTTGATGATGATGTTGATGATAATGGTAATGAATAATAAGAACATAGTCATGAATATGAAGCTCATGAAGATGTTCCAGTGGATGATGTTGAGCAAGAAGTGCAACAATAACAACCAGAAGCTGATTTGAGAAGATCCAGCAAGCCTAGATTACCGTCAACAAAGTATACACCACATGAGTATGTGATGCTCACAGATACAAGTGAACCAGAGTCTTATGAAGAAGCTCTTAGTGTTCCTGAAAGCCAGAAGTGGTTGAAATCCATGAAAGAAGAGGTGAGCTCTTTGAATGAGAATGACACTTTTGAGTTGGTTGACAAGCCAGAGAACCAGAAAATTCTAAAGAACAATTTGGCGTCTAGAATTAAAACTGAAGATGGTAACTCACAACCTAGGTACAAAGCACGCTTAGTTGTAAAGGGTTATGAGAAGAGAAAGGGTGTTGACTTTGACGAGATTTTCTCACCAGTGGTGAGATTTCCTTCTATTCGGGTTGTCTTGGCATTAGCAGCTAGTTTGGATCTTGAGATAGAACAACTATATGTCAAGACAACATTTCTTCACGGTAAGTTGGAGGAAGATGTATATATGGCACAACCCGAGGGTTTTGAAGTCAAAGGCAAAGAATACATGATGTGCAAGCTAAAGAAGAGTCTATATGGTTTGAAGCAATCTCCTAGAAGATGGTACAAGAAGTTTGAATCGTTCATGAAGGAACATGGGTACAAGAGAACAACTTCAGATCATTGTGTATTCATTTAAAAATTTGTCGATGGTGATTTTCTTATTCTTTTGCTATATGTTGATGACATGCTGATTGTTGGAAAAGATAAGAGAAAGTTTGACAGGTTGAAATTAGATGTGAGCAAGTCTTTTGCTATGAAAGACTTGGGTGCAGCAAAGCGTATTCTTGGCATGCAAATCTTTCGTGATAGGAAAGCAAGGAAGTTGTGGCTATCACAAGAAAGATATATTGAGAAGGTGTTGAAAAGATTCAACATGGAAAAGGATGAGCCGGTAAGTTGTCCACTTCCAAACCATTTCAAGTTAACTCATGATCAATGTCATGTGATGTTGAGAAACGGAAGATGGAGAAAAATCCTTATGCGTCTGCAATTGGTAGTTTGATGTATGCAATGGTGTGTACGATGATGGATATAGCTTATGCAGTTGGAGTGCCAAGAAAATTTCTAGCCAATCCTGTTATGGAGCATTGGGAAGCATTGAAATGGATACAACGGTATCTAAGGGGTAATTCTAATATGTGTTTGTTCTACGGTGGTGATAAGCCAGAGTTAGTGGGTTACACAGATTCAGATCGGGCAGGTGCTCAAGACAGTCTCAAGTCTACATCGGGTTACTTATTTACCTATGCAGGGGGAGCTGTGTCTTGGCAGTCCAAGTTACAAAGATGTGTGGCATTGTCTACTACAGAGGCAGAGTACATTGCAGCTACGGAGAGTAGCAAGGAGATGATATGGATAAAGAGGTTTGTTAGAGAACTCGGTGTGAAGCAAAAAAGGTTCATCGATCGTTTACTTTGACAACCAGAGTGTCATTCATCTCAGCAAGAATTCGAGTTTTTACTCGAGGTCCAAGCACATCAATATTAGGTATTAGTGGATACAAGATGTTCTCGATGAGAAAGTCTTGCAGATTCGGAAGATCCATAAGGATTACAGTGGTTCTGATGTGATGACAAAGTCGCTACCAAAGTACAAACATGTGTATTTCTGCAACAGAGCAGGTTCGGTGATGACGGGTACCTCGCCATAAGTCGTGAGGGGGAGATTGTTGGGTTTCACTGTCTTATGGCCCAACATCGGTCTACCCATTGCCATTAAGGGGGAGCGACTAACAAGTATCCTTGTTAGGTTAATAAAAACGGAAAGGAGATTTCATCTTCTCTAAGTCGTGAAATAAGAGAGTAAGTGGCGGTAGTAGAGAGAGGGAGTAGGAGAGATAGTGAGCATCCACCATTAAAGTTCATTTTTGGTGAGATTTGAGTTAATCTTTGAAGAAGAAGAAAGGGTTCTTGTTAAGGGTCCGTTTGGTTCTTTGTGGTGAAGATTGTTCCATCAATTTCCACATCTCTTCGAAAGGGGAAAAATCTAGTGTTTGTTTAAACCTTAGTAGTAAGTATCTCTTACTCTTGCTATTCTCAGTTGATAGTGAATCTTACCAAAAATACAGTTGATAGTGTACTGCACGTGTTTGGAAGACTTAATCGATATTATGGAGCGTGAAGAAGGTATAGAAGGAAAGAAATACAGCTGCATGCGCGTGGAAGATCAAAAAATGGAAATTATTGTTGTGAGAATAAAAATAATAAAGAGAAGATTTTTTGAAGTTATGGAGGAGATTCGATGCATCTTTCGGGTATAAATAGATTATCCAGGTCATATAGAAGGGGTGTCGAGAGTTTGGGGTCGAGAGGAGAGCTCAGGAGGCGTGAATCAAGAGTTTTCAGAACTCTGTTATTGCTGCTGCTGCTGCTCGTGAAGAACAGGGAAACATCGACGGTTTCTTCAACTGGTTGTAACAGTTTCTTCAACTGGTTTGCAACATTTATCTTCGTTGTAACAATTTCTTCAACTGGTTTGCAACATTTATCTTCATTGTAACAGTTTCTTCATCCTCTTCTGCAACATTTATCTTCAGATTTGTAACGATTATCTTCATCATAACAGTTGAGAGTTGAAACAGTCGGTCTGTAACGCACCTTTGCTGTTGCAGATTTCCTGTTTCATTATTTTCTCTTCTTGTAAACACTTTTTGAACCATGAATACATATTTTGAGTGTGTTTTCGACATGATGAGTTAAACCCCAACACTGGGACGATGGAGGAGGCCGAACTTCATACATGGGTAAATTTATTTTTATTCTTTTTATGATTTTTTCATTAAAATTAATTGAAATATGATTTGATTAAATTGGTTGTCATTTGATTAGATGGGTCATGCTTAGCTTAGGTGATTTGATGTCCCATGCTTAACATTTACAATCAATGTTTTGAGAATCTACCTTGGAAAAAATAGTCCATGTTTATATTTCTTGAGCTAAAATTGTTGAGAATAAATAAGTGAACCTTATGTTATAAAGATTGGATAAATCCTTAGTCCCAGTACCTCTTGCACCATTTGTAATATTATTGTATATTTTTTTTAAATTTAAAAACTCGAATCTTCACAAGTCTTAGAGTTCGAATCCTATTTACCACTACTATAACAAAGTTGAAATCACATCAGCTGCTCTTCGGGAGTATAAGACCGGATTATCAATTGGTTCCTGTTCACCTTGATTTATCATAAGACGGGACAAAACTTTATATATACTTTTGTGGGAGACAGATTTATCTATCAGGATAGACTTATCTGTGCGAGACAGATTTGTTTATAAGTCTTCGACTTTGGGTCATAGAACCTCTTAGTTGTGGGTGAGATCAGCTAAGGGAATCAAGTGCGCAGAATCAGGCGTGGTTCTAGAGGCATAAGGAACACGACTGTACCTTAATCGGTGTGAGACTTGGTTAGGGATTAACTATATTCCAGTCCAAAGTTAACTTGTAGTAGGATAGTGTCTGTAGCGGCTTAATACAGTGTGGTGTTCAAATCTGGACTAGGTCCCGGGGTTTTTCTACATTTGCGGTTTACTCGTTAACAAAATTTCTGGTGTCTGTTTTATTTCTTTTCCTTATTATATTTATTTTTATAATTGAAATATCACAGGTTGTGCGTAGTTCAATCTGTTGATAAATCCGACCTTGTTTGTTGGATATAACTTGATAGACACTTGGGCATTGGGTCTTTCGTACCGTCCAAGTTATTTCTCATATCAATCAGGTTCATGGATTTCATTGAGAAATAGAGATAATGCTCTTTGATATATCTCTTGATTGAGCTCGCTCTTAAGTTGGTGGTCTCGGAATTATATTTGAGTTTAGTTCATACAGATTACCGAACGAATTATTAGGTGTGGTTGTTATAACCCCGCTTTTTCGGGAGTACATTCTAACTGATACATGGACTAGTCTGAAAGAACTAATAATTTTTAAATATGAATAATCAATTTTAAATATGAATATTCGGTTCGTTAATAATTTTTCTAAACTAATAGGATATTTTGTTCTGTCTTATGGCCCAACAATCGGGCTACCCCTTAGCCATTAAGGGGGAGCGACTAACAAGTGTCCTTGTTTGGTTAATAAAAGCGGACAGGAGATTTCTATCTTCTTTAAGTCGTGAAATACGAGAGTAAGTGGCGGTAGTAGAGAGAGGGAGTAAGAGAGATGGTGAGCATCCACCAATAGAGTTCATTTTTGGTGAGATTTAAGTTAATCTTTGAAGAAGAATAAAAAAGGGTTCTTGTTAAGGGTCCGTTTGGTTCTTTGTGGTGAAGATTGTTTCATCAATCTCCACATCTCTTCAAAAGGAGGAAAATCTAGGGTTTGTTCAAACCTTAGTATTAAGTATCTCTTACTCTTGCTATTCTCAATTGATAGTGAATCTTATCTATTTAGGTGAATGAATTGTTGATCCACCCTAGTGGTGAGTGTAATTAGGCAAATTTGTTATCCAAGTGCTATATGCACCTTGAAGTTGTTGTTATCCCCAAATTGGGAGAATTGTGTGTAACCCATTATTTATTATAGTGGAAGATTTGCCCGTGGTTTATTACTCTTCACCTTGGAGGGTTTTTTCCACGTAATCCTTGGTGTTGTGTGATTGCTTCTTATATCGTCATAGTTGTATTATTTCCGCATTGTGTTTCATTGATTATGTAGTTTCATATTGCGCATAGCGGCTCATATTTGTAAGTCTCCCCCAACAAGTGGTATCAGAGCTTTTGGGTTAAGCTAATCCTGTGCAATGACGGAAGCTAGCACTAGTAATAAAATGGTTATTTTAACCGGTGAGAACTATGTGATATGTAAGGCGAAGATGGAAGATTGGTTATATTGTGAAGATCTCTATGGTCCATGTTAGAGCATAGCTCGGTTGAACTCACCAAGCGTTGGTATGTCAAGTTTGGTTGTCATATTTTAGTGACTCAAAACTCATCTAAAGTTGCTTGATTATATACTAGAGTCAACTTCTTTTAGGTTAGACTAGAACGTATAGGAATGTTGAGACATACAAGTATTACTCCGAATACCTGAAGAATGTGAAGAAGAAGCGAACTACAATGACAACATCATCATTCCTCTTGAGGTTAGTAATATTAACTTGAACTGTTTCATTCATAACGTTTCTTTCAAGTCGTGCTATATTGAAAACATAACTGCGAAGCTGTATGTACTGTACATATTATATGATACTCTAGTGATGTGATATGGTCATATTTGTATGATCATAGTATTAGGGAATTAGACTACGAAGTATAACGCTTATCTTTTTTGAACTTCGTAGATATGACATCGACATAATCTTGTATATACTGTTATGATTATGTGAATGGTTATGGTGAAGATTTCATCATAGGAAACAATGTTTTACATTTGTTTAAAGGAAGTACATTCATGAACTTGTTTTATGAATGGAAAGGGAAATTGTTAGGCTTATTGGTACGGTTATTCATTGCAAATCTTTGGATTACCAATATGTGTGAGATGGTAGAACCGATCGTAACTATGTTATGTATCTTGATATAACTAATCACAATGCCTAACTTATGATTTGGTATGACTAGTTCTTGTTAATTGGTGTAACTGATCCTAAGTAATCACCATGTGATGGTATGATCGATCCTTGTAATTGGTGTGACCGATCCTAGTAATTGGTGTGACCAATCACAAGAGCTTATGTAATTGATCCTTGTAATTGGTGTAACCGATCCCAATGACTGGTGTGACCAATCATAAGTAGATACCATATATAGATGTAACCGATCCTACCTAATTATTTTTATAAGGTAGTACTAGTCCTTACCTGATAATTTTTATAAGGTAATTGGTGTAACTGATCCCTATAATTGGTGCGACCAATCCTGGTAATTGGTGTGACCGATCATAAGAGGTTGTGTGACCGATCCTAGTGATTGGTATAACCGATCCTACCTGATTATTTTTATTGGGTAATATTGATTCCTACCTGATTACTTTTATAAGGTAGAACCGATTACCTAAAGATGTCAACATACTTTGAACATGTACAGTAACTCTTATCATTTATGTTTCAAAGATATTCCTTAGTACTCAAGGAGATCCTGTGCCGAAATAAATTGAGAATCTTTTAATTAAGGTTTTTGGTTTTATATGCTTTAATTACCAGCAATTAAATGCATATCTCTAGAGAATAAAAATTAGTAATGTGCATTTACTAATTGGAGATTTTCTATTGAGAGATTTCGGAAATTTTGGACAAGCATTTATTGGAATTAGGAAAACCGAATTTTGCTATTCATTACATATCTTGAGAATATTTTCGGTTTTGGAAATTCCTTGGTGTCCAAACATCATTGGTCTATAGATACCTAAGTTTACATTTCTAGCAAACTATCCTAAGAGCCAGGCAAACTTCATCTTTTTGTTGTTTCTGGTGGAGCCATCTAATCGGAGAGGAAAGTATCCTAATTAGGTGAAATCTCTTACGACCGCTCGTTTAAAGACTTTTGTGGGATCAAGAAGCTCTACGAGTACCGTTGGTGGGAAACTAAATAATTGTAGTGTTATTAGTTTTCGATTGATCTGATTGACTAATGGTTGTTGAAACTTTGATTGCACCTAGTTTGATTATTTTTGAGAATATTCTCTTCTGATATAAGATTCACTCAAACTAGATCGAAGTATCGACGGGATCTTTAGAACTGTTTGTAGATCTAAAGAAATCTTGTGATAATCCATTGTTAACAAACTCCGTTATGTGTGTGATTGATCACAAGAGATTCAAGTGGTGTTGTGCAGGTGTTTATTGAAGATGAAAGAACATTTGAAGACAAAGAAGATTTCTTATTAGTTCTCTTATCTTTGGGTGTGCACAAACCTTGATTGGTTGGGATCTAAATAGAATCGGATTTATTCGATTGATTAGTTGCGTGAGATCGGCATCACTTTATAGTTTCTTGTTGGAATCTATATCGATTGATTGCGAATCTAAACTTGACTACTTTGGCAGTTATTGGATAGATTGATCTAACCAGGTAAAGGAGTTTATTAGATTAAACGGAAGAGCCTTTGCGTATGACTTGAAGATATCTTTATCTTTAAAGAATCGAAAGAGTTGTTACCAAACAGATTTTTTGTTCCTTTACTGTTTGGAATACAATCCAAAGGAATTGTTCCAGTGTGTGCACTCATTGAAGTCGGAAGCGCAGGGATACTGAGGAAACTGAGTGAACTAGGGGTAGTTGCTTGGTCTCAACTATACGAAGTTGGTTTAGATTTTGTATAGCGGCTCAATTAAGAGAGTATTCAATTCTGGACTAGGTCCCGGGGTTTTTCTGCATTTGCAGTTTTTCTCATTAACAAAATCTTGCCGTGTCTTTTACTTTTCTTTTTCCGCAATTATAATTAAAAGTAAAATACACAAACGTTAATTCCGTTATACTTGATAGTGATCCTATACTGTTTGGTTAAGTCCGAACCTATTATCAAGTATCACACTTTGGTTGTCGTATTATCTCGATCTCGTATCCATAAACAATCACACAAAGTGTGAATACCGATTTGGTGCATTGTCTCGACTTTGTCCATAGACGATCACTTTCAGTAAGAAGACTTATAGGTGGATAAATAAAAGATTGTGGTGTATTTGGGTACCCACGTCTTTTCAATTGGTATCAGAGCAGGCAAACACGAAAAGATTTAACAATCTGTGTTTGGTGCGATCCAACCTATAATAAATGAATTCGAGTTCACATGAATCGATTTCAGTTAACGTACTGCCAAGATTTGACGGAACAAACTATCTATGGTGGAAGTCTGTTATTAGATATTTTCTTCAATCACGAGACTTTAATACTTGGCTATTAGTCGTCGATGGTTATAATCGCCCGAAAATAGAAGGTTCAGAAACTGAGTTTAAACGCTTAGTGGATTATTCAGGCGAAGAAAAGGCTTTTTCAAAGCAGAATTCAAATGGTTTGAATGCTATTATACATGTTGTAAGACGCTATCTACAACATCATGTATCCACATGCCAAACTTCAAAGGAAGCTTGGAATTACCTTTAGATCGTATTCGAAGGAAACTCATCAGAAAAGAAAGATAGACTTCAAACTCTCACTTCTGGTTGGGAAAACCTTCGAATGGATGACAATGATACTTTTGAAGAGTTTCATATTAAACTCTCTGAGATAGTAAATGCTTCTTTCTCTCTTGGAAAGACTATTTCTGAAAAGGATATAATGTGCAAAATTCTTAGGTCATTGCCATCTAAATACGAATCTAAGAAGCATGCAATCATAGAAGCAAATGATCTTTTAACTCTTTCACAAAGCACACTTGTTGGAAAGTTAAAGATCTTGGATCATGAATCACAATCTATTCAAGCTAAAGGAATCACTTTTAAAGCTGAAAAATTTCCAAAAGCACATATAGAGAAAAATAAATTGCCAGATGATTCTGATGAACTGATTGCATAAGATTTTGATGATGATATTGAACAATCATTATCATTAACCACTTGACAGTTTCGAGATCTCTTAAATAAGAGAAATAAGAGATTTATAAAAGATGTTCATCGATCTTCTCGACCCCATGATCGAAATCTTGTCAAGAACAAAAAGGATCAAGAAGAAGATGATGAATATCATCCTCAGTGCTTCAAGTGTAAAGGTTTTGGTCATATGGATAAAGACTGTCCTAATCTTAGGAAATACACAGGTAGCAAGGCATTAGCTGCAACTCTAGACGAGACCTCTGATTCATATGATTCTGAAGAAGAGGAAACAACTAATTTTGCACTAGTTGTTAACTTGATTCCTTCCTCCTCTATTAGTGATTTAACCATTTTAAAAATGGACATGTCTTCCGATGTCAAAAAATCGTCTAATGGTAAAGGGAAAAATAAGACAAAGTGTGAAACTGTCTCAAGAACAAGAATTGCTAAGAAGTGCATATGCAACTCCAACCAATCTCAAGAAATTTCGTTAATTCGAGGTAACAAGAAAAGATTTTTAAATCATACGATACTAGATCAAGAACACTTTGTTTGTTCTAAATCCCATGATGAGAGAAAATTTTATACTAATACCACCTAATCGGTATTGGAATTGCATTCTCACCCTGTGTGCCGATTATGTGAGTGAGGAAGCAAAAATCAAGGCACATTATGTGTAGATTATGGGAATAAAATCTAGTAATTGAAAATATATTTTAAAGATTTTCGTATTTATAGAAATCTTATATTTTCGGTAGTATGAAAAATATAAAAGGATCTTTCTCATTCTCTGGTCATTCCTTATCCGAACCATGAGTCAGGATCCGATGTCTTCTCTTGCAAAGGTGCTTGATCTGAAAGATTTCTTTAAGAATAAATCTGCACCATCTCTTGATGATAAGAAGCCTAAGAGGAAGATCAAAAAGAGAGATTGACTTAGAAAGAAGGAAAGAGAGAATATGCTGAAGAAAGATCAGTATATTGAGATATTGACACAATTTTGTGTTCAATCAAAGACAGAATTACATGTCCTTGCAGAGTCCTTCACGAAAACTTCTCAACTGCAAGAAATTCTGGTCAAGCAACAAGGTTATCTTCTTGAAGAAATTCACAAGCTCAAGTCTGAAAGTAATAACCTGCCTTCCTCTAGTGATATGAAGGATTAAGTTGCTCTTGGAATAAAGAATAAGATCAGATTCTTTTCGGGAAAAAAAAAAGACATCAATCTTTTGATTTGCATCAATTATTGTATAAGGTCTATTTTGAATAAAACTATCATTATTTATGAATAAAATTATTTCTTTATAATTTTTATGGTGATAGTTACCGATTACATAGCCTGTGAATGAATGTTTATATATTGTTGTTATGTGTATTCGGTTTATGGGATGTCTGATTTCGGTTTTCATTAACCTTAATATTCGATCTCATATGATGTAACCCTTATGGTTTGTCTGGCTTTTTGATTTAGCGGGATTAAGTGTAGCCCATGTTGGTAGGCTTTATCAAAGGACCATAAGGTGTTCAAATGGAAACTCATATGTGAAAAGTCACAATATGTTGAATCAATTTATGTTTACATGAGTTGTTTTTAGCATAAACATATGTGTTTCGGGTTTTCAACTTTTGCTATTGGCACGCATTAGTTAAAACCGTTTCAACCTTTCTCTGGTAAAGGTTGCTTTTGTTGTTGTTCTTTTGTTCTTGCGAGAGGACGACAACATACTGGGGGAGAGTTCTTACTTGAACTTGCGCTTAGTGATATATCTTTCAGGGGAGAAGAGGATGCGGAATCTAAGGTAATGAATTTGTTAGTTAATCATTTTCCTGTTTAAGAAAAGCCTGTTTATATTGCATATATTTTGCTTTTGCTTAACAAAATTTCGGTACAATTGATATGTTCCATTATTATGTATGGATGTTGTGTGTATGATTCAATTGTTTCCGGTTAAGAAAAACTATGTCAATTTATTTGGCTTATTGTTTGGTATCTTCTTTATTGTTGGGTATCAAGTGTTTTTGCTTAACGAAATTCATTGCAATTGCGGTGCTATAATGTCTATGTTTGTTTCAATTGCTTCCGGTAAGAAAATAATTGTGCAAGTCAATTTATTTTGGTATGTATGTATTGTTTATGGCTTAAAAAAATACGGGATCATTTGTTTAGTCCAAATCGTTTCTTGATAAGAGAAACTAAGTTAATTCTGATCTTAGTTAGACTTATCAAATTGGAGGATTCGGTTATTCACGTCTAACCGAATGCCTTGACAAGAAAAACTAGTTAACTAACCTAGTGTTTGTCTTGTCTAAAGAGAAAGGTCTAAGTTATTGTCTGAATAATTAGAACCTGATGAGAGAAATAAAGTTAATTCTGATATTTATTTTGGTCTTATCGAAATAAGCGATTATATATTGCAGTCGGTTTAACAAGGGAATTAAGTTTCTTAGTCGATTTGTTAAGCTATTAGGTAAAATTTCTTCGGGCAATTGTTTCCTTGATAACATATTAAAATTAAATTACTTGTAGTTTCACTTTTAATATTTGTTATCTAAAGTGGTATGTGAAACCTCCGTGCTTAAGTCTTATAGGTTGTTTACAAGTCTTTTAGATTTGTAAGATCTTTTCGGTTTGTCATTTATTTGCTCGAGCCTTCGTAATTTTGTGACAAAAATGGGGAGAAATATATGGAGTAAACAAGTGATTTGTAATCACTAATGAAAATACAATTTTGCTTAAACGTTATATCTAACGAAAGAGTAAAGCATTGACTAAGGAGGAGAAACATATCATATTGTTGTTGTAGTATTCTGACTGCAAAAAGGGGAATAACAAAGATTTGAGCTAGGTAATAAGTGCTCTCACCTTTAGGGGGAGTATAAGCTTTTGTTATTCAAATGTCAACAACGACATTTATTGATTGAATGTATGCAGGTTATTGTGCTGTTGAAACTTGGAATCAAGCGTATGTAAAATGAATTCTCATGTAATTTGTTTATCCATATGTAATAAGAATTTTGTAACTCAATTTGGCAAAGGGGGAGATTGTTAGAGCATAGCTCGGTTGAATTCACCAAGCGTTGGTATGTCAAGTTTGGTTGTCATATTTTAGTGTGTCAAAACTCATCTAAAGTCGCTTGATTATATACTAGAGTCAACTTCGTTTAGGTTAGACTAGAAAGTATAGGAATGTTGAGACATACAAGTATTACTCCGAAGACCTGAAGAATGTGAATAAGAAGCGAACTACAACGACAACATCATCCTTCCTCTTGAGGTTAGTAATATTGACTTGAACTGTTTCATTCCTAACGTATCTTTCAAGTCGTGCTATATTGAAAACATAACTGCGAAGATGTATATACTGTACATATTATATGATAATCTAGTGATGTTACATGGTCATATTTGTATGATCATAGTATTAGGGAATTAGACTACGAAGTATAACGCTTATCTTTTGAAATTCGTAGATATGACATCGACATAATATTGTATATACTATTATGATTATGTGAATGGGTTATGGTGAAGATTTCATCCTAGGAAACAATATTTTACATTTGTTTAAAGGAAGTACATTCATGAACTTGTTTTATGAATGGAAAGGGAAATCGTTAGGCTTATTGGTACGACTATTCATTGCAAATCTTTGGATTACCACCAATATGTGTGAGATGGTAGAACCGATCGTAACTATGTTATGTATCTTGGTATAACTAATCACAATGCCTGACTTATGATTTGGTACGACTAGTTCTTGTTAATTATTGTAACCGATCCTAAGTAATCACCATGTGATGGTCTGATCGATCCTTGTAATTGGTGTAACCGATCCTAGTAATTGGTGTGACCGATCACAAGAGCTTGTGTAATCGATCCTTGTAATTGGTGTAACCGATCCTAGTGACTGGTGTGACCGATCACAAGTAGATACCATATATAGATGTAACCAATCCTACCTAATTATTTTTATAAGGTAGTACTGGTCCCTACCTGATTATTTTTATAAGGTAATTCGTGTAACCGATCCCTATAATTGGTTTGACCGATCCTGGTAATTGGTGTGACCGACCATAAGAGGTTGTGTGACCGATCCTACCTGATTATTTTTATTGGGTAATATCGATTCCTACCCGACTACTTTTATAAGGTAGAACCGATTACCTAAAGATGTCAACATTCTTTGAACACGTACAGTAACTCTTATCATTTATTGTTCAAAGATATTCCTTAGTACTCAAGAAGATCCTGTGCCGAAATAAATTGAGAATCTTTTAATTAAGGTTTTTGGTTTTATATGCTTTAATTACCAGCAATTAAATGCATATCTCTAGAGAATAAAAATTAGTAATGTGCATTTACTAATTGGAGATTTTCTTTTGAGAGATTTAAATTTTTTTTGACAAACATTTATTGGAATTAGGAAAACCGAATTTTGCTATTCCTTGGTGACCAAACATCCTTGGTCTATAAATACCTAAGTTTGTATTTCTAGAAAACTATCCTAAGAGCCAGGAAAACTTTATCTTTTTGTTGTTTCTGGTGGAGCCGTCTAATTGGAGAGGAAAGTATCCTAATTAGGTGAAATCTTTTACGACCGCTCGTTTAAAGACTTTTGTGGGATCAAGAAGCTCTACGAGTACCGTTAGTGGGAAATTAGATAATTACAGTGTTATTAGTTTTCGATTGATTTGATTGACTAATGGTTGTTGAAACTTTGATTGCACCTAGTTTGATTATTCTTGAGAATCTTCTCTTCTGATATAAGATTCACTCAAACTAGATCGAAGTATCGACGAGATCTTTAGAGCTGTTTGTAGATCTAAAGAAATCTTGTGATAATCCATTGTTAACAGACTCCGTTCTGTATGTGATTGATCACAAGAGATTCAAGTGGTGTTGTGCCGGTGTTTATTGAAGATTAAAGAAGATTTGAAGACAAATAAGATTTCTTATTAGTTCTCTTATCTTTGGGTGTGCACAAACCTGGATCGGATGGGATCCAACTAGAATCGGATTTATTTGATTGATTAGTTGCATGAGATCGGCATCATTTTATAGTTTCTTGTTGGAATCTTTACGATTGATTACGAATCTAAACTTGACTACTTTGGTAGTTATTGGATAGATTGATCTAACAAGGCAAAGGAGTTTATTATATTAAACGGAAGAGCCTTTGCGTATGACTTGAAGATATCTTTATCTTGAAAGAATCAAAAGAGTTGTTACCAAACAGATTTGTTGTTCCTTTACTGTTTGGAATACGATCCAAAGGAATTGTTCCAGTGCGTGCACTCATTGAAGTCGGAAGTGCAGGGATACTGAGGAAACTGAGTGAACTAGGGGTAGTTGCTTGTTCTCAACTATACGAAGTTGGTTTAGATTTTGTATAGCGGCTTAATTATGAGAGTATTCAATTCTGGACTAGGTCCCGGGGGTTTTCTGCATTTGCAGTTTTCCTCATTAACAAAATCTTGCTGTGACTTTTACTTTTCTATTTCCGCAATTATAATTGTCTTATTATAATTAAAAGTAAAATACACAAACGTTAACTCCGTTATACTTGATAGTGATCCTATAGTGTTTGGTTAAGTCCGAACCTATTATCAAGTATCACACTTTGGTTATCGTATTGTCTCGATCTCGTATCCATAGACAATCACATAAAGTGTGAATACCGATTTGTTACATTGTCTCGACTTTGTCCATAGACGATCACTTTCGGTAAGAGGACTTATATGTGGATAAATAAAAGATTGTGGTGTATTTGGGTACCCTCATCTTTTCACCTAGTAATTGGTGAGACCGATCACCGAGTGTTGTGTAATCGATCCTTGTAATTGGTGTAACCGGTACTTGTAATTGGTGTAACCGATCCTGGTAATTTTTGTAACCGATCCTGGTAACTGGTGTGACCGATCACAAGCAATACCATGAGTATATGGTAACCGGTCCTGGTAATTGATGTAACCGATCCTGGTAACTGATGTAACCGGTCCTGGTAACTTGTGTGACCGATCACAAGTATCTCCATATTGAGGTGTAACCGATCCTAGTGATTGGTAGAACCGATTGAAGCCATGTATGTGACTTGATATTTGTTCAATCACATAGTAATCTTGGAATACAGGTGAACCAATTCTAAACTTGTTTGGAAGTATGGTATAATCGATTCCAAGAATGTAAATCCATGTAAATATGAATAAGGATTTACAGTGAAAAGATGTCAACATACTTTGCACACGTATAATAACTCTTATCATTTATTGTTCAAAGATATTCCTTAGTACTCAAGGAGATCATGTGCCGAAATAAATTGATAATCTTTTAATTAAGGTTTTTGGTTTTATATGCTTTAATTACCAGCAATTAAATGCATATCTCTTGAGAATAAAAATTAGTAATGTGCATTTACTAATTGGAGATTTTCTATTGAGAGATTTCTGAAATTTTGGACAAACATTTATTGGTATTAGGAAAACCGAATTTTGCTATTTATTGCATATCTTGAGAATATTTTCGGTTTTGGAAATTTTTTGGTGTCCAAACATCCTTGGTATGTAAATACCTAATTTTGCATTTCTAGCAAACTATCCTAAGAGCCAGGCAAACATTATCATTTTGTTGTTTATGGTGGAGCCGTCTAATCGGAGAGGAAAGTATCCTAATTAGGTGAAATCTCTTACGACCGCTCGTTTAAAGACTTCTGTGGGATCAAGAAGCTCTACGAGTACCGTTGGTGGTAAACTAGATAATTACAGTGTTATTGGTTTTCGACTGATTTGATTGACTAACGGTTGTGATAATCCATTGTTAACATACCCGTTCTGTGTGTAATTGATCACAAGGGATTCAAGTTGAAAAAGCCGGAGTCTAATAACCACACCCAATATATTTCCAAGAGAATCAATTAGACAGTCAGACTCAATCAAGCACGTAGAAAAGTCTATTGAATAGATAAATCTTTCTCCCACAGACATACCTACGAGTTTTGTTCTGTCTTTTGATAAATCAAGGTGAACATGAACTAATTGATACACCATACTTATATTCCCAAAGAACAGACTAGTATTATCAATCACCTCACAATGATCTTAACCGTATGGAAGCGGAACAAGATATTGTGGAATCACAAATGATGAGATGAAGATGTTTGTGACTACTTTTTATCTTACCTATCGGAGATTGAATCTCGAGAAAATCTTAGAGAATATAGTACTCAATACGATAGAACAAAGTAAGATCAGAAAACGCAACTACAGAGAAAATAGTTGGGTCTTGCTTCCGAATCCCAATGAATTCTTTAAGTCGTTAACCTATAATGGTTTAAAAAAAATCTAAGTTAAAGGAGAATCGACTCTAGTCACAACTAGTATCACACAGGAGGTGTGGGGATTAGGTTTCCCAGTTGCTAGAGTTCTCCCTTATATAGTCTTCAAATCAGGGTTTGCAATCAATGTTACCTTGGTAACAAAGCATTCAATATTCACCGTTAGATGAAAACCTGATTAGATTCAAGCTAATATCTTTCATCCGTTTGATCAAACTTAGCTTGTTACACACAAATGAAATGTACCTTCATTTAGATATGGGTAACTGTACCTAAATGTGTACACTTAGTTGGCTTAACAATAGTTAACCGAAGTTAGCCATATGAACACTTTCATATCAACATTGTTCATCTTAATCACAACTAGTTCAAATGACTCAAATGAAACTAGTTATAGAGTTTTTCAATTGTTTATAATCCCATAGAAAGATACAAGACAGAATTGAAGCAAAATCGATTTTGATTCACTCGAATCAATTCATGAACATTATAGCCACGGTTTGCAAAGATTGCGTTCCTTATTATATAAATGTATTTGTTCACGAATAAACCGATTTTAGAACTTAACCTACTCAAGTATGCAAACGGGTACGCATACTTAGAGTTCCGGACTTGGTCTGTCCGCCAGTATGCGAACAGGTACGCATACGGTCGTTCATGACTCAGTTGAATTATTATGCAAACGGGTACGCATACTAAATTCCCGGACTTGAACTGTTAAGCCAGTACGCATACGGGTATGCATACTAAGTTCCCGGACTTCAACTGTTAAACTAATACGCGTACGGGTATGCATACTATGGTTCTCGGACTTGGAATAACTTGCAACAGTTAGCATATAAGTACGCATACTGTGATATATCCAATCAATGGTTAATCGTTCTAAACTCCATTTTAATCATTGAAACATTATTAGAAGACGAGAATAGCTGTCTCACACAAACTATTAGCTTCAAAACAATTTTCAAGTGATCAAATGGTCAATACGAAACATTCCGAGTCTACATCAAATGACTGTCTCACACAAATCATGTAAGATGTTACCAGGCGATTTTCACATGATCATCTTTTAACTTTCGTCAAGAATAAAGATGAACTTGGTTAAAGCGAAAGCTTAACAACACATATTTGAGAAATATGTAGGCGAGTTAAACTCAGCTTGAAATATCAAATGTGTATAAAATAAAGTCTATATAGCTATACGACTTTTGTCTCAATAAGAAATAGAATAGAAATAGACTTCTGAGTGATAGATGAGTTCAAGTCTCCACATACCTTTTGTTGATGAAGTCAAGCTCCCCTTAGTAGTTCTTCGTCTTCAATCGATGAACGTCGTGAAGTCTAAAGATCAACTACACGTTCTATCCTAATCCGAGACATAACTATAAGTAGACTAGAAATCAAGACTTATAGTTTTGACAACTAAACTTGACAAACAAGCTTGAGATAGCAACGCTTGCGAGTTCGACCGAGAAGTGCTCTAATAATCTCCCCCTTTGTCAATTTTAGTAACAAAACTATCCATACATATGGATTACAAAATAAATAAACTTTGTAGCATCTCATCCAAATGCTTGATTTCCTTGGTTCTTCAACATTACTCAAAATATTTGTCACTTCCAAGTACTCCAGTGATTCTGAATGTGTTCAATTCAGCATCATAGTTGTTGAAGATCCGTAGCCATAACAATATATAAAAACAAGATGTTTTCGTACTGTTATACAGTGTCATAGTATTATTACACAACATCAAAGTTCTATTATATCACAACTTTGACAATAATACTATGGTGATATGTATCACTCCCCCTTAGTCAATACTTCATCTCACAATGAAAACCACTCCTCCTTACATAATGATCCGTAAACCATATGTATTTGTAGTGTGAACTACACAATAATTCTCCTCCTTTTTGTCAATATAAATTGGCAAAGGTACGAAAACTAGCGGGATCATAATGAAATTCTCACAGAGATACTTCATGACTAAAAGAGAACATATCAACTTTGTTTCGATGATTTCACATATTCGGAACTTAGTGTATTCATCAAGGAGTTTATAAAGATACAAGAAAACTCATACGATATTCTACAACCGCACTCCCCACAAAGATTTGGTAATTAAGCACAAGTTTAATTAAGAACTCTCCCCCATAAAATGTCATTCCCGAAAGAACAACAAGAGCGACCTTACTTTTACAAGAAAATAAGGATTTGTTTGGACATTAACAAATCACATGAAGCATGAATTTGTATCCAGAAAACTCAATTAAATTAACCACAAAGGAACCTCAATGATTAATTTAATCGGAAATGCTCAACATAAGAAAACTTACGGAGCCGTACAGTACTTTCACATAGAAGTGGATCAGGGAAAGATCAATACTGCGGAATATTCACAGATTCATTCTATTTTTATCAGTATTTGCATAACTAGTACAACCGTTGCCACGGTGGGAGGGCCGACCAATTTTTTTCCTCTATTATTGTTACTTTAATCCAAAGAAACTCAACAGTTTCTTGCTCTCCATCCAACACACACTTGTTCTGTAACTTCACATCAGCCGGTAAACAACTACATCGCCAAAACATTCTCTGCTTTCCTTGCTTCCACCAACCCATATTCTCCTTTCAGCATTCCAGACATTTAACAGCAGCAACATACACCTGCAAACTTCTCAAGCAACCAACATCTGCAAGTTGAGCTACAAAACCACCAGACTGCAACCTTAACCACCTGCAAACTTCTCAAGCAACCATTTCCATTATCTGCCAGTGTCATTTCAGCTTAGTTCATCTGCACCTTGGCCTACACTTTCACACACAACCACGACAACAAACTCTGCACCTGCAATCTTCATTTCATCCCTGTCCTAAACATACATCTATTTTATATACACTCTTCTCCTTTCAGTTTTCTGCAACCACCAACAACCATCTACAAGACCAGCAGCTCAACCTCAACCACCCTATTTGATTACCACCACTATCTTTAGCTGTATAGCTCCAAAGCCAATCCCTGTCTACAACCATTTCAAACTGCATCACACTTTAACTTCAAGAAGCATCACCCATTGAACAGCATCAGTACCACCAACGAACACCCATCACCTGCCATTCAAAATCAATTTACCCATACACACAGCAACATCCTTTTGAATTTGACTCAACCCTAACTTCAATTTCAGACCCATTATCACCATCTGCAACTGATTTTTTTCTCGGATTCAATATAAATTCCAAATTCTTCTCCTCCATTAATCATCTCCAGCACAACTATCTCCTTCGAGAATCTCTTAAAACCCTTCTTTGATTTCATCTGTTTATGTCGATTTGAGAACATCAACTCCATTAATACAACAACTTCATCAATTACAGCAGCAAGATCTCTTTCTCGTCTCAAAAAATCATATCAATCCTCAAATCCTGCAAATACCCATCCTTCCTGTTCATTTCAGAACATCAACATCATTCTGTGCCAATCTCAGAATCAAATCAAACCCAACTTCGAATCAACAGTACCCATGACTCAACACCTTCTACATCTATGAATTATTTCAATTAAAGCACGGATCCACTTCTAATTTTTCATGAACTCTCCGTCAGTATCATTTAATTCTTCCATTCATTGGTTTTAAATCTTCAAATCCCATCGGGTTTATGAGCAGCAACAGCTACGGAAGAAAGAAGAAGAAGAAGGAAAAAAGATAAAAAAAAAAAACATTTGGAGGTGGTGGGTTCGACCCTTTAACCTCTACCTTGGGCTTTCCTAAACTTCCCCTCAACAATTAAAAAAATTCCAACCTCCGTGTCCTTTTTCTGTGCGATAAATTTATGCGAATACCCTTAATTTTGTGTTGTATTTACAGTAGTTTTAGTGAGAAATGGAAACATGGAGGGCTCTTTTGACATTTCATTGTTGATTGAAAAAGGTTTGGGACACCAAATCCAATCTTTTTGTGTCAATTGATGACTTAAAATTTACAAAAAAGTGGCCATATAAAGGTCCTCCCTCGCTTCGCTCGGTCGGCCCAATGATACCATAGACTTAATCTTTGACATCAAAAGTTCATTCTATTTTCCATCAATATTTGCATATGACATAATAGACTTAAATTTTGACATATATGGGTAATCATAGTTCACAGGCGTAAACACACCTATCCCATAACATTGTATTCAATATATAAAACCAATAAATATTAATACTGCAAAATCATCTTCCAAATAAACTTTAGAATTTAAATAAATAAATCTAAAAACATTGCAAGATGAAAATCGTTGGCAATAGCTATGTGTAATCACAATAATTGATATTCCAAACCCTAGTTATCCTTCTTAAAAACACAAGAATAAATTTTCATAATAAGTTTCCTAGACAAAATAAAAACCAACAAGCTAAAAACAAAAACACTCCTAACCCATCAAAACCAATCACGAACTGAAATCAAAGAGCTTTTCCGGAACCCTCACAAGTCTTGAGACCTTTGAGCTTGTGATTGACAATATCAACTGCTTCTTCAGAGAAGATATCCTCATTGAGAAGATCTTTAACACGTTTCTTCATGAGAACAAGGTCAGAGTTAACCCTTTTCAACTCAGTTCTTAACACATCGAGACCTTTCATAGTATCAATGAGCTGCAGTTTTGCTTCCTCAAAGTATTTAAGAAAATCGTGAACCACTTCAGCGGAAACCATCTCATCATTCTCAATATCTTGATGAGTATAGGCATAGTAGCATGATGCATCAGAAAAATCCTCAGAATTTTGGTCATCAACTTCTACTAGGGTTCTTTTCTTTCTCCCTTTGGACTCGAAACCAATACCTTTACCAAGAAAACCTCTTGCAAAACACAAGTGTGACAAGGTGAAGACATTCTTGACAAAAAGAGAATAACCTAGAGTACGCGTACGTGACTCAATAGGTTTGGTATTTAAACGGTTTCTTAGGGACGGTAAATTTTAGGGTTTGTATAAAAAGGTTTGTGGCAAGCAATATTTGAGTACCCATACGAACACAATCCGAACACAAAAGAGAAAACAAACTAAAACCGTAACTTACCCCTTTTACAAGGTAAAACGAAGACAGCAAAATTTTGCTACGTGAAGATTTTCTTTCACAATTTTTTGGCTCAATAAATTTTATATTTCCACAGTGAGAAAAATTTAGAGCACAAGAGAGCAGACAACTTAGTTGCAACAAAAAAATTTAAAAAAAAAATTAATCGAAAAAATTCTCAAGACACAAACAATAATTAGGCAAAGCCATCTGTAGATAATAGTTTAGCTATGGACGATAAGAAAATAGCTCAACTAGGCAGAAGGCATTTTACCAATAAGTATACCTGATAATCAATAAATCTTACTTAACATGATTTTTATGAGTAAGAATTCAACCCTTGTGATTAATTAACACAAATATGAGCGTTATGCTCATTAAATGAATATTGTTCAAGGTTAAACCTTTTTCTCCTTCTAATTTTCTGAGGTAACCCTTTTTTATGTGAAGAAGTATCATAGAACTTACTGTCATCAAAATATGAGACCAAGTTTGAATCCTTACCAGAAGAAGTTTGTATGGAGGATTTGCCAGCTTGTTGATAAGCTCCTTGTATCCTTCAATTATCAGATTAAGGTTGTCCTTCATATCTCCATTGTTGTTTCCACCTACTGGTACCTTTCTCACATCATGATCATCATCCTTCACTTTAGGTTGAGAAGGACTTTTCTGAAATCTCCTTGACCGATTTGTATTAATACTACAATTGGTTCGAACATTCGATGAGCATATTGAATTTACTTTCCTGGAAGAATTCATAGGGTGAGTACTAAAACCGATAGGTTTAGACATCCGAATGTCAGTTACACCTTTGAGTATTAAAACTAAGGTGTGTTGAAGTCGACCAAAGGAATTGTCATTCAGCTTTAGTTTGCTCTTCCGTTGAACATGTACTTTTGAATCACAAAAAAGACATACTTTCTGATCACCGGAGTGATTAGAGAGTGTAGAATTAGAAACATCGTTAGAAGACTTCTTCCTTCCATGAGATGTGGTAAATCCATGATCAGTGGAACAACCAAGCACTTCTTTAGCAATAGGAAGGGTTTGTAGTTTAGCTTCTGAAGCTAGTTTCATTAGAGAAACATGTTTAGAACTTGCCATGTTTTCTAAAATCACAGTAGAATCAAAAGTAATTGGTATGAATGACTCCACAGAACGACCTTTATTTTGAATAGAGAGGTTACTCAATAGTCGTTCTATTTCAAGGGCATCTTCTTTGAGTTTAGCCTCGAGAAATATAATGCGGAAAACAAATAACACAGACACCAGAAATTTTGTTAACAAGGAAACCGCAAATGCAGAAAACCCCCGGGACCTAGTCCAGATTTGAACACCACACTGTATTAAGCCTCTACAGACTCTAGCCTACTACAAGTTAACTTCGGACTGGAATGTAGTTGAGCCATAACCAATCTAACACTGATTAAGGTACAGTCGCGTTCCTTACACCTCTGAATCCCAACAGGACTTTACGTACTTGATTCCCTTAGCTAATCTCACCCACAACTAAGAGTTGCTATGACCCAAAGTCGAAGACTTGATAAACAAATCTGTCTCACACAGAAAAGTCTATTGATTAGATAAATCTTTCTCCTAAAGAAATACCTACGAGTTTTGTTCCGTCTTTTGAAAAATCAAGGTGAACAGGAACCAATTGATATACCAGACTTATATTCCCGAAGAACAACATAGTAAATCAACTCACAATGATCTTAACCGTATGGAAGCGGAACAAGATATTGTGGAATCACAAACGATGAGACGAAGATGTTTGTGACTACTTTTTATCTTTCCTATCGGAGATATAATCTCGAGCAAATCTTAGAGAAGATAGTTGTTGATGGTGGTTTTTAGTTCAGGGGTAAAATTGTAAAACCCTGTATTTAATGCGCTGTCTGCAAAATGACTGAGCCATTTAAAAGTAATGAGCGCCCGGGCCTCTCTACTCACACATGTATTGAGCAATTCAATATATTTATTCAGAATGGTGCATGTAGCAACAATCCCAAACATTCTGTGAAACTCTCGCCTGCATTACTCATTAGTGTATGGTTTATTGAGTATTTTACTATGCTATGTTCCCCAGCTTAACCCTTTGTATTGGTATGACATGACAATTAGTGTTCACCCGTAGCTGAGTAGCATGAATTTCCCGAAGTATCAAAATTAAGGTCTGCATGAAAATGCTCAATCAGAAGACGCGCTAACTTCTCTCTGAGAATAAAAATAATTTTGTGTCAACACACATAATTTGTTAAATTTGCTCAATTTTGTGATAACTCACAAGATTTAAGTTTTCGGCCTAATTAATTTGCAAACATTAGGTCTTTTGCACCTTGTGCAAATATCTCGAACCCTATTGGTTGAGGCCAAACCTAGGTAAACCAGGAAACTGATCCGACATGGAGCTAGTGGGAGCAAAGTCCTAACGGAAAACAAGAAACAGAAGAGGAACTGTGGCAAATAGGAGCAATGACGAAAGAGGCGAGGCCAAGCCACATAGCCAGCCAATTCGCTCCAATGGGCGCCGCCTGTGGCCGTTGGCCACGCTCCATATTTCTCTTGCCGGCCCCTTCTCCCATCAACCAATCAAATTGCTCAAAACCCGCCACACAAACTTTTAGTAAAGATTAGAAGTTGGTGGGTCGATGCGCCTAATTTCATTAGGAATCTAATCTAGACGGCCCAAGCCAGTCTCCAAAAAACAATCACGGCTGTAAGATTTGGCCACTTGATTTATTAAGTTTAGCAGCTCCCCAACGTGCCCAAATAGGCATCGCCATGCCACCTCAAACAGCGTGCCAACACCGTTGCTGCATTCTGCACCCAAGTATTAGGATCGTCTACAAACCGTCCCAAACCGCGCATGGTAATCATCACAGGCACCATGCCATTCCGCGGCAGCAATATGCCAATGGCTTTGGTCAAACCAAAGGGAAACCCTATTTTTCTAGTCATGGCCCAATTACGCCACTCTGGGCCCACAACATGCCACAAGCCATGTGGGACCCAGGAGACCCAAAAGAATGGCGCCCGCTCCATATTATGATTACCCGTGATCGTCCAAGGGCATGCCCACGTTATGGCATTGCCATGGTATCTTTGATCAAAACGACCAAGGTAGTATTTGCCAAGATGCCGCCGTGCCGCGCCACCTAGTCGCGCGCGCCACTTAGGGTTTTGATATGCCAAACCCTAATTTGTCCAGGGCCATTACGCTGCCCCATGCCAAATAGCATCACCTAGGCATTAAGTTCGATGTGGCAACTAGAACTAATATCACTAAGCCATATTTGGATCCAACACCAATATGCCAAGATGTAGCAGGCGCCATTTTGACCGCTACGCCATTGGCAGGCGCCACCTTGCCACTATGCCATTGGCGGGCATCACCTCGCCACTTAGCCACTAACAGGCACATGTCCATTGTGCCACTAATAGGCGCCACATTTCCATTGTGCCACTAACAGGCGCCACATTGCCATTGTGCCACTAACAGGCGCCACATTGCCACTGTGCAGGCGCCACTATGCCATTATGCTACCTAGCTTGCATACGATTGGTCAGAATAACTAGGTCTTGCATATTAGACCCACTCAGTAACTTGTTGCACATTTTTCCACGAAACACTCGAGACATCAAACATGTCACAAACTGGGGGATACTCATCAGGGTATTGGGATGGCGGTTTACAGCGTGCGGCGTGCAATGCGCCCATTACAAGAAAGTATCAAGAAAGAACGGACGGTTAAATAGCAATAAGAGATAGTGGGTATAAGGCTGACAAGTTTCCCCTCACAATGGGAACGTGATGGTAAACCGCTTCTACACAACCCCACTTCTCCACTACTTTACTGTCTCCACTTCCTACGAGATCAAGGGTGCTCAATGACTTGTATAAATAGGTTTTCAACCTATTTCAACCAACAACACAGTTTTGGTTATCAACACAAGTATCCAGAAAAAAAATACCAAGAACTGATAGCTTACATTCCGCAAGCTAGTTCCATATTCTGATACAAGTCATAAAATAGCCACACCTTCAGAGTTAACCATTTTGATCTCAACACCTTCTTCGTTTCCCTCCCTAAGATCAACCCTTCTCCTTCACTTTGTGAACGAAGCAAGACTGGAACATCCATTTCTTGGTTTAGGCCAGGATTGTAAAGAATTATCTCTCGAATCTAAAGTACTCCCGTGCAGTGTATTTGTGTAAGGTTTGAATTCGTTTCTCATCAATACACCCAAATTTACCAAAACCATCAGAATCAGTTTTTACCCCAAAACAACTGGCGACCACAGTGGGAGATTAATCTCTCGGTTGCAAGATCAATTTTCAATTTCATTTCAATCTTCCCAATTTCAAGATTGTGGATCTTAGGTCTGGATCAGCAACAAATCCCGATGCTACTGGCACCGACAACACCCTTGGCGTCAACATCCCTGCTAGTGACACCAATGTACTGCCTACTAGCACAATCAACACACGTGGCATTACATCCTCTACCACCAACACCAGCGGCGCAGGTAATATTCCCTTCGGCGTCACACCTCCTATCACCAGAGCCAGAGCCACTACTTTCACTCCAAGTATTTCTTCGAGCGTAACACCCCCAATTGTTACTAGAGCCGCTGCCACCCCTCCATCAGGGCGAGAGACCATAAGAGCCATAGGAAACCAACCCCCTATTACCATTGTTGATTTGATGGAGAGACAAGAAGTTCTGGCTAAATATCAGACAGACATGGCCACAACTCAAAAGGAGGTACTCACTTTCCTCAAGACACTGACGGAGCGGCTACCTCAAGAATCACGTCAACCCCAAATGGAGCCGATAAGGAGTACTTTTAATACTCTCGGCGCAGGCACCTCAGCAGGGAGCTTCTTTATAGATGAATAGGCTCATTTTACTCCTGAACGCCCATTGGAAAGGAACCATCCATCCAATTTCATCACGCGTGAAGATCTGGAGCGACTCCTTCGAAATCGAAGCAAAGAAAGCCCGTTAGACCTGCACCAACATCAACCTCCTTATCCTCCTGATATGCAAAGAGTTCATCTCTCGAGAGGATACTCTTCTCCTCAATTCTCCCTTTATGATGGTACTGGCAATGCTCGTGAACACATCTCTCGCTTTCTGGAATCTTTAGGAGAGCACGAATACAATCATGTCCTCCGCCTCAAAGAATTTTCAAAGTCACTTACCGGAAGAGCATACACCTGGTACAACAACATTGCGCCAAAAAGCATATAAAACTGGTATGAGATGGTGACCGCTCTCTACAAGAAATATTTCTTCGTGTCGGAGCAAATCACCTTTTCAAACCTGGGAAGAATGTTTCAACGAAATAATGAGCATCCAAATGATTATGTCAAGAGATACAGAATTCAAGCACTGGATTGTCACGACTCAAATGTGACTGAACAACAGTTAGTGGAGTCATGCATTAACGATATGGTTCCTATTTATCGTGCTTTACTGGAAAACCTGCGCTATCAGATATTTTCTGAACTCCATGAAGCTGCAAAACGGTCGGCTACGACGGCACCAGCACTGTTGGAAAGAACCAGACCAGCCAGGAGTGAAGATGCACGAGAGACTCGAGGGAACAAGCGTCTCATTAACAAACAATACAATATCGGACCTTCTGTAAGCGTGGTGAGTGAAAGAGGAAAAAGGAAGGCTCCAGCGGCAGAACAACAAACCAAACGTGCAACACCAGCGCACCAGACGGCTCCGCTCCGGAAAGGCGCAGCTAAGACTCCTACACAACAACAAGAAACTAGAGATGCTGCTCAAAACTTCCCGTTCCCCGATTGAGGAAGTAATTGAACTCCTGGAAGTGTGTATTCAAGATGATGCCATCAAACTACCTCCCATTAGACGCCTGCCAACTGAGGAAGAAATGACAAATCCCAAGTATTATCGTTACCACAGATTCGTCAATCATCCAATTAATGAGTGCAACAAATTGAAATTCATCTTCAAAGAGAAGGTGGATGCAGGAGAACTTCAACTAGGCACTGAAGGAGTTCACAGAGACCCTCTTCCAGTCAGAATCTGCACACTTTCTGGGGAATCTGTTCATAAAGCCGTATAATCCATGATGGAGCGTGTATGTGAAATTCTTTACTTCTCCAAAGATCAGCGTCAAGATATATTTGCAGCTCTCAATCGCATTGTGTCGGGTAAGCGGCTGTTTTCAGTTGGAGAAGTAACTCCTAAGCTCCAACTTCCCTTAGAAGGTGCTATTGGAAAATGCAACTGGGGACTGCTGACCACTGCCCACCTGAAGAACGTCGAGTTTGACAGCACGCTGATTGACGCGGCCTCTGACTTCAACGTTGTTACCGTCAAGACTCTGAGAGCTGCAGGGATTTCAAAGAAGGAAGCTGTTCACTGCCCGACTGTGATTAGAAGCGCAGAAGGAGAATAAAAAAATGTTTACGGGTACATTAATCTCGAAATCAAGATAGGAGATGCTCTAACACGCGGCAAGTTTCATATTGTTAAGGAATGCCCGAATTATGATATAATCCTGGGCCGTTCGTGGGTGCATGACAACGAAGCAAAGCTAGGAGTGTGTCCTTTGCTAGTGTTTATACCTTAAAGGATTTCCAATGAGCCGTCTAACCCCGAAGATTATTTGTTGCCGTATCAACAACTTGCTAATGTGACTCAACTACCTGGAGAGAGCCCGTCGACGTACATTCGAAGATTCCGAACCCAAGTAAGTCTTATTGAACAACCCTTTTTGCAACCAGTCACTCCTCCTTCCGCCAAGGCTTGGGGACTCGATCCGATTATCAACCCGGCCGTCACTAGGAGATGTGAATGGGATGCCGGTCCTTTCAAATGTTTTATCCATAGCTTAGAAGCTGTCACGGTTAAGGATGAGAAATCTAAGAAAATAATGGTGCAACGCCCAAACCCATTCCAGGTTGGAGATATGGTAATAAGAGTTGCTGCCCGACCTGCTCCGGCTGATTCCGTAGAAGGGAAAGGCGAGCCATACCTAGTAGCAGAAGTTATTTTGGGAGGTCACTGAAAAATCATCAATGCAGACAAGCTAGAAGCCGTAGTAATGCACGCCCGGTGGCTCAAACCCTTCAACATCTGATATGTCGTACCCTTTCCCCCAAAAATTCCTTTTAGAATTTCCTTAGCAATTTCCCTTTTCATGCAATATTTGTAATTCCTCCAAAATGATTGCACTGCTTGCATTCATAATTAGGGTTCCAGTTTATCAGTCAATTGAAGCGTTATTTCTTTTCAGAAAATTACTCTTGAATCATTTCGAAACCAAAAATATCGAATAAACTCAAAACCCTCAAGAGAAATTACCTACTAGCTCAAAACCAGAAATCACATAGGAAGCATCTCTTATTCCAAAACATACCCAAGAAAAGAATGTACAAGGAAAAAGGGAAAGACCAGATATTCAAGGGAAAATTCACCAGCAGCAGTACTTCATGTCCCGAAGAGCAACCTGCTTCAAGTCCAAACCCCAAGACGCATTCCTTTTGAATTTGGAAGCAGCGCACAACCACATCTTCAGAGACGGCGTCCACGCTCATACATACCTAAATGGCACGCCACAAATCTTCATGGAGCGTGTAATTTGTACGGGAAAATCAGACAGAAGGTTGGTCGAATCCTTAACCATTATTGCTATTTCCCCTATCTTAAGTCGCAAATTGCATGCATTGTGGAGATACTATTGTGGAAGCGGTATCCTTTCCACAGGGAGAAAACATGGCTTTCCGAGCACTATTGGCACGCCAATTTCCCATCTATCGTGGAGCTAAGAATCCCAAGATATTACGAGATTTTTTCTGAGGATTTGGATTTCTCGGTTTAGGGTTCCATTCATTCATTCAATTGGAAATATAAAATTATCAAAACAACATGGATAAAAGAATGTTATTTGACGAAGCCCTAGCTCCAGTCATATAAACAAAATCATTAAAATATCAAAAACGTCAATAAGCTACGAAAAGATGTTCTTCTATGGAAAGAAAACAGCAAGATGGAAAGCTAGTTATCAACGTCAACGCCAAGGCTAATGGCGCCTCCACTGGAGTCTTCTCCACCAACCGTTGTGGTGCCTTCTCCAGTAGCCGTTTCAGCACCTCCTCCAGTGGCCACTTTAGCATCTCCTCCAGCAACGGCTTCAGCATCCTCTCCAGCAATGGCTTCAGCATCCTCTCCAGCAACGGCTTTAATATCCTCTCCAGAAGCTATCTCGACCTCTTCCTTGGGAATCGCACCAACGTCCTATTCAGAAACTGCCCCAACAACCTCAGCCTCTTGAGGATGCGCCGGTTCGTCCACATCAGAGTCGAGAATTATGATACCGTTATGAATAGGGTAATCATGCTTATTCCCACCTGGAGATTGTTTAGGCTGGACCCTTCGTCGTTTCAGTCGAGCCGCGAATCTTTCGGCCCTAGCGCTCGTTGGTTGAGAGGCTTCATCACATTGGGACACTTCATCACGTCTCCACTTCTCCTCCATGTCAACCGAAGCCAAGAAATCTTGAACACGCCCCCGAACAATGCGTAAATGTATTAGAGGCATACCTTGTATGACACGACCAGCTTCACGAAACATAGGATCAATTTTACCTAATATTTCTTCAAACGCAGAAACCCTGGGTTTGTCAACTTCAAAGCTCTTCTCCGGAGAATTAGAAGAAAAATCATCACCAGGAGTTCCCATCATAAATTGCAGAGAAGTATTATGCTTATGTCAACAACTTACGTGGTAAAAACAAAAGGAAATTACAAGGAGATATGAAGCTATACCTGGAAAGAAGATGAGCGCAACTCTTTGCTGATCGGTATGAAGGAAGGTTCAAGTACCTCTTTTTATATTCCATATAATGAGATACCGGAAAAGAAAGGACTCTCTACCTGCCGTGTATAAAGCCTAAGATGCGGGATATTGATTTATCTGCTTGAAGACAACTGACGTGTGCCAGGAGGACTACGCGCTTTGGTACTTCATTAAACATGTCTCGTTCAAAGACCGAGCCGACCTATATTCTGGTAACGCCTGTCAACTTTGCTTCATAAGTTTTGTCTTCGTCTATCACCATCTAGTGCTTACCCCGCAACAATGTCACTGTTACGTTCTAAGCAGGGGACTTAATGTTGATGGTGGTTTTTAGTTCAGGGGTAAAATTGTAAAACCCTGTATTTAATGCGCCGTCTGCAAAAGGACTGAGCCATTTAAAAGTAATGAGCTCACGGGCCTCTCTACTCATACATGTATTGAGCAATTCAGTATATTTATTCAGAATGATGCATGTAGCAACAATCCCAAACATTCTGTAAAACTCTCGCCTGCATTACTCATTAGTGTATGGTTTATTGAGTATTTTACTATGTTATGTTCCCCAGCTTAACCCTTTGTATTGGTATGACATGACAATTAGTGTTCACTCACAGCTGAGTAGCATGAATTTCCCGAAGTATCAAAATTAAGGTCTGCATGAAAATGCTCAATCATAAGACGCGCTAA
Organism: Papaver atlanticum; assembly: GCA_023531105.1. Classification (NCBI taxonomy): domain Eukaryota; kingdom Viridiplantae; phylum Streptophyta; class Magnoliopsida; order Ranunculales; family Papaveraceae; genus Papaver; species Papaver atlanticum. Next base: position 2,856,668 of record JAJJMB010005364.1, on the reverse strand, counting down.
CTTCTCTCTGAAAATAATTTTGTGTCAACACACATAATTTTTTAAATTTGCTCAATTTTGTGATAACTCACAAGATTCAAGTTTTCGGCCTAATTAATTTGCAAACATTAGGTCTTTTACGCCTTGTGCAAATATCTCAAACCCTATTGGTCGAGGCAAAACCTAGGTAAACTAGGAAACTGATCCGACACGGAGCTAGTGGGAGCAAAGTCCTACCGGAAAACAAGAAACAGAAGAGGAACTGTGGCAAATAGGAGCAATGACGAAAGAGGCGCAGCCACACCACATAGCCAGCCAATTCGCTCCAATGGGCGCCGCCTGTGGCCGTTGGCCACGCTCCATATTTCTCTTGCCGGCCCCTTCTCCCATCAACCAATCAAATCGCTCAAAACCCGCCACAAACACTTTTAATAAAGATTAGAAGTTGGTGGGTCGATGCGCCTAATTCCATTAGGAATCTAATCTAGACGGACCAAGCCAGTCTCCAAAAAACAATCACGACCGAAAGATTTGGCCACTTGATTTATTAAGTTTAGCTGCTCCCCAACGCGCCCAAATAGGCATCGCCATGCCACCACAAACAGCGTGCCAACACCGTTGCTGATATCTGCGCCCAAGTATTGGGATCGTCTACAAACCATCCCAAACCGCGCCTGGTAATCATCACAGGCACCATGCCAATTGGCTAGCCAACCTGCCAAATCACGCCAGTATGCCAATTGGCAGGCCATGCCATTCCGTGGCAGCAATATGCCAATGTCTTTGGTCAAACCAAAGGGAAACCCTATTTTTCTAGTCATGGCCCAATTATGCCACTCTGGGCCCACAACATGCCACAAGCCATGTGGGACCTAGAAGACCCAAAAGAATGGCGCCCGCGCCATATTATGATTACCCATGATCGTCCATGGACATGCCCACGTTATGGCCTTGCCATGGTATCTTTGATCAAAACGACCAAGGTAGTATTTGCCAAGATGCCGCCGTGCCGCGCCACCCAGTCGCGCGCGCCACTTAGGGTTTTGATATGCCAAACCCTAATTTGGCCAGGGCCATTACGCTTCTCCATGCCAAATAGCATCACCTAGGTATTAAGTTCGATGTGGCAACTAGAGCTAATATCATTAAGCCATATTTGGATCCAACACCAATATGCCAAGATGTAGCAAGCGCCACTTTGACCGCTACGTGATAGACGCATTTATGTGTCTATTTTCATCTCTTTTGTGTATACTGTTAGTACCCATTTCTGTACTAATTTTGGTATTTTATCCCTTTGTAGGTGTTTTTGGAGGAATAGGCTTTTGCGACAAAATTGGCTCGAAAAGTTGTTAAAGGTACCTGGGAGGATATTTGCTATTCGGACTCTCATTTTGGATAAGAGGTAACCCATTTCCAAGCAGCTGCTAAGCACAGACCGGGACTGGATAGGGGGAGGTCACATTTCTTCACATTTTCAAAAACAGAAAACTGGCGGGAAAATTTTCTTTTCACAGA